>CM059191.1:40148720-40180583 GCA_030323885.1 Branchipolynoe longqiensis
GGGACAGCACTATAAAATCATCATGAGTGTGCACTGTCACAAGTCGCAACCCATCCTGAAAAGTGATACATCTTTAGATGTTGCCAAGACCTAAAACTTCAACAAACAACCACTGCAAAAGAAGCTATCGTGGCAGCGAGTGAGGAGTATTTGGTCCAGTCTACGTGGTATGCACACATAGCTGCACTAGGTCGCCTAGGCCAGGCCTACTGCTACTGTTATAGAGGCGCGCACCTAGTGCTACGATACTTCATTACAAACCCATTCTCTCTTTCTCTCTCTGTCGCCCACATGCACCATTTCTCACCTGACATGCTTACACTATTCTTGATAAATAAGGACAATGTGTCGGCAGCGTAGGAGTCCTCTAATGTACGATAACTGAACAATGGCATGCAAGTTAACAATTCGGCAGTCTCCTTCAGCCATCGATTTCAAGTCAGATGTTCAGCTTCCCAAGGATGCTCGGCTGTAGAGTATTGCAAGGATTTAAATTGATGTAGTGTGAACACATGGGATGGCGTAATAGGGATAGCATTTGTTATCCTTGAAAGTAATCCTAAAGTGATATGATTTGTTATCCTTAGAGGCAATCCGGAAGTGATATAAGTGATTTTCTTTAAATATAGTCCTGAACGACTACAATTGACCATGCTTAAAGACAGTCTTAAAGTTTTACAATTTATTATTGTTAAAGTCGGTTATGAAGTGATATAGGTGTTTATCCTCACAGATTCCTGTAATGATGCAAGTGATTAACCATAAAACATTCCTGAAATCATAAAATGCCTAAAAACGCTAGTGCATGTACATTTGGCAACGGTCTGTCCGGTCTTCGGCGTTGTGTAAAACTATACATTGCCAGAGGTACATATCCAGCCCTGTTCAGAGGATATAAGTGAATACACCAGTGTACACAGACATCCTGTACATGACGTGGTATTTTATGGTATGTGACATATTTTGACAGGACAATTTCACTGCAGTTTACATTAGAATTTGTATTAGATTAGAGTTTGTATTAAATGTATGGCAAAGAGCCTGCTATGTTTGGTAATCCGGACTTATAGGTTCAAGATCAGACTAACTCATTCTAGACCCATCTAGACTCCTCTAGAATCCTGTCGAACCCGGCTCTACTGATGCAACTCTTTTATTACTTTCACTTTTTGTTACTCTTATTTATCCAGGTCCATGTACTTTTATAAACTCATCTTTTGATAATCTGCTCAGAGTATCTGGCAGGGTCTTACAGAGATATCGAAATTGGCCGTTGGGTAATGATACTTTGAGGTTAAAGTAAAGCTTCTTTTATTTAACAACACCTCTAGAGCATATTGATTTTTATCATCGGCTATTACTAGTATTAGACATCAAACATATGGCCATTCTAACATATTTCTTAGGAGGAAACCTGCTGCCGCCACATAGGCTACTCTTTCCAATAAGCAGCAAGGGGTCTTTTATAAGCACCTTCCCACAGACAGGACAGCATATACCACAGCCTTTGATGAACCAGTTGCGGACAACTGGTTGGAATGGAAACTAGCCCAAACTGTAAATGGGTCCACTGAACAGGACCGATAGGATGATTGACACCTTCACAGGTGGACACTCTACTGCTTCAGCTATGTGCCGCTCCCCTTTGAGATTAAAGATGCCTATCCTTATAACTGGGTATTAAAAACAAATAAATAACTGACCTAGGCTACTACAATACTAAGTACTAGCCCTACATACCCACCCATCGGCGCCATTACTGAGATCTATGAGAGAATGTGGTGTTCTCTGTGGCGGAGTGGTTAGAGTGTCTGACTTTTTTCTAGGTCATACTCCTAATCTAAATGTTGGTGGTTCGATTCCCCGTCCCCCCACCTCTGCCAATTTTGATTTCCACTGCTGTGTATAACTTACAATGGCATCAAAGGCCAGTTCCTCTCATACCATGTCTATGTGGTGTGGGAGGTTAAAAATCCCTTGGGTCAGTAAAAGTGTAGACTCAGGCTTTCTATTGACAAACTGTATAATGATGGAAACAAGTCTATTCAGACTTATCCATGATAGGCAGTATAAATCTTCAAGAACAAAATGTGAACTGATGGGAAAGGAAGTTTCAGCTGTTAAAGGAAATGCTAATAGATATCACTGTGCTTTGCAAACAATGATGCAAGATGTCATTCAATAGATAACAACCAATGCACAACAATCAGCAGCAATAAATTCACCAATTCTGACAATGATTCTAAAAATGATCAATGTACATTTTCTTTAAACAAGTGCCTTTGACAGAGGAGAATTCATCTTTTCACGATGAACAATGTTTCACTGACGGTCGCAGATTGGCACCAAACAAAGCAGCTTGATGAAAGCCCACACAGTGCTGGAACACAATGGACTTTGTGGCTGATTGTACTCAGAAAACTGTTCGGTAAAAGTTGGACATGAAGAGAAAGAGCAAGTTTCAGCTTTAGAAATTAGCACGGTATTTAGGCATGTATCTCCTGGACAAGAGTAATTGCAGTAGCGTTACAAATGCATGGATGCAATGCCATCCATTGTCAATCAGAGCAGGTGCATGCATGGCGCATTCAATTCAATATCTCCTCAATCCATCATGTGCAGAAACTCATTGATACGTTGGTGTGTTTTTATAATTGAATGCGATGCCAGGTCAATCTATACTGGCATTTATTTGTCAGTTTGTTACTGTAGTGAGTCATGATGTTTCATGTTAGAGTTCGGTGTTTCCAGGCATTTAACTCTAACATGAAGTCTAGTTGGGTTGGGTTGGGTGGGACGGTGAAGTTGAGATGCGGAGCTACATGTGTGATTGATTTGAACGCTCTGGATGAAGTGAATTTTGAAAGTATTTTATGTCACAGTGTGTCCTCCCATCTACTCTAGGTGGCGCATCGAGCAGCAGCCATTTACTTCATGAAGTTAGACGTTGGTAGAGGATGCCAATGATAGCATCCATAGTTACAATATGCTGGTCTCATGCGCTCAATTACCCATGATGCAAACAACAAGGACAATCATTTCTACGGGTGTCTGTTTTTTTAGTGGTATATTTTTTCAAAAGGTTCCCATCGAACTGACTTATTTACCATTGACTCCTGTTACCTCGCCCCTTCCACACTCCCAATCTGTGGTGGAGTGGTTAGAGGGTCTGAGCTTTTTCTAGGTAAGCCTCCTAATCTGAAGGTTTATGGTTCGATTCCCCATGCGATCACCTCTGTAAATTTGGATTTGCGCTGTTGCGTCATCAAAGGGCCAGTTGCTCTCATACCATGTCTATGTGGTGTGGGAGGCTAAAAATCCCTTGGGTTGGTAAATGTGTAGGCTCAGGCTTTCTTTCGACCAACTGTCTAATGGTGAAAACAAGATTATTCAGACTTATCCGTGATATATAGTATAAATCTTCAATACAAATAATGAAAATATTTTAACATTTATTTTCCTGATAAGTGACCAATCCTACACGTGCAGTTTGCCACCCTCGAGTATAAATTAGTTTAAGTAGCCTTGCGTATGAATGCAATCTAGGTCAGTGCTGAGAGATATGTGATTGCACTACATGCCTCATAAACATTTTGAGGTGCAGGCATGCTGTCTGTCACCAGCGCAACTGTCATTAATGGCAAACTTTTCCCATACACGACCGAGAGATCTTCAATTGCTCTAATTTCCGCCATCCATGTCAGGATCTTTTGGTTTCTGTATCCTTTTTGAGATATAGATGAAAACATGTGACCTTTTACAGATTTGGCTAAATCAGTCTCCACATTATGAAATCCGATAGTTTTGAAGAGGTGTCACCTTGTTAATCTTTAATAAATACAGTCAGCTCTGGTTAATCTGACACATTCTGTCACACGCCAAATAATGGTGGATAGCAAATTGTCAGATTAACAAATTTAGACTATCTCGTGGTCATTTGTGTTATATTTATAAGGCTATATAGGCCTATGTGCGACTGAATCATGTATGCAATTGTTCATTAAAATTATAATAACACCTAAGTAACATATCTACATCCATTACAGATAAACATACATATCAATCATTTAAACTAACATTATTTCATATTTCAAACATTCAACACACTGACAGAACATCTAAATCTCTGATATTAGTGCTAATTCATGTTTGAATGATTTCAAGTGTCGGATTAACCAGAGCTATAGGCATGCTATAGGCATGTTTGTTACCAAAAAGCAGTGTCAGCATCAGAAAGTGAGTGTCGAATTAACCTGTGTAATTAGCATTGATTAACATTGGGGAAATCCGTTACACCTGATATTGTGTCTGTAAGCAACATTTTTGGATTAACCAGTGTCGGATTAATCAGAGCTGACTGTAATCTACTTTTATTAATTGAACAAAATTATACTGACCGTGCCATGGCATGCAGAATTAGAGTTATTTACACAGTTTAAATAAGAATCTGCATCCATACCTCTATCTCAATTAGACACAATTTAAATAACAAGCTGCATCCATAGCTCTATCGCAATTAGACACAATTTAAATAACAAGCTGTATCCATAGCTCTATCTCAATTAGAGAGAGTTTAAATAACAAGCTGGATCCATAGCTCTATCTCAATTAGACACAGTTTAAATAACAATCATAGCTCTATCTCAATTAGACACAGTTTAAATAACATGTTGCATCCATAGCTCTATCTCAATTAGACAGAATTTAAATAAAAGGCTGCATCCATACATATATCTCAATTAGACACAGTTTAAATAACATGTTGCATCCATAGCTCTATCTCAATTAGACAGAGTTTAAATAAAAAGCTGCATCCATACATATACCTCAATTAGACACAGTTTAAATAACACCTGTTTAAATAAAAAGCTGCATCCATACATATACCTCAATTAGACACAGTTTAAATAACATGTTGCAACCGTAGCTCTATCTCAATTAGACAGAGTTTAAATAAAAAGTTGCATCCATACATATATCTCAATTAGACACAGTTTAAATAACATGTTGCATCCATAGCTCTATCTCAATTAGACACAGTTTAAATACCAAGCTGCATCCATACCTATATCTCAATTAGACACAGTTTAAATAACATGTTGCATCCATAGCTCTATCTCAATTAGACAGAGTTTAAATAACAAGCTGCATCCATAGCTCGATCTCAATTATACAGAGTTTAAATAACAAACTGCATCCATACCTCGATCTCAATCAATTAGACAGAGATTAAATAACAAGCTGTATCCATAGTTCTATCTCAATTAGACAGAGTTTAAATAACAAGCTGCATCCATAGCTCTATCTCAATTAGACACATCTTAAATAACAAATTGGATCCATAGCTCTATTTCAATTAGACTCAGTTTAAATAGCAAGCTGCATCCATAGCTCTATCTCAATTAGACAGTCTCTTGAATGTATTAAAATCCTTAATGAAACCAAAATAATATATAGGCCTACCCTAAAATATCCCAAGCCAATACTATGATCCCCGGTTTCATATTTCTTCCGATTCATCAATCCCACTTGCACTTGCAGGCTGCCGCTGTGGATTGTATCTTACCTTGCTTTAAAATGCAGGTTGCGGTCAATGCTGAGAGATCTGCGATTGCCACTAAATACCCAGTGAAACACGGGACATGCACAAACACTCACTAGCACAGCTGTAATTACTAGCAAACATTCCCCATACCAACTGCTGTGAGATCTGCGATTGCACTCAATTTCACCATTCATGTTAGGAACCTGGCTCTGTCTGTATTTTTGTTGAGAAAATACATCAAAACATATTGGAATAAGGCTTTTACTACCTGATCCACTTTTGTAACCAGGCACAGAACCATAACCCATAGCATTCCCGTCGTTTTACTAAACCTTGAGATACTTATCACCACTTTATCCTGGTACTCCGCATTACTAGGATACGACAGCGAGAAGTGCAATGAGGTACACCTATTGGTTGGTGGTGTCAGATTTACCTCCTGGCAACCTATCAGGACGGGTACCGACTTGTGACAGTGCACACTCATGGCAACTTTATAGTGCTGTCCCACTGGTAGACCAGACCGCCAGCATCATGACATGCTATCCCACTCAGGCAGTTGGGTGACTAACCTTGTTGTTTTAATCAAGATGGCGTCAATGTGGGATTGGTCAATTCCACTTCAGCTTCATGCATGGCCTTTTATAGCCCCGTTCATACACGGGCGTTAAGTCGCCTCAACTAGTTCGCCTCCTATAGTTTGACTCAAATTGGTCATGTGGACACTACGCTGAGGCAACTTAAGCCTGAGTCGCCTCATCTAGTTTGCTTCAACTAAACCACCTCGCGAGGTAGTTTAGATGAACCAAACTAACTTAAGTCGGTCCATCTAGCTTGGGTGGACGGTAGCGGTTTACTTGAAGCAGATTAAGCACATCACACTATATAATATAATTTGATCTATGAACCGGCTAGAGGTGCACAGATATTTTGTTCATCATTTATTTTTAGGGTTTCACTGCGCAACAGAAGTTTTGACCGTTCCAAAACAATACGATTCAGTCAATACATATATAGGTCGAACCCACACTCTCTCATGGTGATGTTGACAAACCGAAACTGGCACTGGTTAGTATGGACTTGCTCATGCGCAGAGATCGATTTCCACCTTAAACCGCCCAAGTACTGCTTGTGTGGACAGGACGCCTAGTTTGCCTCCTCTAGTTCGCCTTATCTAGTTTGGCCTAAAGTTGTGCTGTGTGAACGGGGCTTAAGACCATATTCGGTGCTAATGGAGTCAATTCCACGGAGACCTGTGGATGCGTGTTCTTAAGAAAAACCTATCTTCTCACTTTGTTATATTTATAAGTTATTTCCATGAAATGCCATGGGCAGCGTTAATATTTCATTTGCATAGTCCGATAGTTTCGAATGTCAGTCTTTTTCAGAGATAAATATATTAGGTTGATCATTATAACCTACCTTACTTTAGTTTGACATAATCTTTAGTTTAAATGGCTAACCTTTGAGATATGTTAAGTGCAAATGTGCGAAATGAATTTCGGCAAACATGCCAAAACTCTTGACACCATAGGCTTCTACAGTAACAGCTTCGATTAATTTGCCTCAGTATTCCCTTCCATGTGGTGACAATATATAAGATAGATATGTAGAATCTAATTTTTTTGTTGTGATGAATTTATTTACCCTGCACATAAGGGATGTGTATTATCACTTGCTTTCACTACTTGTCTTCACGTTATCTAGATAATTAATTTAGTTTTGAAAATTTGAGAATTTCACTGGACTGTGCATCTTTAAGAACTACTTCCCAACTTAGATGTAAGTAGTAGACAGATATGTAGCTTTGCTTCAGGCATTGCTATCATTTGCCCAAATCGAGGTGGATGGTGACTATATTCACATCTATAGGCAAATATTCCCAGTAGAAAATGGCCAGCATATATAGATATCTCATCAGCCAATTTATATCAATTTTACCTTGGCATCTCCACGTTTTCCCTACGCTACCAGACGGCATTGACAAATGGGTTGTGCGCCCACTTCCGGTCTGCCAGTTGGTTGGTTGTTGGAGTTTCACATCCTGGCAACATATATGGGTATATCAGGACAGGTACCCACTTGTGACTGTGCACACTCATTGCAACTTTATAGTGCTGCCCCACTGGGAAATAAGGCCACTGACACCATAACCCCACTGGGAGACCAGACCGCCAGTATCGTGACCTGCTATCCCACTCAGACAGTCTCAGTCACATTATCCTGACACTGAGCCAACCAGTCCTTGTCATATGCTATTAATGCTGAGTGCCCGGCTAGGAAGTGACAAGTATCAATTGTATAAGTCATTGGGTTGACTCGACCGGGAAGCGAATTCCCGATCTCCCGCACGTGAGGTCAGCGCTCTACCGATTCGGCCATCGCACCCTGTCAGGTGTGATAGTTTGTGGGATTCAAAATAATTGCGGTCAAGTCGACCCAATGACTTAAACCTTGAGATACTTATCACCACTTTATCCTGGCACTCGGCATTACTAGGACACAACAATTAGAAGTGCGATGAGGTACACCTATTGGTCGGTTGTGGGAGATTTACTTCTTGGCAACACCTAAGGTCATATCAAGATGGGTTGCCCATTTGTGACAGTGCACACTCATGACGACTTTATATTGATGTCCCACTGGGAGACCAGACCCAAAGCATCATGACCTGCTATCCCACTCAGTCACATTATCGTGACACTGAGCCGACCAATTCGGAGAGACCAATTGTCCTTGATTGAGACATCCTCTGCTTAATTAAAAAATGTAGCTGAAAAAAACTAAAATATGGATGTCGTCAAGAAACCAGAATTCCCCATCACTATCGGTAACTGTACATACAGTAAAACCTCGCTCATCCGACCGATCATGACACCGACTGTAAATGATACATTTAAAGAGGTGGTTGGTTTAGGGAGTTAGAAGACCACTACAATGGTATGGTAGGGGTGATCATTTGGGATCCAAATAAAGCAATCGATCTAGGAAAGTGGTCGATCTGTGGACGTGGTCGGTTAGAGAGGTTTTACTGTATATAGAGAGAGATTTTATAGCCTTTAAGCCAGAGAGGAATTGGTCGTAGCTGCTAGAAAGAACACATTCAGGCAGTGCATGCCTGAGTGAGGGCAGTGCGGCACATGAGTCATGACAGCGACATACTAACGAGCAAAGCCACCCACTATGTATGCTATTCCCCCTGACCAAAGGGCCCGGCAGTCAAGTAGCCGTTCCCGGGGGTACCTGACGCCCTCGGCCGGTCCCACTCATAGAGGTCCCGTAGTGCAAACAGCCCAAGGGGCATGTCCGCTTCCGCCTGACCTGGGTTAAAGAAATAGCCTCGGTCAGGTGTTTGTGTGTGGTGTTTCGATCGAGATATATGGTGGGGCTTTATAGATCCTTTATGTATCTTTGATGTGTGTATATTGAGATACATAAATAATGGTCAGGCCGCTGAACATTCCCAGTTGCTGAGTGTAGTTGAGTTTATACGTATAGTGTTGTTCAGCGTGAGTTAGTTGGTAGCACTTGCTCAACGCTGTCGAGTAAATTGTGGGTTGTGCATTCCGAGCAGAGAACGAGAGAGCGCGATAAAGGAAGAGACAGTTAGCGGAAGAGGTGGAGCGGAGGGGAAAGGGGATGGGTGAGATGGAGTGGGGTGTGGGGAGGGGGGGGGGAGGGGAGGGGGAGTGGGAAGGGGGGAGTGGGGAATGGGGAGGGGGAAGTGGGGAGTGGGGAGGGAGGAGTTGGGAGT
Organism: Branchipolynoe longqiensis; assembly: GCA_030323885.1. NCBI lineage: Eukaryota > Metazoa > Annelida > Polychaeta > Phyllodocida > Polynoidae > Branchipolynoe > Branchipolynoe longqiensis. The sequence goes on from CM059191.1 coordinate 40,158,020, forward strand.
GGAGAGTGGAGAGTGGCGAGTGGCGATTGGCGAGGAGAGTTGAGAGTTGAGAGTTGAGAGGGGAGATGAGAGAGGGGACAGGGGACGGGGGACAAGGGACAGGGGGCAGGGGACAGGGGACAGGGGACAGGGGACAGTGGAAAGAACGGTCAGACGCTAGTATTTTGAAACCTCTTCCCGGTGGGTATATGAGATCCGTAAGTGTGAACTTGAAAAGCATCTATGTATATGAATCTGTAATGTAGGTGTATAACGCATTATGCAAGTATAAAGGTGCGGAAGGGAATTATCATTATATACTTTACGATTGTACCGATTATTCCATGTTCTACCTCCTCCATACCATTTGGGAATTGTGGCGCCACCATCAACCCCCTTCCGCCCGCCCTGACGGGCGCCATAAATGTCACTCGCACCAGAGGATGTGTGCTCTATAATCTGGTATGGGAATATAAACTAGGACACTAACCCTCATAGTTGAAGGACTTGCTGCCGTTAGAATTGAAAATGTCCACAATAGCTTGCTGGCATTATATAGCGGTTGTGGACTGAGAAAGTACAGAAGTAGTTCCTCGCCCAGTCGCAGCACCACTTGCGATTGGCCAGGCCTGTGTCTCCATGTTCGCTTATATTATATAGATGTGATGTATAAAAGTTATGCGAGTATAAAGGTGCATAAGGGAAGATTCCCTATTTTCGTCACCCATATGGTGTGGACTACTTTATGGGTGACCCCCTTTTAACGGAGGGACAGGTGGCGCCACCACTGCCAACTGGTACCAGCGCCGCGAATACTGTCACTCGCGTGCTGGAATATATACATTAAAACCTCTCTAACTGACCCTCCCTCCATTCCCTCCCTACCTTTCTCCTCCCATCCCCTCCCTCCCTCCTTCTCTCCGACCCTTCCCTCCCTCCCTTCCCTCCCCACACCCCTCTCCCCCTCCCTCCCTCCCCTCCCTCCCTCTAAATCGACCACTCCCATATATCGATCGTTGTATTTGGGTCCCAAACGATCACCCAAACGATAGCATTGTAAGGATAAAGAAACTCCCTAAACCGACCCCCTCCCTAAATGGACCATTAAATAGTATATATATATAAATATATATACATAAGTATATACATATGAGGGGTCAGAGCGTGCCTGGGGGATATATACCACCAATTGTCATTTTATTTTACTTGTTATCTTCTGACCCCTCAGCACAAGTCGGTACCACCTGGAGAACACATCCATTGTGTGTTTCTTTCTTTCTCTCTCTCTCAGGACCTGTTATGAATAGTCTGTTGTTAGAGAGCACCGGCAATGCCAATATTCCAGCTATGCTTACTAGAAGACCTTGGTTACCCTGGTATGTAGAGTCGACTAACGAAGTGCTAATTACCTCCCGGCGGAAGGTCGCCCACACCCCGCCCAGGTATCCCCACGATCGGCCTAGTCACGGGCATTACACAGGTATTTCTTACAAAGTGGAGCTGTCGTTTAATAGACCTATTTCATATGACGTCAGCATAGGTATCTAGGTCAGTGCGCGCGCCTTTGTCTGCAGTATGACACACTGTCACACTGCAAACTCAATGGCTATGAGCAATCTTCATACAGAAAAAGTGAAATATATCTAAAACCACACCTCCTAGAAACAAAGCGCTTGGAACACATATAGAAAACATATTCAATGAACAGATTCTCTTAAATTATAAGGTTAGGGTTCTGCCTTTCTAGTAATTTTGAATAAAATAGACATTTGCACTGGGCGTACTGGCAAACTCAATGGCAATGTGCATTCGTTCTGCAGCCAAGGTGTGCGCGCATATACAGTGTTTATCAACATTGAAAGGGGTCTATGCATCATCACCAGCACACAGAGCGTGATGGCAGAGGCAGAGGGAGAGATGAGGAAGGAAGAAAGAGGTAGGGAGGGAGGTAGGGAGTAGGGAGGGAAGGGAGGGCGGGCGGGAGGGAGGGAGGGAGGGAAGGGAAGGAGGGGGGGGGTAGGGAGGGAAGGAGGAAGGTAGGGAGGGGAGGGAGGGAAGGTAGGGAGGGGAGGTATGGGAAGAGAGGGAGGGAGGTACAGAGGTAGGGGGCTAGGCAGGGAGGGAATGGGCGGAAGAGACGAAGGGAAGGGACGGACGGGAAGGAAGGGAGGGAGTTGAGGAATGGAGGTAAGGGAGGGAATGGAGGAATGGCGGTAAGGAAGGAGACAAGGAGACCGGGAGGGAAGGGACGGAGGAGAGGGAGGATCTGAGGGAAGGCAGGAATGAAAGGGAGGAAGGTAGGGAGTGAGGGTGTAGGAAGAGGAGGGAAAGGAGGGGAAAAGGGGGGTAGGAAGGGAGGGTGAGGAGGGAAAGGGGTAGGGAGGGAAGGACGGGAGGGACGGGAGGGAATGGAAGGGAGGAAGGGAGGAATGGAAGGGAGGAAGGTATAGAGTGAGGGGGTAGGAAGAGGAGGGAAGGGACGGAGGAAAAGGGAGGGAATGGAGGGAATGGAGGGCGGGAGGGAATGTAGGGAAGGGGGGAAGGGGACGGTAGGGATGGGATGGCGGAGGGGACGAAGGCAGGGAGGGACTGAGGTGAGGGAGGGAGAAGTTAGTGAAGGAGGGAGGGAGGTAGAGAGAGAAGGGGGGCAGGGAAGCGACGGAGGGGAGGGAGGGGAGGGAGGGGACGGAGGGGAGGGAGGGATGGAAGGGAGGGGAGGGAGGGGAGGGAGGGGAGGGAGGGAGGGGAGGGAGGGAGGGGAGGGGGGGAGGAAAGGGAGGGAGGGGTGTGGGGAGGGAAGGGAGGGAGGGAAGGGTCGGAGAGAAGGAGGGAGGGAGGAGATGGGAGGAGAAAGGTAGGGAGGGAATGGAGGGAGGGACGTAGGGAGGGAAGGGACAAAGAGCAGGGAATGAAGTAGGGAGGGAAGTGACGGAGGGAGAAGTTAGTGACAGACGGGGTCAGCAGTGTGTGCAGATTCCTTTCCGCGTCCTCTTCACGTCGTAAACGTGCGTTAAAACCCTTTCCGTGCGGACCCCAATTAACCTGCAGACATTCCTTCCTCGCTGCAACCGGCGTCAGCTTGATACAAGCGCGACGGCGTGTATTCTAAGCGGAAGCAGTTAATTCCACACCCAACCGGAAGTTGAATTTCGACCCGTCCTCGCCGCCCCCGACAGTTACGGCCTAGCGCATTGTGTGCCGAGTCGCGCCGAGCCACACGGTGCGAGTGATTGATTGATTGGCTGGTTTGTGGGGGGTTTTATATCCTGCCAACATGACATCTACGGTCAAGATGGGTGGGTACCGACTTTCGACAGGGCACATTCATGGTGACTTCATCGTGTTGCCACACTGGGAGACTAGCTCGATGGCACCATGACGCAATTTCCACACTCACTCATATTATCCTGATACTGAGGTAATCAGTCCTTGGCCTTATCAATTTTTGTATTGGCGTTTACAGGGATGTGCACCTGAACTCTTCATGTATATATATACAATATATATATATATGATATATATATATATATGATGTAGTGTGCATTATCCGAGTATAAATGTATGGAAGGCAACTTATCATCTACACAATCATATCCTACCAACTTACCAATCTGTACCTCCGATATGCTACATGTGTGTCAGTCGCAGCGGATGAATTGTTTTCTATATAGCCTGGATATATGCTATATATCGTTGTGTAAGGGGCAGAACATGGTGCTGTCAGTGTGTAATAATGGTAATTGCTTGGCTGTTTCTGCAATGGACACCTTGTCAGCTGATCGTACTGTTTGTAATTTTGTTGTTTCTACGGCTTGTTCTAACAATAATTGCATGTGTGGACACCCGGTTGGAGGTCGCACGGCTCAATTGAAGCCTTGCAGAGTCTTTTGCAACTGCTTTTATAGGGGAGCTACAGATGCAAACTGGGAATTTATATTACACAGTGTTATTTTCGGTTTCAGATCATTTAATAATTCCTGTGATGCGTCATATGTTGGGCATACAAGGGATATTTGTAACTCCGATCATTGTAATTTTATTGAGGGAAAATTGCTTAAAGAATTGCATGATGGTAGAATTAGTGGCATGCGGTGACCCCCTACTTGTGTCCATAATAATTTTGCTGTAGTGAAGTCAGACGGAGTCAGGCTATGCATAACAACGGATTGCAGTAAGCCGTATGAAGCATCTGTGAATAATTATGTCGATGAGGTGGCAACAACTTTTTCTTACAATCCAGTTACTACATTAGTGGATAACATTGTTCGATACGATTATATTGCCACAGTGGACATAAGTGAGGCTTACAGAACTATTAATATACACCCAGATGACCGTACCAGACAAGGCCTCATGTGGGATTTGGGTGGTGGTTTTGAATATTTTGAGGATAACAGGCTGTCCATTTGATTATCCTCTGCACTTTATATTTTCAATCTTATTTTGGACTTTCTCATCCATTGTGCTGTGCATCAGGGGACATCATATGTGGCGAATGACTTAGATGATTTCACTATTGGAGGACACTCATTTGAAGACTTTTGTAGGAGCATGGGCTTCAATATTAATTTTGGTAAATTAACCTCGCCATCACAAACAAGCCGCTACTTGTGTATTATCATTGCCAATTTGCAGCTCAGGTTAACCTCAGACAAAATTCTCAAACTTAAAAAACATTTAGAAAGACTTTTGGTAATGTGCAAGGTAACTAGGAAGCAACTGCAGAGGCTTGGAGGTCGCCTTTTGCACTGCGCCACAGTTGTCCTGGGTGGAGCCCTTTTTTTACTCTGGTCTTTGACGCAATCTGCACACTAAGGTGCTGTATCACAATTTTCGCATAAATGCTGGCTTTGTGAGTGCATTTTAGTGGTGGTTGAATTTTGTTGACTTCTTTAACAGGTTGGCCAAACTCCTGGGTAGGCACACTGATATGGTTTTTATGTATTCAGATGCATCGGAGGCCAGATTTGGAGCTGCTCATGCAGACGACTGGTGCATCGGTGCCTTTGATGAAAAATCTCATTTGAATTTGAAACAGTTAACTGGCCACCATGTGCCATCCCCGGACCATGCGTGCATCCCTGGACATATAAACGAGAAAGAGATGTGGGCTGTTATTGCTGCTGCCCCTCGCTGGTCGCAACTTTGGAGAGATCGAAAAGTTATTTTCATAACTGATAACTCGACTGTTGAGTCGGCTCTGGTCACAGGACGCTGTAAGAATTCCAATATTATGTTGTGGGTGGAAGAGTTGTTCTGGTTCTCGGTTAACTTTAATTTTAATATTTGTTGGGCATATTTTAGGAGTCCTAATAATACAAGCCGACCCATTCCGACGATCGGATATTTTCTACAATTAGGGTAGCATCTTTGTTTCTGGAGTTTTGTAGGTCTGAGGAAGATACAGACGGAGGTAGACACTCTGTGGGCATTGTATTATGCACCAAGCTCCAGGGCTACAAGATCTATGCAAATTAAGCATTATTTCTCCTTCATTGATGAGTTTGGTGGCTTGTTAGCCCCTACACTGTGTCCTTCTACCCAGGTTGTCTTATATATTGCCTGATTGGCACATTCTCTTACCTACTCGTGCATAACAAATCTTGTGAGCACTTTAAATTTGTTGTAGATTACAATGAGCACATAATTAAAACAATCCTAGGAGGGGCAAAGAGAGTCCTGGGTTGTGCTGTGAACTATGCTATGGCGCTGCTTCCCAAGGAGCTGTCGGCTATGTTCTCCTATATGTCCAGTAATGTGGCACATACTTGCGTCCGTGCTGCTATATTAACCAGCTTCCGGGGACTCCTTAGAAAATGCCTGATTACAGCGCCAGACTCAGTCTTGCGTAGGTGTGATTTTTCCCTTTACACATGGGGACTCATGATTCATGTCCACAAGTCCAAAACAATACAGTACTCTGAACTGGAGTTGTTAATTCCCATCGCAGTAATTCCGAATACTGATTTGTGTGCAGTATATTGAGTGAGAAAGCACTTTCTCGGGACACAGGTAGGTGCAGAGGAAGCTGCATTCCAGCTCCCTGCACCCAGAGGTCGATTCTCACCTCTTGATTATTCGGACCAGAAGGGATGGCCAAATGAGTTAGAGCATCCGTCTCCCGTGCTGGTAGATCGTGGGGTAGTGGGTTCGAACCCTGGTCGAGTCAAACCAATGACTTAAAAATTGATAAGTGTCGCTTCCTAGCCAGGCGCTCGGCATTATTAGGAGAGGGCAAGGACTGGTGTGCTCAGTGTCAGGATAATGTGACTGAGTGGGACACCAGGTTATGGTGCCAGTGGCCTGGTTTCCCAGTGGGACAGCACTATAAAGTCGCCATGAGTGCGCACTGTCACAAGTCCGTATTCGTCATGATATGACCTTAGATGTTGCTAGGATGTGAAACAACAACAAACAAACAAACAAACTTGATTATTCGACCCTGCAGTTCATGATAAAACATTTTGCGGGCCAGTCAGGTTTAGATCCCTACAAATTCTCCTGCCACTCCTTGCGCAGAGGTGGCTGCACCTATTTGGCTTTCCAGGGAGCTTTCGATGAAATTAAGACCAGGGGGGGATTGGACATCAGAGACTGTGTACAAATATATATCTAAACCTATCTCTGAATGTATCCTATTCGATATGCGAGTAGGTATCGCCCTTTCAGATTTGTCTCAGTTGGTGGTTGGCTTCACTCTCCTCGTTTGGTGTGTTGTCCAGCCCATTTGATTGTTTGATTATCTGATTGATTATTTGATTATTCATATTGATGTTGATTGACATGTTTCAAGTGTCAATAAAAAAAAGTTCAGTCTTTCCTTGCCTTGTCCTGTGAAGCCTTACAGCCTGGATGTACAATTCATATCCTCATGTAAGGTGCGGAACACAGTGCTCCCCTCTTGCGGTAGGCAAGACAGTCAAAATGCAATTGATTCATGTACTATCCATTGGGCGATGCTGCGTTCCGTAGCATAGTCAGTCTGGGCCAGATGCACTCGACAGTGGTCGCCTAGCTGCCCCCGCCACCATATGCACCTTACTTTTAGAAAATGTTTCTTTTATTATTAGGGTGTGTTGTCCAGCCCATTTGATTGCTTGATTGATTATCTGATTGATTATTTGATTATTCATATTGATGTTGATTGACATATGTTGATTGTCAATAAACTATATTGTCCAGGCTTTCCCTGCCTTGTCCTGTGCACCCTTACAAATATATATATATGTATGTATTGTTTATATATATATATATATATATATATATAAAGAGAGAGAGATATATATATATGATAGATTGGCCCAAACTCTGCAGTCGTGGCGCATTTAACGCGCATTTTAGGCGAGTGTGTTTGGTGGATATCAACCCCGGTAGAGGCGCCACGGTCTCAGCTCCGGCTGATGGATGGATGTTCGGCGCATGGGCGAATGGGTATTTCAACGGGGGGCCGCCTGGCCGTGGGAATAAAGAAAGCCGCGACCAGCATAGTCGCGAGCCTAACTGCCCACTGACGCCTTTTATAGCCGCCATAAATTCATTAGCGGAGCACCGCCTGCTGGCTCGCTGGGCTGGGGGGAGGGGGGAGCGGGGAGCGGGGGAGGGCTGGGGAAGGCCGGGGAAGGCCGGGGAAGGCCGGGGAAGGCCAGGGAAGGCCTGGGAAGGCCTGGGAAGGCCTGGGAAGGCCGGGAAAGGCCGGGAAAGGCCGGGAAAGGCCGGGAAAGGCCGGGAAAGGTCGGGAAAGGTCGGGAAAGGTCGGGAACGGCCGGGAAAGGTCGGGAAAGGTCGGGAAAGGCCGGGAAAGGCCGGGAAAGGCCGGGGAAGGCCGGGGAAGGCCGGGGAAGGCCGGGAAAGCCGGGGAAGGCCAGGAAAGGCCGGGGAAGGCCGGGGAAAGCCGGGAAAGGCCGGGAAAGGCCGGGGAAGGCCGAGAAAGGCCGGCGAAGGCCGGCGAAGGCCGGGGAAGGTCGGGGAAGGCCGGGGAAGGTCGGGGAAGGTCAGGGAAGGCCGGGGAAGGCCGGGGAAGGTCGGGAAGGCAGGGAAAGGCCCGGGAAGACCGGGGAAGGCCGGGAAAGGCCGGGGAAGACCGGGGAAGGCCGGGGAAGGATGGGGAAGGCCGGTGTCGCAGTTTCAGTTCCCAGCAGTTGAAGTTCCCACAATTGCTTATGCACATGCGTCAACATCTAACGGCATCGTCTGCGCATTGTCAATGGTCGTAAGCAATCTTCACACATAAAAAGTGAAATATCTCTAAAACCAAACCAGCTAGAAACAAATTGCTTGGTACACATATAGTAAACATGTTTACCAACACGATTATATTAAATTGATATGGTTAGGGTTCTGGATTTCTATTAATTTTCAATAATGTTTTGCACTGCGCCTACCGCCAAACTCAACGCATTGTCAATGTTCGTGAGCAATCTTCATGCAGAAAAAGTGAAATATCTCTAAAACCACAACACCTAGAAACAAATCGCTTGGTACCCATATAGAAAACATGTTTACCGAAAAGATTATATCACATTTCTAAGGTTAGTCACGCTGACACTATAGTGACAGCGATTTGCGCGATCGGCGATGGTTTAAATCAAGCTAATGTTGACACATGCGCAGACAATGCTTTGACGCATGCGCAGATGCTTTTGTGGGAACTTCAACTGCTGGGAACTGAAACTGCGACACCGGGAAGGGCCAGTGGGGGACCGGGGAGGGCCGTGGAGTGTGTGGGGGAGGGGGGTTAGGAGGGAGGGGCGGTCTTGGCCGGAAACAGTGGGGAGCCGGAGGTGTGCCAGCCACGCCCGTTCATGACCCGACGCGTAAGGGTAAGGAGGGCACCGGGGAGGGAAATAGAGGCATCACAAATAGTTCCCACCAAAATAGGTTTTACACAGCATTTAAGGTTGAATGATACCGTGGTTTTGAGGGTGTGCCATCCTTTATATATAATGGCGGGCAGAGTGTGTGAGCGTTACCAGACAAGTTACAGCGTTTCCAGGCAGAGGGCGACACAATCAGTCTGGTTACATAGTATAGTAGATGGAAATTAAGAACAGATCAGTCCATAGATGCCTTAGAATATATAATAAGGAGTGAAAGCTTGTGACTAATTATACTAGTATAATGCTTATACATCACATATTATATCAATGTATCCCGTAGGGATCTAAATATCTTATTTACTTTCATTTGAAGTAATTTTGATTTCCATGTGAGAGATTCGAAAGGAAAATATGCAATATTGAATGGTAGCGGACACACCAAAATAGTAGGTTTTGTTTAGCTGTTGTTGTGTAGAGAGGCGCCTGATGTATATATGAGTACCATCGGGAAATAAATGTTTCATCAATGCAACAGTATCTGGATATTGATGATGATATGAGGAGTTCAGGCACAAAACCATGTAAACGCCAACCAAAAATGAAGATAAACATTGGAATCAAACCAAAGACCCTATAATACTAAGACGGCTCACTCAGCCTGTACTGTGTAATCAAAATGACCAAACCCACCACTTGGTGCGCTGGCTGTTCTCTTGGTTAAACAGGTGCTATATTATATGTATAAATGTATATATGAATGTGAAAGATCTGTGATGATGGCGATGATGATGATGATGCTGATGATGATGTGTATTTGTCCATAGCAATTTCATATTGATGTGTATTCATACTTACCTATCTCATGTATAATATAATTGTATGTGTTTACATGTGAAACACCAACCAGCAGCTGGGCTGATCAAACCCACCAACCACAAGGTGGCACTGCGAAATTGACATTACCATCCGAGAGATAGGGAGTGAGCCGTCTTAGTATTATAGGGTCTTTGCTCAAACCTACAAGAAGTCTTTTTTTGTATTCCTACTTTTTTGGTCATTCCTCCATAACCATATGATCATTGATAAGTGAAATTAGTGAGAATTCAAATCATTTTCAGGTAAAAACCTTTTATTTAAACTACATTTTTGGATCGGCGTTTACATGGTTTTGTGCCTGAACACTTCGTGTCTAGGTAAAGGTGTAGGTTTCAACAATGTTTGTTTTCATCGAATTATGTAGCTTAAAATGTGTTTGATTATCAGGTTGGACTTAGCGTATTTCATTGCATCAATCTGGGAGCGCGTGCATTAACAGTAACTTTATAGTGTTGCCTACTATGATACCTTATTGCCGGCACTCTGATCTGAAATCACCGACTCCGTCATGTTATACCGATACTGACCAAACCAGTGGTTGTCCAATGTTAATAATGCCTAGCGCCAGGATAAGAGGCAACAAGGATAGATTCGGAGACTCATTGGTATATCTTGGGCGGGAATCAAACCCATGACATCCAATTGATTCAGTAAAAGTCTACATATTTCAGGACCAGACCGGGTGGCCGAATGAGGTGGGCGTCCGCCTCATGTTTTGGGAGATCGTGGGATTCGAACCCCCAAATTTGAACCCTGGTTGAGTGAAACCAATGACTTAACAATTTATACTTATTGCTTGCTAACCAGATGCTCGGCATTAGTAGGATATGGCAAGGACTGGTTGGCTCAGTGTCAGGATAATTTGACTGAGTGGGATATCAGGTCATGGTGCTGGTGGCCTGGTCTCCCAGTGGGGCAGCACTATACACTCAGCATGAGAGCGCACACTCACAAGCCGGTGCACTTCCTGATATGACCTTAGATGTTGCTAGGACGTTAAACTCCAACAAGCAACCATCCTTGACAGGTCGATTGGTGCATCACCTGAATACCCCCTTCAAACTCCCTGTGTCAATAGGGTGCTCATCATGAGTCATTTCATGCCTGTACACCCGCCAGATCCTGGCTCAGCTCATCTGTTTATAATATTTCTGGATGCTCGGCTGCATGAACACCAGATAATACTACAAAACTCTTCCCCTTCATTTCACCTGTGATGCAATCATCCTAAATCAATATAACCAACTCTGGAACCAGTACTTAAAAGAGAAAGGAAAACAAGTACACAGATGAACAGTGAATAAGTTGTGCTTTATTGGCATCAACCCCTGTCCACCTACCTGTGACCTATCACCTTCACTCCTTACCTGTTTTCCACACTATGTCTCATTACCTTACTTCTATATAGGAAGCATTGCCTACAACCCTTGGAACTGGGGTCCCTTGGGTGTTGCACTCAACTCAATTTGGAATATGTGAATGTTGATATCATCAGACAGAGTGTCTGGGGGTCCTGCTCTAGAGTATGTGTGCCTCACTCAAGAGCCAGGAGTAGAGTGGTCACTCTCCAGTGAGACTGAAGCAGTATCCTGAATAATTACTTAAATCTCAGTATCAGGCTAGTGTGGTCAGAAGGCCAAGGTAGCGCAGGTGACTGGGCAGTCCCACAGTCAGCCAATCAGGCGGCCCCACAGCTGGGGTGGGAGCCAACCCCCAGTGGAGGTCGCTGTCACTTTATTCAGCTGCAGGTGGTGCACAGAGTGCATATGCAAATGAGGCTGAAGGTGGGCCTTCCCCATGGTCATGGGTGAACAGGTAGTTGTATACAGTTACAGATATATATATATATATATTCAAAATGTCCTTTTTCTCCAAGTGCACTCTTTATGAATACATAGAGAAACATTTCAATAATCATGTACTGTCTCTTTTATAGGAACATCTCTTCATTAACTCCAAGCATCATATATAATATATATTTCACATCACCCATTATCATGTACAATGGGAGTGGGATTCTATTGCTTTTAGTTTACATAACCTTGTTCCCACTCCGTCGTCCAAGATGAATAATGCTCTCTGCCAATATTCTTAACCGAAAATCCGTATATTTTTACATGTTGTCATGGTTTAATTTACAGGCATGAAATATCTCCGCAATTTCGCGGATTTCCTGGATTTTTCATGTAGCTATAAGCATATACTAATACGGTGTTCAAATGCCACAGCACTAAGAGTGTATACTAATATGTTGTTTTACGATGCAGCACCATCAGCGTACACTAATGTGTGGTGCAGATGCCGCAGCACTATCAGCATATACTACTAATACATGCTTCAAATGTATTTGTATGAAACCTGACTTCCTGGAATTGTCCGTGATTCCCTAACAATGCTAAACCTGTGGGAGAATATCAGCATTTTCCCGGAAACCACTTTCATCCCTGACTTTATTATTCTTCCCTTATTTTCCGAATACTGGGAGTCAACAAACTGGGGAAAGTGAAAAAAAGGGCAATGTTCTGGGTCACGAAGGAAGTTGAACCTGCTTGGATAGCTATAGCTCTTACAGTTGCTGTTATATTTCGGTAGGTAATTTAACGAAGTTAAACATTTGAATGTTCATTGCCTTTGACTTCGCAAGATTCCGAAGAATCTAAATAATACGCCACATTATAGGTAAGTCTAGTTTTACTAAAAAATATTCGCAATATCGAAAGGACTAAATTGTGCACACACACACACCACACCACATACACACACACCGCGCACAGACACCACACACAGACACCATACACACCACACACACCACACACACCACACACACCACACACCACACACACCACACACACCACACACACCACACACACCACACACACCACACACAAAATAGTCAATGAACAAGTCGTAGAAGGGACCGTCAAAGCAGGCAGGGTGGCACCCCCTGGTGGGAAACTGCGGGAAACGAGCAGCCAGGCATAAAAACCACGCAATAATAGAGGAGTGTTGAAGGGCAAATAATGAATGGCAGATATATGATGACGCGGGTCAGTTGGCGACATGCAATATTGGTGAATTAGTTATCAAGAGCCGCACACCGTGACCTGCACTTACAAACAAGGGAGGCCGGCCTGGCTTCAGCTTGGTCTTTTTGGGTTTCTTTGTTATTTTTTTAATTGTATAGCTTGTGTTGGGAGTAAACAATTCCTTCTGCAGGGCAAGTTTGTTCTGAGCACACTGGTACGCGAGTTGGCACCGTAGATATATGCACATGTAATTTGCACACATCTTCGTTGATATGTCCAGTAAGACCTCGCTAAATCGACCGACCATGGGACCGACTTTAAGTGGTCCAATTAGGGAGGTGGTCGGTTTAGAGAGTTAGAATATCCTTACAATGGTATTGTTGGGACCCAAATAAGGCGATCATTATATGGGATTGGTCGATCTGTGGAGGGGTCGGTATAGATAGGTTATACGATATATATATATATATATATATTTGTTTATATATATAGAGAGTTCAGGTGCAAAACCCCGTAAACGCCGATTCAAAAATTGAGACAAACATGGGAATCAAACCCTCAACAAGTTCATTTTTGTACATTCCTTCTTTGTTGTTCATTGCTCTATAATCGTGTCATCATAACAAAAGTGGAATTATTGAGAACTAAAAGTATTTGCCCACAAGAAATCTGTTATTTCAACTAGCAGCGTTTACGGGGATTTGCTCCTGAACTCTTCATATATATATTGTGTTACTCCTCCGATTTGACTGACACCTGTCAACTTCTGGTTGAGGATAGGGGGGCGGGTACCGGACCGCAGCAAATAATACAATTCATACGATAGGTGAATAAATAAATAGCACACACAAATCAATATCAACAATATAACAATTCCAGCTCCTCCCATTTATACTCATATAATGAATTATATATCACATATATATATTATGCATTATATAAAGATCCTCCAGTGCGACTGACACTGGTAAACATCCGGTTGGGAAGAGGTGGGCCAAGATGGTGCCACCGGTACACTCTTGTGTCTTATGGAGCATAACAATACTCATAATAATGAGTCATATTCCTTTGATATTGTTATACTCACATAATACGTTATGCATCACATATATATGAGCCTGTCTCAAAAGGTGACAACTCTTTGTTTTTTTGTCCATTGTAACGATTGACACAAAACAGCACAGAAATGGTTACACTGAAAACACAAGGACATTGGCTTCAAATCAATATGTATTCTATTGGGATTATGAAACACCATGTAAAAAACAAATCAGTTTATCCTGAGCAAATGCATAAGCAGATAATGTGTTGATCATTACAATAGACAAAGTTTTGTCCCATATTGCTTAGCACCTTTTGAGACAGTCTCATATGCTTCATTAAATTTTCGGTGGGTTTGAATTACGTCTAGATTCCACACCATAAATAAATTAGCTTGATTACTATCAACCGTTATATTTTAGTAGTCCGATAAAAACATTGAAATTTTCAAAAAGCAAAGCACTTTTCTAGATTTGAACCTACATATGCAACTTGAAGTGTTTGTTGTTGCATAGAAGAGCATGCTAAGTCAATTAAATATAACCTGTTCCTGCTGAATCCTATGGAGTCCGAGTTTTGGAACGCACGCCAACAGTAAGTGCATGTTTACACTTAAAATATATCCTAAGTTAGTCATTTTAAAGCAAAGTCACTTCAAGGTAAAGAAAGGTAGCCCTAGATTATAACGATCAACCTGATATATTTACCTCAGGAAATAAGAGAATCTCAGAACCATCGGATTATTTAAAGTAGTTGTTTGTCCATATTCCAAAGAAAGCAATTCCTCCAAAGCAGATCAATGATACACTGGGTCAGTGTTGCCATTCCTTTCCCTGTCCCCCCGCTTCCCCTCCCCCCAAACAAACACTGTAAACTCAACCAGTAGCGGCCAACTAGACCAAAAAACGCATCTACAACAGAATGAGCCTGGAAATGATTCTAGTTCGATCCTACTGAGGTACATGATTAATCAATATTAACCTACTTACTAACTCAATAGGCCCCACCTTAAATTACCATGAACACAAGTTCAATCACAAAGGCCCATCCCCCATCACCCTTTCAATGAGTATGTTACTACTAGAAAGATAATCAGCTATGCCCCACCCCCTAGTAATGCCTACCATACTAGTCTAACATAGTTACCTCCCCGCATATGTTTTTTTTTCTCTTATCTTGTTCTTTACCTATCATACATTTACCGATGTTTTGCTTATTTTCCTGTAATTGTCTATCTGTATATTGTTGTAGATTTGTTTACTGTGTAGAGGCAATTGTGATTAGGGCTGGAAGACCAGTGCATTAGCACTGACAACATGTTATTCAGAGGAATAAAAACACTTGAACAATAAAAGAATTTACTGCTTTTCGAATAGTCCGCAAGGTGGCGCCACTACCTTATGGTGTGCTAAATAACCATCCATGTTATAGTAAACTATGTATGCATGTCAAAATATTGTCCTTTTTTGACTAATGACAGCAATAATGATAGATACAAGGTGAGTCTGCTGATATTAAATGTATGAAAGAAAGAGATTTGCACAACCAATGTTATTTAATAACCGGGGAAAATCATCTAAAGGTCAGAAAGCCTCAATCAGGCAAGAACCTTTTAGCCCGCCCCACCCCCACCCGCTCCCCCTCCCCGCAACCCCAATCCCAATCAACCTCCCATCCGATCCCCCATATCGGAGAGGGAACAGCATGTTGCAGTGGGCATCACCCGATAAAGGAGGTCATGACCTAGATTCTCACATTCGCTCTTAGTGTCTGACTTCCGGCTGGAATGACAGACATGGTGATGAGGACAGAATGGATTCCTTCTACTTCTAGTCACACTAGTTCACAACATAAATACACCCCCCAAGTTATAGGCACTTCCGGTGCATTCGCCCATCGCATTTCCGTTTCCGGTCTGAAAACTAGGAAGCGTTCCCCATTGTACAATCCATCTGCCGCCAATCACACCAGCAAGGCACGACGATCCTTATCTTTGCTCAGGCCATATCAAAGAGGGATGGAGAGCCTCTCACACAGTTTGCCGAGCATTTCTTCAAAAATGATGTATAGATAACAGAAATTAATATACGTTGATGGACCACGTATGGATCTGCAGTTAATGAAGGATGAGCACACCAAGTAAGATTCCAATCTTTGTTATTCCACCTTCATTCAGAGCAAGTATGGATGCATTGTTCATGTTGTCCACAACATGGGCGATTTAGCAGAAGGGGCCAGCGTTAATACATTAAATAATATCTATATTCTCCCGACTTAATTAACCATTTGCTTTGTACTGAGCCCCTATGCCACCTGGAGGAGCACCTACATACTACTGTATACATATAATACATTGACCGATTATGGCGCCGAGTATCGGAACTAGCCGATAATCTTTTAGAACTGCTACTGCAGCTGGGCCGCTTAACGTGGACGTCATTAGGTCAACAACATTTCATATTCAAATCATTCTCCTCTAGCAGCTGAACCAGACAACACATATTGACATGGTGCCAGGTCTTTTAGCCTCCCACCCACTGTGAAATAAGGCTAGATTATAGGGTTAAGCGTATGTTAGCCTACATTAAGACTATATATTTCTGTTCACAGTTACCATATTATGACAGCTCTAAGGTAAATGCCACTTTAAACATATGTCGGTCTTGTATTGCTTAATTATTTATGATTGTTTAGTCAGATGATTTTAAGTTCCTATCATGTTTATTTAAATATATTAGGTGGGTAATTATTATCTAATTTACATTCAATTTAAGTCACTTTTATTTTAAACTTGCATAGTGTGATGAAAGCATGAACTTGTTAAAACCTAACATCCCATTAAAATAAAGGGTGCTTCAAAATATAAAATGAGGTACATTACAATGATTAACTTGATATGTTTATATTAAAAATAATCAGCCAAACATTCAAAACCATCATCAACTTTAAATATACTGTGCATCAAATGACCATATCATATTGTAAAGTCCGCGGCTGGAATCTGTCATTGTGTAGGCAGGCTATAGTGAAATCAATACAGGCAAAAAGAGAAAGGAAGAGTATAAAGAGTGAAAGAAGAGAGAGAGCCAAGCCCTCAGGCTTATTCTTCATATGGTACATGGATCCAGTACAGTATATCACCTGACCACATTCTCCCAATGCGAATCAAGCAGCTACAGCTCTACCGATGAGAATCAAACATTCCCAGTCCCCATGGTTACAGTGATCTGCCCACCACCACCAAGCGGCATGGCTCCTTTGGTCAGCACCTGCCCTGAGCTGAGTGTGTGGTGATCCGTCACTAGCAGAGGTGGAGGGGGTAGTGGGTAGAGCTCTAAATGCCCCTTACACACTATCTTACTAGCACCACAATGTCTATTTACCAATGAGTCAAGTACCACCAGCAACTACATAAACACATATATGCACCTGGCCCTATATACCTTTTTCATAAGTAGAACATTTGCATTCTCCCACCAATGCATCACTATCGGAATATTTTACAATATGCTATATATCTGCAATAGGCTAAATGACCTCTTATGCTAGAAGCTGCAGAAACAGGTGCATGTGATATGGTCATTGGTTAAGGGAGCCTATATTGTCTAATGGTTAGGATGTCGGCTCTAGAATTTGCAACAAATGTGAGTTTGAACTCCGTTATAGATACACATTTCCCATTGCTTGAAGGATTGAAACGATCATTAGCGGTTCGTCAACACCCGAGTCACCGAGTGATTATGGGTAGAGATGTGGGCTCTGCCTCGTCTCCCTGTGGAAAAATCTCGTACTCTAATAGAGAGTAATGTTGGAGATGCTCCTGGTTTTCTTTTATAGACTCCCCTAGACAAAACTTTTTCAGGCGTTTCTCCGAGTTTCGTAGCATTTTCTCCAACTTGTTGACGTAGTAGTCACAGGTGGGAGAAGTGTGCGGAACAGAGGGATGGGCGGGCCGATACACTGGTCCCGACCCCGCGTAAGGTTTGGCCTTGACCCACAACCCACGCACAAATTTAGCTTATTACGCCTGTGTTATAACGGTATAAACACGTTCTCTAACACCAATAGATGTCCAAATGAGTTTGAAACAACCATATTGTGACATAGATATATACCGGGACTGACCAAAAATCTTTGTTTCAGCTCCCGATGGCCACGAAGCGGAGTAAGCGCGATGCAGCAGCAGCCGAGGGGCGTGTTCCGAGTGGAGGGGACGAGGAGTACGACTCCTCACCCGTGTTGTCGGCAGGGCCTTCGACACAGCCCGGGGCGCATATTCTCTCCGAGGAGGACATAGTGCCTGATGGCGCCGCGGCTCAAAATTGGGAGACGCGGTTTGCGGCGATGGAGAGTCATATAATGGCTCTCAAACCACCGGTGTCTCGTAAACGGCGAATGCCGAGTGTTCAAGAGGAGTCTTCTTTTGAGGATTTCTCGGAGACAGACTCAGCGATGGAGCTTAGGGCTCCTCCTCCTTCTCCTAAACGGAGGAAGAAGAAGAAACATATCGTTTCTTCTGGTGATGATTTCACCAAGGAAAGGGGGAAAACTGGACTTCGCAAAAAGCGCAAGACCAAGTCCAAGAAGAAGAAGAAGAGGAAAGATTCTTCTTCTTCCGACTCGTCCACAGATTCCACTTCCACGGAATCGGACTCAGACACGCGATATGAAGGTGTCTATGCTGCCATTGGGGGCAAAGTGGCTAAGAAAGTGGAGAAGCCAAGGGCTAAGCGTGTGAAAACCACTACGCTTATGCGTGAGAACATTAATGGCCATTTCCGCACGTTTAAACCGGCTGATATTATTTCCAAGTTATCAGATGAGTTAACAGGCATTAAAGGTGTTCCCAACTCCATCATTAAGGAGATGGATCGAGATGTCAATATGACGGAGGACCGTAAGAGATTTGAGGGTGTGTTGCACATAGTGCATACGGCGGTGCTTGGTACCTTAACAGCTATTGCTCCTGTAGCAAACAGAATGCAACAAGAAAACAAGTTCTCGTCTTTGGCTAAGACGATGGACAAAGGTATTGCATTGTTGGCGGCGGCAGGTAATTACCTGTCGTATCGAAGATATGAAAATGTCTTCAAGTCGGTTTGCACAAATGCTGGCAAAGAAGTGGCTCGCTCAAAGAAGGTTACTGATAATGATGGGAAAGAGTTTACGCTCTTTCTTGCTCCAGAGCCGATTAAAGGGAAACCTTTAGATAACACGAAAATGTTTGGCGGTCAACTACAATACCTCTATAAAGAGTTAGAAACTGCAGCCAAGAGTGGCAAAAACATGGATGGTAAGAAGAAACAGGAAACTCCTCGTTTCAAAAGGTCACGAGGGGATTTTCGTCCACGGCGGTTCACCAGGGGAACCAGACCGGGCTCAAACTTCGGTCAAGCTTTTCGGGTCCGGGGCGCTCGCCCAGGCTGGACCGACAACACCGCACGGCCACTAGGCCGAGGCGTCAACTCGCCGAGACCCTTCCCCAGGGGCGGGTCCAAGTAGAGGTTGAAACACAGACATTACAAGTCCTTGCAGCCTCTAAAACCACACAAACTGTAAGCCCAAACTTTGTGGCTGGTAATATTAATAATCAATTAATTCTGAAAGTAGACAAAATTACTAGTGACCAAGAAATTTACAAATAGTTTTAGGGGTGTTCCACATTCCCTTCACACAAATTCCGTACAGGGCAGGATAAACTTTACAATATTAACATTGAACTGGTTGAACGAGACGCACTAACTAAACAGGTACAAAAATTCTTTGAAAAAGGAATTATACAAAAAGTGACATACTGTTCAGGAGAGTTTATTTCAAACATCTTCTCGAGACCAAAGCCGAATGGCAAGGTTCGAATGATCCTGGATTTAACAATCCTTAATAAAATGGTTGAATATCGACATTTTAAAATGTTCTCGCTAGATACGGCACGAGATCTGATTACGCCAGATGCGTGGATGGCTAGTGTTGATTTACAAGATGCATATTATACGCTTCCCATAAGGGAAAAAGACCGAAAATTTCTTCGGTTTCTTTGGGATAACCAACTCTATGAGTTTACCTGCATGCCGAATGGTTTAGCTTGTGCCCCTCGTTTATTCACTAAACTGCTTAAACCTGTTTTCTCAGTAATGGCGCGGAAGGGTCATATAATGTTTCCATACATAGATGACTCCTTTATTATAGCATCAACACAAATTGATTGTGGGAATGCAGTTTTGGATTTATGTGCATTACTTACTAAATTGGGGTTTTATGTACATCCACAAAAGTCAGTGTTTAAACCAACAAAACAACTCAAATGTTTAGGGTTTATTCTGGATACACAGACTCTTACAGTGTCGATAACAGAACAAAAACTAATTAAGTTTATGAATACAGCGACCCAGCTTATTAAGTTACCAAAACCTAAAATTAGACAGGTCGCAGTCCTTATTGGGATAATGATATCGTATGCACCCGCTATTCTATACGGGAAGGCCCATATTAAATCGCTAGAAATAGATAAAAATTTAGCGTTAACACAAACTAAAGGGAATTTTGAGCGAAAGATGTTTATTTCGCAAGAAGGGCTACAGGACATTGGATGGTGGATGCAACACATAGCAAGTTCACCAAATCCAATCCGCATGGCGGAACCTAATACTTAATACGTGTAATTACTACTGATCTCGTTTAGAAGGTTGGGGAGCTCATCGAGATGGGGTCACAACAGAGGTAGATGGCTTGAATGATGAAAAATCAGAACCATATTAATGCACTAGAATTGCGTGCTAATTATCTGGGCTTACGTAGTTTAGTAAAGATAAATAAATCACAGGTTAGAATACTAACTGATAATACTACTGCCATGGCATATATTCGTAACATGGGTGGAACCAAATCAAAGTCTTGCAATCAGTTATCTAAACTGATTTGGAACTGGGCACAGGCTCAACAAGTCTGGCTGACTGGAGCGCATATTCCAGGGTCACAAAATACACTTGCAGAGTATAAAAGTAGAAATTTCCATGACCATTTAGAATGGTCTCTCTCTACACCTTTGTTTAATTTCATTTGTGAAAAATGGGGTACACCTGAAGTTGACTTATTTGCATCACGAAATAATAACAAATTACCTTGTTATGTTTCTTGGCATCCTGAACCGGAGACTTGGAAGGTAGATGCATTTGCTATTACCTGGGAAAGTAATTATTTTTATATTTTCCCACCGTTTAGCATTATCAGCCGAGTTGTCAGGAAAATTGGTCTGGAAAGGACACATGCGATACTGGTGGTGCCCGATTGGGACACGCAACCTTGGCTGCCAGCAGATTCACAACTGGCAAAAGAACATATACGATTCCCAAGAAAACTCAGGAATCTGATACACCACGGACCGTTAGTGGTTCAAGGCGACGTGTCAACGACGCCCCTATTGGCATTCCTTTTCTAAGGAACCAGCTGCGCCAATTTGGATTGGACAAAATTACTGAGAATAGGATATAATCCTGATGCCTGGATGCCTGGAACTGTCAAAATGTATACAACCTATTTAAAGAAATGGGGTGTACATTGTTTGTTAATGAAAGTTAAGCCAACAAATCCAAAGATTTCACAAGTAGCTCGGTTTCTTCGTTCTCTAGAGGATGAAGGACTTTCCTTTGGATCTTGGGTCGATCAATGCGCAAGATGTGCGTTATCAATCATATTACCTAGAATTGATGGCGAAACAGTTGGAAAACATTATGTTCTTTGTTATCTACTTCGTTCAATTTATCACAGGAATCCTCCAAAACCAAAGTATAGTCGGTTTTGGGATGTGTCTATAGTATTTAAGTTGTTTCAGGCTTGGCCTCACAACTCGTGGTTAGATATAAAACAATTAGGTTTTAAGGTCGCGGTCCTGTTATTATTAGTAACCGGACACAGAGGACAGACGATTGTTGCTTTATCTTTAACAGGATTAGAAATAGACAAGAAACAAGCTACGTTTGATTTAGCACAATTGCTCAAATCAAACACCTTAGGTGACCCTTTATCTACGGTTCACTTAGACTGCTTTCCGAATGATCGGAAATTATGTGTTGTGTCAGCCATACGGGCTTATATATCTAAGACAAAGGATTTACGTGCATCACAACAACTATTAGTGAGCTTTATAAAGCCACATAAGGCAATTTCACGAGACACCCTTCCCAGATGGACAATTACGGTGTTGAAATTGGCTGGAGTGGATACGGGCAAATACTCTTCCCACTCAACTAGAGGTGCCATGGTCTCCAAGGCACGGTTGCTAGGTATTTCTGTCAAAAGAATACTAGCGCATGCAGGCTGGAAGACGGCTAAGTTGTTTGCAAAACATTACAACAAACGACTAGAAAAGCCTACCGGCATTGCAAAGCGCCTGCTCGCCAACTAAAAAGAATAGGTGAGAACAAAAACGTTGAATATTATATAAGAATGGATGATATTAAGGATAAAAATGAATTATGTAAAGGTCTCCCTAGCCTGAGGCTAGCCTGAGGCTGTATACCGAGGTAAAGTAGTATAGCTATACGAATCTTACCTGGGTATAGATGGATAACTGTTGTTTTCCCGAGGTAGAAGCCTCGGGTAGACGTGGGCTAGGGCCCGCCCACCACACCCTACCACGTCTATCCCGTTGGTGTACCGTTACGGGAAAATCATAGTATCCATTGTATTGAAAGATCATTTTTATCCTGAATAAGTAGATTAAAATTGCTGGTACCTCAGGTGCTTCCTTCTCCCTAGCCCACGTCTACCCGAGGCTTCTACCTCGGGAAAACAACAGTTATCCATCATCTATACCCAGGTAAGATTTGT
>CM059191.1:40181083-40198747 GCA_030323885.1 Branchipolynoe longqiensis
GTGTTGTTTGTTGGTTGTGGTTGTTGGTTGTTTGGTTGGTTGTTGGTTGTGTTGACTGTTGTTGGTTACATGGGTTCATTGTTGATTGTTGTTGGTTTATGATTGTTGTGTTTGTTGTGGTTGGTTGTTGGGTGTTGGTTGTGTTGTTTGTGAGTTGTGTTGACTGTTGTTGGTTGTGGTTTTTCGGTTGTGTTGTTTGGTTGTTGGTTATTGGTTGCGGTTGTTTGTTGGTTGTGTTGTTTGTTAGTTGGTTGTGTTGGATTGTTGTTTGTTGCAATGTTGGTGATTGGCGTTCAACATTTACGATTGCAAAATTGATTTTGGCATGTTTTTCGCTTCAAAGATCACCGCATCTACCCCAGTTGGGTTGTTTGAAATTTACAGTACATTTCAGTGTCGTTATATTGGTTGTTGATTGTTGATTGTTGTTGGTGTTGGTTGTGGTTGTGGTTGTGGTTGTGGTTTTGGACACTGGCATCATCAGGCAATTTGTCAGGCAATTTGTCGATAAAAACACGGTGCTGACACAACACTACGCCAATCCACAAATGAACGTAACCCAAACCCACGTATCATCCGAGCTACACGGTGACAGGCAGCGTAAACACCCCCTAACAGCGTACCAGCAGGAGTATGGTGCTACAGTGGCGTCTACAGTGCTACAGTGGCGTCTCCGAGTGGGGAAAGCAAGAGTTAAGGGGTGGGGAGGCGACGACTGGCGACGACTGGCGCCACCTAGAGTATATTGGCAGATGTAAACAAAGACAAGTCAATCGTGTGTACCGAAAACAGTGATGGCGATATGAGTCTCCGTAAGAATGGGCAACAAAGTCTGTGTAATCCCATATCACCAATTTCGACCCAAAAGCAATAATAAATAACATTTGAATCGTATGTGAGGTGAGCGCAAGCACAAAAGTGCAAATGTTGTGATGGCGATATGAGTCACCGTAAGAATGGGCAACGAAGTCTGTGTAATCCAATATCTCCAATTTCGACTCAAAATCACTAATAAATAACATTTGAATCGTACGTGAGGTAGCAAAATACGGTGGTGAGCGCAAGCACAAACGTCCAACTGGGTCAAGTTGTTGTTTATGTGCTATGGGGCCGGGCCGAGCACAGCTTGGTCACCGATAAATCCACCTGGTGGACGGATACAGTAAGAACAGTAGCTAGTAGCAACCACTGAGCCGTGGATGGCCGGCCCTTTTCTAGTATGACTGAGTAGTTATTGATAGTAAGCGTCCTCAGTGCTGTTTCTCTGTGTGTGTATATGTGTCTGTGTGTGTGTCTCTGTGTTTGTGTGTGTCTCTGTGTCTCTTTGTGTGTCTGTGTGTGTCTCTGTGTGTCTCTGTGTGTGTCTGTGTGTGTGTCTCTGTGTGTGTCTGTGTGTGTCTGTGTCTCTGTGTCTCTGAGAGAGACATAGACAGAGACAGAGAGATAGACAGAGGCAGAGACAGAGACAGAGACAGAGACAGAGACAACGACAGAGAGAGACAGAGACAGAGTCAGAGACAGAGACAGAGGCAGAGACAGAGAGAGACAGAGACAGAGACATAGAGACATACATACAGACAGCAGAGAGACAGAGAGACATACAGAGAGACGTACAGAGACAGACATACACAGACAGAGACAGACAGAGACAGAGATAGAGAGAGAGACAGATACAGAGAGACAAACAGAGACAGACAGAGACAGACAGAGACAGAGAGAGACAGAGACAGAGATGGAGACACAGAGAGACAGATAGACAGACAGAGATACCGAGATACAGAGAGACATACAGAGGCAGACAAACAGAGAGAGAGACAGACAGAGACAGAGAGAGAGACAGAGTCAGATCCAGAGACAGAGACACGGAGACACAGAGAGACAGAGAGACAGACAGAGAGACAGAGAGACAGATATAGACAGACAGAGTCAGAGATACAGATACAGAGACAGAGACAGAGACACGGAGACACAGAGAGACAGACAGACAGAGAGAGAGACAGAGAGACAGACAGAGACAGACAGAGACAGACAGAGACAGACAGAGACAGACAGAGACAGACAGAGACAGACAGAGACATACAGAGACAGACAGAGACAGACAGAGACAGACAGAGAGAGAGCGCGCCGATATACATTACCACAACGTTAGCCGCGCGCTACTAACCCGCTGCGCTGACGTCAAACTTTTTCCCAAACAGCCGAAAAGTTGGACGTGTCTCGACGCGTACAAATTATTTTGCGCGCTGGCCACACGCGGAAGAAGCATCGTAGTGTGACTACAGCATAAGTTACAACTTTTCTTCCTGAAGAACTTTGCTGGTGTTTCAATTCTGGTTTTTGGTTCAATTCTGTCTCCATGGCCAATTCGTGATTTCAAATTCCACACACTAATCCAGGCAAAATTGCGTTGCATCTGGTTTTAAAACCATAATATCTTTCCAATCTGCTGTCCTATTAAACAGTCAGCTCAAGCTCTCACTCAGCTCATCCCGTCAGACATTATTAGATGTCACTCTGTCTAGACCAATTATTTGCTGATTATGCCTTATTGGCGGCAGCCCTAAAGTCATGAAATATATTGCCTGGCGTGGTAAGAAAAACACCATCTCTTGACAGCCTTAAATATGTCCTTGAGATTAACGTGTTTAAAATACATTTTCCCAATTAATTAAATATCTCTATCCCTCAATGTTTTTAACTAATATTTAAGGCTGTCATATTATGGTTTTATAATAGACCACCAGAGAATAGCTGCCGCTATTGTGGACAATGTATTACATTTATATTATTCCTACCATTACTGACCAGCCGGGATGGCCGAATGAAGTGATTGTCCGTCTCCTGTTTTGCTAGATTGTGGGATTCGAACCCACGGGTTCGAACCCTGGTCAGGTCAAACCAATGACTTAAAATTGATACTTGTCGCTTCTTAACCAGCGCTCGGCATTATTAGGATAGAGCAAGGACTGGTGGGATATCAGGTCATTATTTAGAAATGTTGAGATATTTCCGTAGAGCATCATTATTTAGGGAAAACAATCCGTAAGCTGCATAGTTGAATACAAACATCAACTTTTCGAAACCAAAGCATTTTGTCCCTACTTATATAATTTAGATAACAGGATACTTCGTTGAAATTTATTGCTTCAGCACATTAAATTTAATAAAAAGTTATTTCTACTGAAATGTATGCTGTCAAGCATTATGCTATGCATATCTAAAGTAATTTAGCATATTCATCTTTCTAATATTTACAAAGTTACTCATTTAAAACCAGAACTACTTCAAACTAAATTAATGCAGATCATTCCAATCAACCGAATAATTTATGTTTCTAACAAAAATGACAGAAGCTCAATACCATCGAATTATGAAACATACTATCGGATAATTTTTGCTCTGCTACAGTGGAATCCTGGAATGTAATACTATTGTAAGGAATCTGCTCTTAACCCTCATAGAAGGTCAATTGCTGCGCAGGAAATATAAATAATGTTTTTTTCAGAAATAACTGGTAGGTAACAATACCATATTGCCTCTAGCTATGTAAGCTTATATTAAGCCTATGTTTACAGGATATCTGAATTTCACACATCATCATGATATCTGAATTTCACACATCAAGACTGCTTTCATTACTTGACTGCCACTCTCCATTTAGCTCTCTGCTGTGAGAGTGATGTCCATGAGTCGGCCTTAATGTCTCTCAGCTTCAGGTTTCTCTTGATGGTATCCTTGAACCGGAGATGAGTGCACCCTCTCTTTCTGTATCCAGAAGACAGTTGAGAGTAGAGGATCTGCTTTGGTAGCCTGTCTGATGACATCCTCATGAGGTGTCCAGTCCACTGGAGTTTATTTTTGATCAGAAGATCTTCCATAGAGGGCAGCCCTGTCCGTTCGAGTATTTCCTTATTTGTCACTTTGTCCTTCCAGGTTAGCCTCAAGATTGAACGCAGATGTCGCATCATGAAGGCATTCAGCTTTTTCACCTGTCGTCTGTACACTCTCCATGGCTCCGTATAGTAGGGTTGATAACACGATTGCACGGTAGATCTTGCCTTTGACCCGCATGGACACATGGTGGTTGTTCCAGAGTCTGTCACGTAGTCGGCCGAAAGATGCGCTAGCCTTGGCCATCCTCCTCTGTACTTCAGCATCAATGCGTCCATCACTTGATATAGTGCTTCCGAGGTAGGTGCATTTCAGGTGCAGGCGCAGATTATATACACAAAAAAGAATACCAGGCAAGTGTGACTAAATCGGTGGCAGTCAATGCCTTTGGTGGTGGCGATAGGTACCGGTGTGGCAGTAAATCGCAAACCCCTGGAAATTGCACACCCCGGGGTTTGCGATTTACTAGGAAATCACAAACCCCCCCGGGAAATCGCAAACCCCCCTGGGTTTTGGGACTGATTCGGGCCAAATCTATTCAATGCGACCATATTTAACAGAATTACATACTCAAATCGTGAAATTTCATTAAATTAACCCTAAATTCGAAGCGTTATTAAGGCTACCGCCGTAACGGCGGAGATATTAGCAGTAGGGTAAAATACGCCGTGATGTGTGCTGCGGCAATGCTATGTCTATGGGGAGCATTTATTTTTGTAAAATAAATAAAAAAACTTTCATCGAATCGATTAAAAATATCTCAATGCGCGATTGAAGAGGAAGATCTGAGGTATTTAATTTAACCTAAGAGCAATTTTATCTGAAAGTATTAAAAACAGAGATAATAGTGAAAGTTGGGATATTCTGAGTGTCAGTGCCAGTGTTAGCCTTACCAGATCATGGTAAGGCTAACACTCAGAATGGGGGTTTGCGATCTCCAGGGGGGATATGCGATTTCCTAGGAAATCGCAAACCCCCCATGCCCATATATGGCATGGGGGTTTGCGATTTACAGGGTTTGCGATTTCCTGCTACACCGGACCCAATGGCAAACTTACAAGCAAGGCCCAGGCACCAGATTAGGAGTGGGAGGGGTGGGAGGGGGTTAGAGGGGTTGAATAAGCAGGTCGCTATGATTAGAGGCACCGTGGACCCTGAGCCTGATATAATCGCACATTTCAAATGGCAGCCGGTTTGGACTGACATGAGATTGGCTACTACTGCTACACGAAGAGCTAGAGGGCCGTGTGGGTGTGCATGTCTATAGGTGGGGGGTTTGGGGGGGGGTAGGGATGCGGTAACGGGAACCCTGGCGGCAGGGAGGTCATGGCGGAGGTAGTGGTGGTGGTGATTGTGGTGGCGGTGGTGGTGGCCATGGTGGTGGGGGGTGGTGGTGGGGGGTGGTGGTGGCCGTGCTGGTGGTGGTGGCCGTAGTGGGTGGTGGTGGGGGGTGATGGTGGTGGTGTTGGTGGTGGTGGAAGTGGTAGGGGGTGGGTGGTGGTGGTGGTTGGGGTGGGGTGGTGGTGGCAGTGGTGGTGATAATGGTGGTGGAGGGTGGTGGTATCAGTGGTGGTGGCAGTGGTGATGATGGTTGTGGTGGTGGTGTTGGCGGTGGGGGGGTTGCTGTTGTGGTGGTGGTGGTGGTGTTGCTGGTGATGGTGAGTGATGGGGGTGGTGGTGGTGGTGTTGGTGGTGGTGATGAGGGTGGTGGTTGTGATGGTGACGGTGGTGGTGGTTGTTGTGGGGGTGGTGATGGTGTTAGTGGCGGTGGAAATGATGGTGGCGGAGGTGGTGGTAGTGATGGTAGTGGTAGTGATGGTGGTGGTAGTGATGGTGATGGTAGTGATGGTGGTGGTAGTGATGGGGGAAGTGGTGGTTGCTGTGGTGGTGTTAGACTTAGTGTTTGTGGCGGTGGTGGAGGCGGTTCAATTGCAGCGGCGGTGCGGGAGAGGTGGTGGCGGCAATAATGGTGGCCGTGGTGGTGCCGGTGGCGGTGGCAAAGAGGAAGTTCCTGAGTGTAAGAATATGTGTGTGTGGGTGGGATGTTGCCACCACTACCAATGATTCACATTGATTTTCCTCGTCCGGCATCCCCCTTCTAGTTGATTAGAACCCATTGGTGGCAATCTGGACATAAAAGCCAGACAGCGGCTTCCATGTCGGGCCGAATTATCCTCGGCTATCATCTCACACGTCAACACGGGATCAGCCTGTCGCCGGCGAGAGCTCAGCTAGCGCCCAACCGGAAGTTGGGGTAGCTCAGGCAGCGCCCAACTTCCGGTTGCGCGTGGGACATAATCTTGCTTCTCTCTGGATCTACTTATTCGTCTCTGTCAGTTCTCCTATCTGCCCATGTCTGTCTCTTGTCTGTCTGTATCTGTCTGCCTGCCTGAGTCTGTTTCTGTCGGTTTCTGTCCCTGTCTCAGTCAACCTTCCCACCTATCTCCCTTGGGAGGTCTGTGGATTTCTGGGTTATCGGAGAAATTTCACTAAATCTCTGTCAGTACTCACTCACCAGGCAAACACTTAGGACTCCTTTGGATCCAGTGGATCGGTGAGTGTGTGAGTGAATGATGTGAGTGAATGAGTGTGTGAGTCAATGAGTGTGAATCAATGAGTGTGTGGTTGAATGTGAGTGTGTGAGTGAATGAGTGTTAGCAAATGGGTGTGTTAGTTAAAGTGAGTGTGTGATTCAATGAGTGTGAGTCAATGAGCGTGTGAGTCTATGTGAGTGTCTGAGTGAATGAGTATGAGTGAATGAGTGTGAGTGAAGGTGTGTGAGTCAATGAGTGTGTGATTTAATGCGTGTGTGTGAGTCAATGAGTGTGAATCAATGAGTGTGTGAGTCAATGAGTGTGGGTGAGTCAATGAGTGTGTGAGTCAATATGAGTATGTGAGTCAATTGGTGTGAATCAATGAGTGTGCGAGTCAATGTGAGTGTGTGAGTCAATGAGTGTGAGTCAATGTAAGCATGTGAGTGAATGAGTGTGAATCAATGAGTGTTTGAGTGAATGAGTGTGTGAGTGAATGAGTGTGTGAGTGAATGAGTGTGTGAGTTAATGTGAGCGTGTGAGTCAATGGGTGTGAGGCAATAAGTGTGTGAGTCAATGTGAGTGTGTGAGTCAATGTGAGTGTGTGAGTCAATGAGTGTGCGAGTCAATGTAAGTGTGTGACTGAATGAATGTGTGACTGCGACTGAGTAAGTATGCGAGTAAGTGTATTAATGTTTGATTGTGTGCACTCATGCACCCATGGTGACTTGATAGTGCTGCTCTACCATGAGTGCGCAATTTCCCAAGAATCCCACGATTAAAACATTAATACACTTACTCACATATCGTAATAACTTGAATGTCTGCCTCCGATTTTAGTAGGTCGTGGACTTTGAACGAAACCCTAGCTGAGTTAACCCAATGATTTAACAATTTATACTCGTCCCTACCTAGCCAGGCGCTCTACATTATTAGCATAGGGTGAGGAGCAGTGGAATGAGGGAGACCAATAATTACTTTCTGCGATTGAAATGCCCCCTGTTTAATCAACTCGTGAACAGCAAAAAAGAAACCTGATGTGACCTGCTGGAGCAAAACTACCACGAAGAAAATCAGATTAAAAAGAAATGGATGAAACAAATCACCTAATTTAGGGTTACATTGGTTGTTGTTGGTTGTTGTAGTTTTACGTCCTGGCAACATCTAAGGTCATTTCAAGTTGGGTAGGCCCCTACCGACTTGTGACGGTACACACTCATCGTGACTTTATAGTACTGTGTCACAGGAAAATCAAGCCAGCAGCACCATGACCTGATATCCCACTCAGACAGATTATCCTGGCACTAAGCTAACCAGTCCTTACCTTATCCTATTAATGCTGAGCGTGAGGCTAGGAAGCGACCAGTATCAATTCTTAAGTCATCGGTTGGACTCGACCGGGAACCGAACTCTCGACCTTCCGCACATTAGGGTTAGACAAAAACAGAGGCACTAGAACAGAAATAACACATCGATCGAGGAGATGACATCCAATCATCCCACTGTGGAGGGAAGTGAGTGGTCGCATACCACATCCATGCAGAGGCTGTGCCTCCATTCAGTTATGTCAGGAAGTAGTAGCTTCTCACGGCCACTGGTGCCCCTACCTCATGTCAGATAATAGTGAGAGGTCATAAACATTGACGAAATTATGATTGGCGCAGCATTAGCTGAGCGTTTAGTATGATAGCCTGCCTCGGACTTATCTCATCTCCCTCACTACTCTATAACACACACACACACTGCCACACTCTCCACACACATATCCCGTCCACTATCCACACTCACACACTGCCACACTCTCCACACCCACTCCACCCAGTCTGCACATATCCTCTCTAGCACACACACTGCCACACTCTCCACCCACAAACTGCAGCCCGTCTGCACATATCCTCCCCAGCACACACACACCACACTCAGTCTCCAAACACACATTATCCACACACACACTGCCACACTCTCCACACACATATTCCGCCCATTATCCACACCCACACTGCCACACTCTCCACACACAAACCTCACCCAGTCTGCACATATCCTCTCCAGCACACACATGCCACACCCTGGCTCCAAACACACATTATCTACACACACACTGCCACACTCTCCACACACAAACCACAACCAGTCTGCACATATCCTTCCCAGCACACACATGCCACACTCTGTCTCCAAACACACATTATCCACACACACACTGCCACACTCTCCACACACATATTCCGCCCATTATCCACACAGACTGCCACACTCTCCACAAACAAACCCCACCGAGTATGCCCATATACTCTCCAGCACACACACTGCCACACTCTCTACACACATATCCATCCCACTATCCACACACACTGCCACACTCTCCACACCAGAACTGCACCCAGTCTGCACATATCCTCTCCACACACACATTGTCCACACACTTCTACACTCTCCATACCCAACCTGCACCCAGTCTGCAGATATACTCTCCAGCACACACACTCCAAGCTTTCTCTAGCCATATACACACCAACTATACACATATACTGCTACACTCTCCACGCACAGACTGCACCCAGTCTGCACATATACTCTCCAGCACCCACACGCCGCACACTGTCTCCACACACATACATTGTCCACACACACACACTTCTACACTCTCCACGCACAAACTCCACCCAGTCTGCACATATACTTTCCAGCACACACAGGCCACGCTCTCTCTATCCGGAAACACACTCCATCCAGTATCCACACACACACTCCCACACTTACTACACCCAAGCTGGCCACTCACTCTCCAGCAACACTCAACACACATATATATAATCCCACACACAGTCCCACTCCCGACACAAACTACTCCCAGTATGCAGATGCACTCTACATCAGCCACACACACCCTGCTATTCTCTCCACACATAAACTCCACCCAGTCTGCACATATGCTCTCCACCCACTCTCCGCCCACACACTCCCGCACTCCCAGTCAGCACAGACATTCCATCAAGTGTACCCCTGCACACACCACTACGCCACACACTCTCTCCCCACATACACACTCCCTCCTACACTCCCACACTCTCCACACACACTACAGGCAGGCTTCACACACACACCGTCCACTCTCCACAAACACCACTACGCCACACACTCTCTCCCCACATACACACGCCCACACACACTCCCACACTATCCACATCCACTACAGACAGGCTTCACACACCACTACGCCATACACTCTCTCCACACATACACACTCCCACATACACTCCCACACTCTCCACACACACTACATACATGCTTCACACACACACACTCCACTCTGTACACACACCACTATGCCACACACTCTCTACTCGCATACACACTCCCGCATACACTCCCACACTCTCCACACACACTACAGACATGTTTCACACACACCCTCCACTCTCTACACACCACTATGGCACACACTCTCTCGCCACATACACACTCCCACACACACTCCCGCACTCTCCACACACACTACACACACACACCCTCCACTCTCTACACACACCACTATGCCACACACTCTCTCCCCACATACACACTCCCACATACACTCTCCACACACACTACACACATGCTTCACACACACACCCTCCACTCTTCACACACACCACTACACCACACACTCTCTGCACACATACACACTCCCACATACACTCCCACACTCTCCACACACACTACAGACAGGCGTCACACACACCCTCCACTCTCCAATTACACCACTACGCCACACACTCTCTCCCCACACACACACTACAGACAGGCTTCACACATACATCCTCCACTCTTTACACACACCACTACGCCCTACACTCTCTCCCCACATACACACTCGCACATACACTCCCACACTCTCCACAGACACTACACCCAGGCATATCATACCTACCCTCCACTCTCCACAAACACCACTATGCCACACACTCTCTCCCCACGGTCACTCCCACACTGCACCTAGTCTCCACACACATCCTCTACTCTCCAAACATACACCATTTTCCAACACACTCTCTCCTCACACTCTCCAGCTCTCCATACACACAGTACCCCCATTATGCACATACACACCCTCATGCTTTCCACACACACACCACTCTCCATACACTTACCACTAGCCCACCCCACCACACTTCACGCCCTCCAAACACACTTCCCTCACAAACCTACGCCCGTCACTCCATTGACACTACTTTTCACACACACAACTCCCTCCCACCAGAGATAAGCCGGTGCTCTCCAGTCTGCTTAGAAACACATTAATGCACTCTCCACCCATCTCTTCTCCCCCTCCACTCTCCCCTCCCCAACCTCTCCACCTACAATTCAGCCATGCGCACCAACGTACATGAATGGACAACTTGCCACTATGACGTCATCCACCATTCCCAACCCAGACCCTCCCACATCCCACCCCCACCCCACCACGTCACACCCCACCTCACAACAGCCATTGTGTCACCCTCCAAATGCTTGCTTAATGGTTCACGTGACCCATGTTTCCTGTATGGAAAAAGAGGAACAGACATGATAAGACACTCATTGCGACTTTATAGTTCTGCCACACAGGGCGACCAGGCCACAGGCAGCATAACCTGATATCTCATTCCATCACATTATCCTGACACTAAGCCCACCAGTTCTTTCCTTATCCTAATAATGTCGAGCGCCTGGCTAGGAAGCAACTGGTATGGATGTTTCACATCATTGGCTTGGCTCGACCAGGTATTCGAACCCATTGTGATAGCTAGAATCCGAGATCTACCAAAACGGTAGACGGACGCTCAACTCATTCGGCCATATATTATATCTCCTGGTCAGAGACTTGATGGGTGAGGGACCAGACGGGATGGCCAAATGAGTTAGCGCATCTGTCTCCCGTGCTGGTAGATTGTGGGGTCGTGGGGTCGAGTCAAACCATTGACTTAAAAATGTATACTTGTTGCTTCCTAGCCTGGTGCTTGGCATTATTAGGATAGGGCAAGGACTGGTTGGCTCAGGGTCAGGATAATGTGACTGAGTAGGATATCAGGTCATGGTGCTGGCGGCCTGGTGTTCTAGTGGGGCAGCACTATAAAGTCGCCATGAGTGTGCACTGTCACAAGTCAGTACCCATCCTGATATGACCTTAGATGTTGCTAGGACATAAAACAACAACAAACAAAACAACAAAACTGATGGGTGAGGGCGGTGGGGGTGGATCGAGAGGGGTGCGGGAGGCGGTTTTTCTGTCAGCGCCCACTGTGACCTTGGTAGGCGTTGATTGTGCCGGGGTAGGTGGGTGGGTGGGTGGGTGTGTGACCGGTTTGGTGGGTTGTAAAGCGGACTCTTAACGTTAGTGCCTGACCAGGGACACTTCGCTCGGGGCTCCGCAGGCACTTCCGGAAATGGCACGCGCACATTCTCTGCGTATCTGTATCAGGGTTGATACCAATGACGACCCTGCCTACATCCGCCGAGAACGCTATGATATTGCGTATTACTCTTAACCAGCCGGATTTTGAATAGAGATATATATATGAGACTGTCTCAAAAGGTGATAAGTAAAATGGGACACAGTTTTGTCCATTGTAACGATCAACATATGCATTTGCTCAGGATAAACTGATTTGTTTTTTACATGGTGTTTCATAACCACAATACAATACATATTGATTTGAAGCAAATGTCCTTGTGTTTTCAGTGTAACCGTTTCTATGCTGTTTTGTGTCAATCGTTAAGTGGACACAAAAGAAATGAGTTATTACCTTTTGAGACAGGCTCATATATACATCTTAACCGGCTGGATTTTGAATATATATATATATACAGATATATATATATATTTATATGAACAGTTACAGTTAAAATTGACCGTCCGAGTGGGTCTGGAGGCGAGAAAGACCAGGCACAGCTGGCATACAAGTGTCAAAGCATATGACTAGTGGCTCCCGTGTGGCCGAATCTGGAACTAGATGAAGCATGCAGAATGATATATAATAATAGAGCAAACTGAAGAGAGTTACTGTCCTTGTTTGTATTCCTATACTAGATTAGAGAGCGCATAAATAAATACAAAATATATAAAAAAAGAAAAGAATTCCTCAAGTGTGTGTGGCGGCAGGGGGGGGGGGGCACACCCAGCAATTACCCCAACAGCTTGGGGGTGGGGGTACTCCACCAATGCACCAAGGAGGAATAGATATATATAAAGTACACTTTCACCTTGCATTGATACTCGTATCCTACGTTATACATCACATCTATATATAGGCTTGTTGGAGTTTTACGTCCTGGCAACATCTCAGCTCATATCAGGACGCATACCAACTTGTGACAGTGCGCACTCATGGTGCATTGATAGTGCTGCCCCACTGAGAAATCAGGCCAGCAGCATCATGACCCAATATCCCGCTCAGTCACATTATCCTGACACTGAGCGAATCCGTCCTTGCCATGTCTTATTAATGTTCAGCGCCAAACTAGGAACCATGACCCAATATCCCACTCAGTCACATTATCTTGGCAGTGAGCTAACTAGTCCTTGACCTATCCTTCTTAATGCTGAGCGCCAGGCTAGATGCTTACCCCATAAGGTAATCTTTCTTGAAGATTTATACTGCCTATCATGGATAAGTCTGAATAGACTTGTTTCCCCTTTAGCCAGTTTGTCGACAGAAAGCCCAAGCCTACACTTTTACCAACCCAAGGGGTTTCTAACCTCCCACACCACACAGACATGGTATGAGTGCAACTGGCCTTTGATGATGCTGTAAGTGTCAGAGGTGGAAATCCAAATTGGCAGAGGTGGGAGGGCACTGGGAATCGAACCCCTGACCTTCACATTAGGAGTCTGACCTAGAAAAAAGTCAGACACTCTAACCGCTCCGCTACAGAGAACACCACAATTCTCACTAATTCCATTTTTCTCGTGATGAAATGACTATGGAGCAATGAACCACAAAATAGGAATGTGAACAAATTTACTTGTTGAAAGTTTGAATCCGATGCTTATCTCAATATTTAAATCAACATTCATAGGAGCTTTGCACCTGACCTCCTCATACATATCCTGATAGTGCTCCGGAGAAGTTTCCTGGTGCGACTGCCAGGATACACTGCATAATAATGTACAGTATAACCTCGCTAAATCGACCGACCTGGCGACCGACTTAAACTAGTTTAAGTGGTCCATTTAGGGAGGTGGTCGGTTTAGGGAGTTAGAATATAGTTAAAATGGTATTTTCGGGACCCAATTAAAGCGATCGATATAGGGGATTGGTCGATCTGTGGAGGTCGTCGGATACTGAGGTTTTACTGTATATTATGCTTCAAAAGAAGGAATGCATAACAGATCGGAGCACCATATTTATTATCTATATTAGCTTAATAAAATACAGTAAACCCTTTCTAAATCGACCGACCTAGGGACCAACTTTAAGTTGTCCATTTCGGGAAGTGGTGGGTTTAGGGAGTTAGAATATGGTTAAAATGCTATTGTTGGGACCCCCCAAAAAAGGGATCGATATAGGCGAGTGGTCAATCTGTGGAGGTGCTCGGTTAGGGAGGTTTTACTGTATATTATGCTTCAGAAGAAGGAATACATAACAGATAGGAGCACCATATTTATTATCTATATTAGGTTAATAAAATATAAAACACATACATTATCATATATTTTCATCGGCAAATGAGGAAGCCAGAGATTTGATTGTAAAACCGTAGAACAAAATAGGAGGCGCCATCGTCTGGAATCTCCTCACATAGCAGTATTTAAGGTGGTTTTCGAAAGTACCTGGATGGCATGTGTTGCATCAATCATCTGGGAATGAGTTGCATACACATCATCACCAGCTCCTTTTGTAATACTACTTACTTAGCTTACATATTTTATTCACTTGACATAGTGGGTGGTGATTTCTTAGTCCAGTGGTGATTTCTTAGTCACACGCGCCCATGTGAAAGCTTCGGGGGGATATTGTTCAGACACCTGTAATGGGATGTGTCACCAACAGGTAGGATCGATCATGGTTGTTTCAGGAAGTGTCTCATCCCTGGAGGATCCTAGACCTACAGAGCGGGTGGAAGCCGAGTGCAGTAGAGGTGGGGGTGGGGGTGGGGGGTGGGTGGGGGGTGGGGGTGGGTGGGGGGTGGCACCCATCGCCAAGTCTTCTAACAGTAACAGATAGTGTCTATCCATCCCCATGCCACCCCTCTCATACTCCCCCTCGCCTCCACTTTCCCCCACCCCCATCCCCACCCCAACTCTCACCACCCTGCTGCCAGCCTCATCCCTTCCACTCCCACGTTGGCTCATCATCCCCCCCCACCACACGACTCATCCCCAGCCACACTGCCCAAATTACCCTACCCTACCACTCATTCTCACCCCACCCTCCACGCCCTTCCCCACCCTGTCCCCCACGTTCCCCCTCCCCACCCTGTCCCCCACGTTCCCCCTCCCCACGATTTCCAGTGTCCCCATCCAACCTCCACTCCATACCCCCTTCAACACCACCCCGCTCTATTGCACACCCTAGCCCTCCCTCCCGCCCCCCCCACCCACCGTCCCACCCTCACCCTCAGCCTCTAACCTCATCGAACATTCCCAGAAAGAGCCCTTCCCAGTCCCGCCCTATCTCCCACCAATGCTGCCCCCCTCTTTCCCCAAACTTGACACCCACACTTCACCCCATCCTACCGGACGGGCTGTCCAGATCGGGTCAAACCAATGACTTATAACAATGATATTTGTCGCTCCCTAGCTTGGCCCTCGGCATTAACAGGATAAAGCAATGCCTAGTCAGCTCAGTGTCAGGATGGCCAGATTTCCCAGTGGTGCAGCACTATAAAGTCACCATGAGTATTCACCATCACAAGTTTGTACCAGTCCTGATCTGACCTTAGATGTTGCTAGGAAATAAAACAACAACAAACAAACACTCCATCCTACAACCTCCTACCCGACATACTCACAAGATCACATCCATCTATTGCCTCACCAGACTCGATGGCCGAATGAGTTAGAGCGTCCGTCTCCTGTGCTGGTAGATCGTGGGGTCATGGATTCGAACCCTGGTCGAGTCAAACTAATGACCTAAAAATTGATACTTGTTGCTTCCTAGCCAGGTGCTCGGCATTATTAGGACAGGGCAAGGACTGGTGTGCTCAGTGTCAGGATAATGTGACTGAGTGGGATACCAGGTCATAGTGCCGGCGGCCTGGTTTCCCACTGGGACAGCACTACAAAGTCGGCATGAGTGCGCACTGTCACAAGTTGGTACCCGCTCTGATATGACCTTAGATGTTGCTAGGACGTAAAACAACAACAACACAAACAATCTATTGCCTCTCGGGCTTGTATAGCCTGAATGATTAACTAACAACATATTCAGAATTCGCCAGTCGCGTTCTTGTTCGTCGATAATTATTATTTCCGGTGCGAAAAACACTGGGAGGGAAATAATACAAAAACAATCTGCAGGCTACTTATCAACCCTCCATATAACTAATGTTCAGTCCGTCATCTAAGCTGGAAGGTACGGACTTCTTTACAATGCTGCGATATTTGGGCGGCTACAATCGTCGAATTGCTAATACAACTGGCTCAGCAGCGCCCTGCAGCCTGACTTCCTCGTCAATGGGTCGGTTGGTTGTTGGCGTTTTATGTCCTGGCAAAATCTAAGGGCATATCAGAACGGGTACCAATTTTTGATACTGCGCACTCATTGTTGACTTTATAGTACTGTCCCACAGGGAGACCACACCGCCAGCACCATGCCCTGATATCCTACTCAGTCACATTATCGTGACACTGCAAAAACCAGTCCTTGCCCTATCCTAATAATGCCAAATGCCTGGCTATGAAGCGACAAGTATAAATTTGATAGGTCATTGTTTTGACTCGGGTGATGACGTCACCTTCTGAACCGGATGTGGAAACTCGGTCTTCCACTGGGTCTTCATCTCCGTATGGCTATTCGCGAGTGGGTTGGTTGCTTGTTGGAGGTTTACGTCCTGGCAACATCTAAGGTCATATCAGGACGGTAGCGAGTAGGAATCCAATAGGTTGTACACATTCAAGCTACACCCTGGCTTATTGCGACAGAGGAGTGTATGGTCTTAGCAATGAATCCCGACTCTGTCTGTATTGGTCACCATGACCTTATGTCTGTCATCAGCCCTTCGCGACCGACACCATTCTGAGATAAATGAGCATGTATATGATAGCAGTCCTCTTGGCTTGTTCGATCGGTAGTACACTTACAGGAGGCTGATGTAGAACAGTGAGATATTTAAAAACAAATTTGTTGGTACGAATGAGTTGAGCGTCCGTCTGCCATTCTGCGAGATCATGGGGTCATGGGTTCTAACGCTGGTCGAGTCAAACGAACGACTTAACAATTGATACTTGTTGAGTCCTAGCCTGGCACTCGTAATTAGGATAGGGCAAGGAACAGTGGAATGAGGAATACCAATTGTCCACGATTGAAATTTCTACGCCAACAAATTTAAAATTAGTTGATTAAGTAGTGGCATTTTCAATCACGGACAATTGGTCTTCCTCACCTGATATCCCACTCAGTCACATTATGCTGACACTGAGCCACCCAGTCCTTGTAATAATGCCAAGCACCTCTCTAGGAAGCTACAATTATCAATTTATAAGTCATTGGTTTGACTCACCCAGTGCTCGAACCCATGAGTTCGAATCCCACGATCTACCAAAACGCACTATCATAGTATTATTAATGCCAAAGGCCAGGCTCTGTAATTAATGGTATCAGTTTTTAAGTCATTGGTTTGACTGGATGAGGTTTCGAAGACCATGACCTACCAAAGTGAGAGTTGGATGATTAACTCATGTTGGCACCCCATCAAATATATATGATGCATAGGGCATTATAAGAGTATAAATGCAAGGGTAACATGTACATCCTGTATTTCCTCTGTGGGCATTGGTGGAGTGCCCCCCTCCCAGCTGTCGGGTACATTGCCGGACGTGTGCCCCCACCCCTTGTTTCACACACTGGAGCCAGGTATTAAATACAAATCAAACTTAATTTTTCCTACGTTCTTTTGTGTACCTAAGAATTTATATATATATATAGATATATATATATACAGTGAAACCTCTCTATACCGACCTCTCCAGAGATCGACCACTCCCCTATATCGATCGCTTTATCTAGGTCCCAACAATACTATTCTAAGGATAATCTAACCCTCTAAACCGACCACC
>CM059191.1:40199247-40671696 GCA_030323885.1 Branchipolynoe longqiensis
CCATATCATTTCGAAAAGATTCAACAATAATATATTGTAAAACTTTAAGACTGTCTTTAAGCATCCTCAATTATAGTCCTGCAGGACTATCTTTAAAGATAATCACTTATATCACTTCCGGATTGCCTCTAAGGATAACAAATCATATCACTTTAGGATTACTTTCAAGGATAACAAATGCTATCCCTATTACGCCATCCCATGTGTTCACATTACATCAATTTAAATCCCTGCAATACTCTACAGCCGAGCATCCTTGGGAAGCTGAACATCTGACTTGAAATCGATGGCTGAAGGAGACTGCCGAATTGTTAACTTGCATGCCATTGTTCAGTTATCGTACATTAGAGGACTCCTACTCTGCCGACACATTGTCCTTATTTATCAAGAATAGTGTAAGCATGTCAGGTGAGAATGGTGCATGTGGGCGACAGAGAGAGAAAGAGAGAATGGGTTTGTAATGAAGTATCGTGCACGCCTCTATAACAGTAGCAGTAGGCCTGGCCTAGGCGACCTAGTGCAGCTATGTGTGCATACCACGTAGACTGGACCAAATACTCCTCACTCGCTGCCATGATAGCTTCTTTTGCAGTGGTTGTTTGTTGAAGTTTTACGTCTTGGCAACATCTAAAGATGTATCACTTTTCAGGATGGGTTGCGACTTGTGACAGTGCACACTCATGATGATTTTATAGTGCTGTCCCACTGGGAAATCAGGCCACCAGCACCATGACCCGATATCCCACTTGTAATGTATGTACTTTACATAAGCGGCTCGTGCATATAGGGGTGTGCTATTGCAGTGTGCATAGCCGGGCCAGTGTGGTGGGGGGACCAGGATGCTAAGAATAAACCAGTCTTGAATCTCCACTCGATGTGTCGACACGTGTTGTTCTTTACATGGTGTCAGATGTTCAGAACCCATACAAATGGCGTTGACAGGATTAAAGCCTCCCGGACCACTTTCCCTAGAGGGGAACCTGGCATTAAACTGGAAGTCGTGGCTAAATTCGTACCAAATTTACGCAACCGCGTCAGGGGCTTCCAGCAAAAGTGAGAAAGTGCAGTGCTGCATATTTCTACATGTTGCGGGCGTACAGGCACAGAAACTACACCAGACATTTAAAATTCAAAGCGCCGATAAAGAAAAATTGCAGCCGCTAATTGACGCCTTTGAAAATTACTGTCTCGGACGAACAAGTATAACAGTCATACGGTACCGATTTCACTCATACAATCAATCGTCAGAGAACATCGACACATACATATGCGAAATGGAGCATCGCATTGGGTTATGCGACTATGGAGAAGTAGAAGACTCATTACTATGTGACAAGCTGGTCTGTGGAGTAAAAGACAACAAGCTCAGAGACAAGTTGTTACAGACTCCAAATTTAACTCTAGACCAATGTCGGGACATTTGCCGAATGAGCGAGAATTCGTACACGCAGCTAACTAACGAGAGAGGCACAGAGGAGAGTGTTGACAGTGTCGGTGCTCGCAGTGCGGAGCCGCAATGGCGGTCCCGAGGAAAACCGACAGCACCACGTGGTCGAGCATGGACAGATCGCCGCTCAGCCTCAAATACAACACGCATACAATGCATAAAGTGTGGGTATACACATATCCCAAATCAGTGTCCTGCCAAAGATAAACCTTGTTTGTTCTGCAAGAAAATTGGACACTTCCAACGAGTATGCAGGGCACGGAAAAAGGTGACAGCAAATATAGATGAACTCGACGTAGAAGACGAGAAGCTCAATGAACAATTACAGCTAGCAGATATGGAGAGTGACGATTTACTCTTTATAGGTGAACTATCTGATAATGACAATTCAGAGCACAATCTATGGTATGCCAAGTTCAAGGTACAAAACGAAGTCATCAAATTCAAACTGGATTCAGGAGCTCAAGCAAATGTCATATCTAAAGAAGTATACGAGAAGCTACAGAATGTCGTGCTACACCCATCAACATGCTGCCTGGTGACCTACTCCGGAGAGCGTATTCGGCCGGAAGGGAAAGTACACTTGGAAGTCGGAGGACGTTCACTATGCTTCCAGGTCGCCGCCGCCGGCAGCCCGATCCTGAGTAAAGATGCGTGCGTGGACCTGAAGTTGATAAAGCGCATCAACGAGATCAAGTACGAACGAGTGAAACCCAAGCGCACGTCCAGCAGTCAGGAGAAACCAGCAGACGAACAAACAGCCGCAAATAACCTGGTAAATAAATATAATGATGTATTTAAAGGACTGGGTACTATCAAAACTAATGCTAATATATATGTCGATGAGAATGTAACACCATGTATAGACCCTCCTCGTCGCATTCCACATGCTATTGCAGATAAAGTCAAAAATGAATTAGACACTATGCTTAAACTAGGTGTGATTGTCAAGCAAGACGAGCCCACCCCCTGGGTCAGCTCAATAACGGTGGTTAGAAAGCCAAATAAAATTCGGGTGTGTCTCGACCCGACGAAGTTAAATCGTGCTATTTTGCGTACTCCATATCCCACT
The DNA here is from genome assembly GCA_030323885.1 of Branchipolynoe longqiensis. NCBI lineage: Eukaryota > Metazoa > Annelida > Polychaeta > Phyllodocida > Polynoidae > Branchipolynoe > Branchipolynoe longqiensis. The sequence continues at coordinate 40,201,767 of CM059191.1, forward strand.
CGGACGATTGAGGAAGTAATTGCCAAAACCGCTAAAGCCAAATATTTCTCAGTCCTAGACGCCAATAGTGGCTACTGGCAGATCAAGTTAAATAAAAAAAGTTCACAGTTATGTACATTTAACACCCCGTGGGGTAGGTACAGTTATACACGCCTCCCCTTTGGGATAAAAACGGCCGGCGACATTTTTATTAATGAAATGAATATAATTTTAAAAGATTTGCCAGGAGTAAATGTAGTTACGGACGATATCCTAGTATATGGAGCTACAGTGCAAGAGCACAATTGTAACTTAGAACGAGTATTAAAACGAGCACGAGAAACAGGTCTAAAATTAAATCCAAAAAAATCTCTAATTTGTCAAACGCAAGTACAATATGTAGGTCACGTATTAACACAACAGGGTCTCAAACCCAACAAAGACCGAATACAGGCAATTACAGACATGATAGAGCCCACAGACAAGGCAGGGATACAGCGTTTTTTGGGAATGGTGGGGTATGTAAATAAATTCATACCAAGATTTTCGGAAATCACAAAACCATTACGGGCTGTATTAAGTAAAGAAGTAGCCTGGCACTGGCAACATGAACAACAAACAGCGTTTGACTTGTTAAAGAGCCTATTGATAACAGCCCCAGTATTGCAATACTATGATGTGAATGAAAAAGTAACGATACAAGTCGATGCGTCAAAATCAGGGCTAGGGGCTACCCTATTTCAAAAACATAAACCTGTGGCTATGGCATCTAAAGCTCTAGATGAGGTACAGTCGAGCTACGCAGTGATAGAAAAAGAACTGCTAGCCATATGCTTCGGCTGTGTCAAATTTCATGAATATGTATATGGCAAAGAAATAACAGTCGAAACGGATCACAAACCGTTAGTTAATATAATGTCAAAACCACTGTACATGTTGTCCGCGCGTATGCAAAGGATGCGGATGCGTCTGCAAAACTACAATATAAATGTTATACATATAAACGGCTGTAATATGTATTTTGCAGATGCACTCTCCAGGGCCCACTCCACTAAAACAACGCCGAATGACCTTTTCGACAACCAGCTGTCCATAGCTAGCATCGACATGGCACCGACCATGCTGCAACGCGTAAAAAACAACATGTTGACAGACGACACGATGAAACAATTAATATGGTTAGTCAAAAATGAGTGGCCAACAGACAAACAAAAATTAACATCTAATGTAAAACCCTTCTTCACCTTCAGAGATGAAATAACGATAGAAGATAATATATTATTTAAAGGAAGTCAAATTATCATACCAGCTAAACTACAAGGAGAGGTATTGCAGTTATTACATGAGTCGCACATGGGAATAATTAAAAGCAAACAGCTAGCCCGAGACAATGTTTTCTGGCCAGGCATGAGTAAACAACTAGAAGACCTGATAAATCGATGCACAATATGCCAACAACATCGGAATCGGCCACATAACGAACCGTTAATATCCCATGAAATACCTAACGGCCCGTTCCGGAAAATAGGAGCTGACCTTTTCCAAATTGAAAATAAAGTATTTTTGATAATCATTGATTATTTCTCAAAATACCCAGAGGTGAGAGAATTGAAAAATACAACCAGTAAAGATGTAATAAATGCAATGTTTGAAATATTCGGGGCACACGGAGTGCCGGAGACAATCATATCAGATAACGGACCACAATTTGCTAGCCAGGAATTCGCAATGTTCGCAAATGCATATGGTTTCAGCCACGTGACATCAAGCCCGCATTACCCACAGAGTAATGGACAAGTCGAACGGTACGTGCAAACAGTCAAAAGGTTAATAAAGAAAGCACACATGACAAATAAAAATTATAACATGGCATTATTAGACTACCGAAACACACCATTGTTAATCATAAATGCATCACCAGCACAACTGTTGATGAATCGCAGACTGCGGTCCAAATTACCCACCACAGAAAGTCATTTAAGACCGGTCATTCCGAAATCAAAAATAGTCCAGAGAGCTAAAATACAAAAAATACAACAGACCTACTACAACAGGCGTGCAGGGAAAGAACATGTAAAATTACAAGTAAACGATGCAGTTAAATACATAACACATGAAGGGAAATGGGCAGACGGACTAATTTCAAAAGCAAATAACCCGGGGCCCCGAGATTATGAGATCATTAACACGCAAGGACACAGACTCAAGCGGAATCGCAAACATATATTCAAAAAACCAAATACGGATAAAACCACAGAACAAGACACAACACGCATTCCTGACAAAACAAAAAAAAGACAAATAGCAGAACCACCGGCTAGTGAGTACGTGACCCGATTTGGTCGGGTCGTTCGCAAACCAGAATATTAGCCGTGACACGCACCAAAATAGAAGCAATTAGGCGTGCAGACACAGACAGGGCGACCAGCCGAAATAACAATTAGACACCTGCCAAGTCAAACACAAAGCGGCCAAGCAGAAACACAGGCGTATGAAAGACAAACGAAAAGTTAGTTTAAGTAACCCGAAGACCTATAAACGTATAAAACAAGACAAAAGTTGTTAGTATTAAGTTTTGATAACTTTTATATTTCAGACATATAGATATATGCACAGGTGTTAGACGTAAGAAGACCATGATTGTTACATTGTATAATATGTTCTGTTCAAAAAAAAAAAAAAAAAAAAAAAAAAAGGGAGATGTAATGTATGTACTTTACATAAGCGGCTCGTGCATATAGGGGTGTGCTATTGCAGTGTGCATAGCCGGGCCAGTGTGGTGGGGGGACCAGGATGCTAAGAATAAACCAGTCTTGAATCTCCACTCGATGTGTCGACACGTGTTGTTCTTTACACCACTCAGTCACATTATCCTGACATGGAGCTAACAGGTCCTTGCCCTATCCTATTAATGTTGAGCGCCAGGCTAGGAAGCGATACATATACATTGTATAAGTCATTGGTTTGACTCGACCCGGGTTCGAACCTGTGGCTTCGAATGTCACAATCTACCAAAACGGGAGACGGACACTCAACAAATTCAGCCACCCTATCTGGTTTAGAGGGCAAAGGCCCGTTTATACTTTTGACGGTATGTGACACCATCAACTTTACGCCGATTGGCGCCGTGTAATGGCACAAAATGGTGGGAAGTGAACGTGGCCATGAAAGTCTGAATGTTTTGATGCACACGGTTGCCATCGTCAACCTATGTTGTCAATGTTTTCCGTATGGATAGTTGTCTTAACTATATTAATTATATTATTATATTGCATTCATGCATCCATGTTTATGCCAAATTGTTCAGTATTTCTATTAACCCTGGCAACTACTTTCCAAGGGTAAAACAATGCAGTATTTGTGCTGCAGCAATGCTATGTCCATGCGGAGCATTTATTTATTTATTTAAAAGCTTTCATTGGGCTAATTAAAAAGATCTTGATGCGGAATTGAAGAGGAAGATCTGAAGTATTTAATTCAACCTAAGAGCAATTTTCTATGAAAGGATTCAAAAGCAGAGATAATAGTGAAGGTTGGGATATTCTGAGTGTCAGTGCCAGTGGTAGCTAATCCAGACCTGAACTGACGAGGTTTGGAAGCGTTGACCTTGTAAGTTAAATATAATTGAACTTTGGTCAATGCTTGCGATGTGTTGCCCCGTCAAATTCTGTCAAGTGTCGACATAACGTCTAAATAGGAGGGTTGGCTTGTGCTGCGTTGTGCCATTTAACACCGTCTAGCGCTGTCACAAGTATAAACGGGCCTTAATGAGACAGCATGCCAGCCCCAGTTTAGTGTGGTGGGAGCACAACCAAGCATAATAATATTATTAATATGGATTCATTTAAATGAAAGGAATGTTCAATAGATGTTGCGTTAATTTATAATCTTATTAAAGCTCTTATGCATCATATATATAATCTATTATTATCCCACTTTCATGTATTATGGAACACTTTAGAGATATGAACATGTAACACCGTCCATAAATGACCTTGAGCTGCGTTTGCATATGACGTTAATAGTGGCAGACCTTTGACACTGGCCATATGTACTCTCCCGAAGCACAGTAGTGCCCTCACACCCGGCTAGATGAAAGTCACTATGTGGAATGAGGTCACATTGAGAAGTTTACCACATGGTACCCACGTGAGGGTTGACCTCGTTCTGGCAATCACACTCTGCGTCACGTGAGCGGTCATGGGTTCAATCCCCATCAAGTGGATTTGGGTCAGTTTTAGATATAGGGAGGCCTAAGGATATATGTAACTGCGGCTAAGATATATCCTACGGACACTGGATATGATACATGATACATAATATGGCATAGGCCATCCATGATATATTAGGTATCTTGCATGATGTACCACATCAGCAGATATAAATGATATCGATCAAATTAAACTTATGATATATTATGTTATAGGTAGCAAATGCATCTCTGTATGTACCTACTGTGCTAATACTGTAGATACAGTAAAACCTCTCTAAATCGACCGAACTTGGGACAGATTTTAAGTGGTACATTTAGGGAGATGATCGGTTTAGGGAGTTAAAATATGGTTACAATGGTATTGTTGGGACCCAAATAAAGCGATCGATATAGGGGAGTGGTCGAAATGATGAGGTGGTCGGTTTGGGAGGTTTTTATAAAGAACCAACGGACAGGGAGTGATAATAAAAGTATGTATCATCCGATCAAATTTAGAACACCATATTTCATGGCAACATAAAATGTTATTTATTAACTAGAGCTGAAAGCAAAATAAACAGTTATATTCCACAAATCAAAGGATACTATTAGTAAATCATGTGACGGAGTAATACAGATTCAGGTGTATGAGTTAAAGCTGCATAGTCCGATGAAATATCAAATTTTCAAAACCAAACCAATTATCTAGATTTGATTTGACATATCTAACTTAGATATTGATGCACTTATTAAGCATCTGTTTCTGCGTAGAAGGAAATACTGAGTCAATTTAACAGAACCTGTTACTGCAGAAGTCTATAGTATCAGAGTTTTGGCAAGCTTGCCAAAACTAATTTTCCATGTTTGCACTCAAAATATCTCAAAAGATTACCATTTAAAATAAAAGTAATTTTGAACTAATGTAAAGTAGATACTAGTGATCGATCTAATATATTTATCTCAGAAAAAAATACAGAAATTCAAAACCATCGGACTATGCAACTTTAAGAGGGTTGGGATGCGGGGCAATGATGACTTTTACTGGAGGAAGTAGTCAGTGAGAACGATGTGTAGCTTGTGGTAGGTAAGAGCTCCAGGAATAGGAGCAGAGGAGTGGGGAGGGAGAATGTGTGGTGTTGTAGGGGAATGGGGTGTAAGGGGGAAGCAGGATGGGGAGGGGCATAGAGAGGGGAGGTACATAGAGGGGAGGGGCATAGATAGGGCAGGACAAGAGAGGGGAGGTACAGGGGGATGGGGAAGAGGGGAAAGGGGGGGTTGAAGGGGATTGAGGGGAGAGAGGGATGAAGGGATATGGGGGATGAATCTGATGAATCTGAAAGGATGGGAAGGGAGGATAAGGATGGGGCATGGGGTTGCGGATGGGAAGAGGGGAGGGGAGAGAGGGGAGGGGAGGGAGGGGAGAGGGGGGAGAGGGGAAGGAGAGGGAAAGGAGAGGGGAAGAAAAATGGGATGTATGTGCGGCAGCAATGAGAGGTGAACAGAGGGGATAGGACGAAGAGTGGGAACGTGGATCGGGTGGAGGGGAGAGAGGGTGGTAAACGTGGGGAATGGGGGGGGGGGGTGAGTAAAGGGAGAGGTGTTGAGGAAGGACGGAGATGGAACAGGAAGGTACAGGAGAGGCAGTGGAGAAAGTTGGTGGTTGGTTGTTGGAGTTCCACGTCCTGGCAACATCTAAGGTCATATCAGGACGGGATGGATGGAGATAGTGGAGGTTAGAGAGCCTGGTGGTGACAGAGGGAGAGGGGAAGAGGGGAGGGGAGGGACTGAGGCAGGAGTGACGAAGATGGAAGGGAATGGAATGGAAAGGGGGGGGGGTAGGTGGATGGAAGAGTTCAGAGTCGGCCCTAGAGTTGCTGGCTCCCCAGAAAAGCTGAACTTCAGGCGCCCATCCAAGTATAATCTTAACAAATTTACCACCACTATGATATGTGCCGCCCCTGGCGACTTCCCTTGTTACCAATACCTTCGGCTGGCCCTCCGCCCTCCTCCCCGCGCCCTGCCCCCCCCCCCCCCCCCCCCCCCGCCCCCTCGACTCCCAGTTGTTTTTTGCGGTTGTTTATTTTTCTCGAAGACTTATACTGCCTATCAAGTCTGAATAGACTTGTTTTCACCATTAGACAGCCGGTCGGTAAGAAAGCCTGAACCTACACTTTTACAGACCCAAGAGATTTTTGCTTAACCTCTCACACCATGACATATGTCGTGTTCAGACATGCAATACTTTTAGCCGGAAATCGATATCTGTGCATGAGCAAGTCCATACTAACCAGCGCCACTTTCGGTTAGTCGACGTCACCAGTAGAGAGTGGGTTCGACCTAGATCTGTATGTACTGAATCATATTGGTTTGGAACGGTCAAAACTTCTGCTGGGCAGTGAAACCCTAAAAATAAATGATGAAAAAATTATCTGTGCACAGCTAGCGGTTGCATAGACTAAATTCTATAATATGCACTTTTGATCGACCGGAAAGTCAACAAACTAAGGTCTCGACTGCGCATGTGCGTGACGCGCTCAAGCCAAATCGATTCATATAAGCTACCTCACGAAGGTAGTTTCCATGAACCTATTTATATGAATCGATTCAGCCCTAAATTGACACAGCATCGCATTCACACAGCAAATGTGCGTCAAACTAGGCAAGTCGATTTATATGAATCGATTTAAAGTGCGTGTGTGAACACAGATAGACACGGTATGAGAGCAACTGGCCTTTGATGATGCTGGAATTTATATACAGCGGTGAAAATCCAAATTAGCAGAGGTATCGCCGGCATCAATTGGCTCACCTCGTCCTCGTCCGGTGGGATCTCGGCGGTTCCGCTCTTGGTGAAGTAGTTGACGCCGGCGTACTCAACGAGGGCGGCGAACACAAAGGAGAAGCACATCAGCAGGAACAGGTCCAGCGCCGTGGAGTAGGAGACCTTGGGGATGCCCGTCCGCCCGGTGATACCTATGGTACAGGTTGTGAGCAGGGTGGTGATACCTGAAGAGAGTTGATCATGATTGTGTCAGATACTGGGCTACTTGTGTATGTGTGCATAATTATTATGAATATTATAAATAAGTCACAGCGATTGGGTTTTGTTTCCATTGCTAAATTTCATTGAATTATGAAAACAAAAAAACAAAAACTACTCCCCCTTAAAGGTGCATAGTCTGATGATATTGAGTTTCTGTCATTTTCTGAGATAAATACATTAAATTGATCACTTTAAGCTACTTTACTTTAGTCTGAAGTAACTTTTAGTTTAAATGGCTAACTTTGGAGATATTTGAAGTGACAACATGCCAAATGAATTTTGGCAAGCACTCCAACACTCTGATGCCATAGGCTTATGCAGTCACGTGTCCTATTAAATTGGCTCCCCATGCCCTACTATGTGTCAACACATGCTTAATAACTGTACCAGTATCTAAGATAAATATGTAGAATCAAATCTAGGTAAGTGTTTTGGTTTTGAAAATTTGATGCTTCATCAGACTCTGCAACTTTAATAACTTCGTACCACCTGAGATTACAAACATGTCTTTCAAATTAAAATATATATGATATTTTATGTGAGGTATAAACACTTATGCAAATATTATTCATGTATGTAATTAATTATCCTGCTTCTTATTATTATTGTTCTCTTATCTGCTTCTACTCCTCCAACCAGTTTTTTTATATGTTCTTGTGTAGTTGGGTTTCTGGAGGTAGGGGTGCAGCCTGGAGAGCTGAAGGTCAGCTTTTTATTCCAATAGCGTTTTATTCCATCTGCATACCACGTAAACACCCCAACTTACACCCAACTTATATCCATGTGATCGAGCACTTCCCTATATCGATTGCTTTGATTGGGTCCCAAAAATACCATTGTAAGAATATTCTAACTCTCTAAACTGACCACCTCCCTAAATGGACCACTTAAAGCTGCATAGTCTGATGAAGCATCACAATTTCAAAACCAAAACAAGTATCTCAATTTGATTCTACATATGTAACTTAAATATTGGTGCACTCGTTAAACATTTGTCCCCACATAGAAGGGAATACTGAGGCAATTTAATAGAACCTGTTACTGCAGAAACCTATGGTGTCAAAGTTTTGGCAATCTTGCCAAAACTAATTTTGCTTGTTTGCACTTCATATATCTCAAAAGGTAGATATTTAAAATCAAAATTACTTCAAATGAAAGTAGGGTAGATTATAACGATCAGCCTAATATGTTTATCTCCGAAAATGACAGAAACTCAAAACCCATCGGCCTATTCAACTTTAAAGTCGGTCCCACGGTCGGTTGATTTAGAGCGCTTTTACTGTATTTGCTAACAGTCTAGAGAAACGGTGGATGGGGGAATACAATTAACTTAGAGACAAGAGCGGTCGATGATTTGTAAATACAGTAAACCTCTCTAAATCGACCGACCATGGGCCGATGGTCCATTTAGGTAGGCGTTCTGGTGCCTTTTTTGTATCGTTACAATGTTATTGTATGAGCGATTGTTTGGGACCCAAATAAAAGAATCGATACGGTAAACCAACCAACGGTGTGTTAAATGCAAATGACGACACTCACAACGGACGCGCAGTTAAAACACGCGGCCGGGAGAGGGACGGGGGAGGGACGGGAGAGGGACGGGAGAGGGACGGGGTAGGGACGGGGGAGGGACGGCGGAGGGACGGGAGAGGGACGGAAGAGGGACCGCAGAGGGACGGCAGAGGGACGGGAGAGGGGCGGGAGAGGGACGGGGGACATGCGGTGAACAGGCTGAAGGAACTCCCCCCTCCCCCAGCCCGCCCCTCCCCCCAGGTTCAGGCCCCCTCCTCCCGTCACCACAGGGCCTGTCAACAGGGCGGCGGGATCTTAGGCACCGGGTATGTACACTGGTACCCGACCTCTCTCGGGCTTTAGGTCCGCCTGCCCCGGGTCCCCCCGGGCCCCCGCACCCCGGCACACGACCTCCCTTGGCCTTCCCCGGGCTCTCCGCGGGTCCCCCAGCCTCCGAATCCGGGTCACTCGGCCTCTGGGTCCGCCGGTCCCCGGGTCCAAGTCCCCCAGCCCCCGGCCCCCGGCTTCAGGCCACCGGGTCCGCAGGCTTTCGGCTTCCGGCCCCCGCCCCCGCCCCCACCCCCTCCCCGCTAACTCGGCGGTATTTGCGCGAATCGACCTGACAGGGGGCGCCACCTTTAAACTGAGGCGCGTCTCAGTCAACACGCGACGCACCCCCCCCCCCCCCCCCCCCCCTAGGCATGTATTCACGCTTTGTCCGCACGCGCAATGATCGCGCCTATTCGTTTGTATTGATCTATGTGGCGTTGGTGTTTGGGCGTATGTGTGTGAGGGGTGTCTCCTGGCTCCGTTTGGATCGATTTCTTTCTTGAGAAAGCCACCTCACTCTCGGTTAAAGCGGCATAGTCCCATGAAGCATCACCTTTGCAAAACCAAAGCAATTATCTAGATTTGATTCTACATATCTAACATAGATGTGTAGGTACTTATTAAGCATGTGTTGCCATCTAGAAGGGAATACTGAGACAATTTAACAGAACACGTTTTAATAGAACCCATTACTGCGAAAGCCTATGGTGTCAGTTTGGGCATGCTTGACAAAATTAATTTGGCATGTTCGCACTTTACTATCTCAAAAGTTAGCCAGTTAAAATAAAAGTTACTTCAAACTAATGTAAGGTAGATTATAACGATCAACCTCATATATATATATATATCTCATAAAATGCCAGAAAGTCAAAACCATCGGACTATGCAACTTTAACAAGTGGTTGGTGCTCATGGTTCTGAATAGACAATTCAAACACCAACAATAATACTTTGACAGCGCCTAGCTTGACTGATCAATATTGGTTCTTTAGAGAAATGAATACACAAGGACATCCCAGAAGGGCATCGCCAGGGATGACACAATGTGCAGTATTTTTAGGGCTCCAGTCAACAATCTGTTCGGTTACCAAGATGGCAAATGTATTCCAGTCTTCACCATAACACCCAAAGGACATCAGTATATATCGGCCGATGCAACGCCAGAGTTGGTTAGTTGTTGGAATGTTATGTCCTGGCAACATCTAAGGTCACATCAGGATGGATACCGACTTGTGATACTGTACACTCATGGTGACTTTATAGTGCTGCCCCACTGGGAAATCAGGCCATTGGCACCATGACCCAATATCCCACTGAGTCACATTATCCTGACACTGCACGAACCAGTCCCTGCCATGCCTTATTAATACTGAGCGCCAAGCTAGGAAGTGAGATGTATCAATCTTCCAGTCATCGATTTGACTCGACTGGGAAACAAACTCACAATCTCCCGCGTGGGAGACCTGCACTCTACTGATTGGGCCACCGCGTCCAGTTGCAAGACTGGAAGATCCGAGCTAACACTGCCATAGTTGCACGGATCCCATAATATGCCTGTGCGCTAAGAGGGTCATGTGCAATAGCCTATTTGAAAGATGTTGCTAAACCCTTTAAAGTTGCATAGTCTGATAGTTTTGAGTTTCAGTGCAGCGCAGTACGGGCAACGCACATCTCAATATGCACACCCCAATGTGCACACTACAATGTGCATGATGCAAAACGCACAACACACGAAACAAAGCGCACTGCGCGGTGCGCAAATTGCAATGCACAAGATGGACAGCGTGATATGCACGATGCAATGGGCATGGCCTGATACGCACGGTGCGATGCGCATGGCGCAATGCTCATGGTGCAATATGCATGGTGTAATGTGCATGTCGCAATACACAGAGTGTAATGGGCATGTCGCAATACACATGGTGGAATGGGAATGGTGCAATGCTCACAGAACAATGGGCACGTCGCAATACGCATGGTGTAATATGCATGTCGCAATATACACGGTGCAATGCGCATAGCTCAATACGCGTGAGGCAATGCATATCACGCAATGCACACAACACAATACGCACAACACATCACGCATACTGCAACACGCACACCCCATCACGCCCAACCCAACATGCAGAACGCATCACGCACACCGCAACACGCACACCGCATCACGCACAACCCAACATGCACAACGCATCAGGCACACCGCAACACGCACACCGCATCACGCACAAACCAACATGGACAACACAACACGCACATCGCAGCACGGACAACGCAACACGGACAACGCACCACGGACCACGCAACACGGATTACGCAACACGCACGTCGCGCAACTTACCCAGCGTCACCCGGGCAGGGGTAGCCTCTCGGTTGATCCAGAAGGACACCCACGAGATGATAACAATGAGGTAACAGGGCAGGTAGATCTGAAGTAAGTAGTAGCCGATCTCACGCTTCAGGAAGAACTCACAGTGCAGGATGTTCCGGAGACCTGGAAGGCAGCAACGATGGAGGGGGCGTCATGGATGGGGCGTCATGGAGGGGGCATCTGGTCCCTATGTCATGCTGCGTAGGTTTATTGGGGGGCAGGGGCCCATACATTTCACTATATAGAGAGGAGGGGGGCATTGAATATTTACAATTACTGATGATTTCCCTAGAAATGAAATCAACCACACCACAATTCGAAGCACTTTAATTATGTAAACCATACTTGAAGGGACCCTAGAGATTTGTTTGGATAAACCAATCTTTGGTTTTGACTTTGACTTGGCTTTGACAAAGCCGCAGGTGCATTATGAATGCAATTTACAATATATGTGGACACTTTGATTATTGTTTTTTATGTATATACAGTATAACCCAGATAAACCAAGCTCAGTTAAACCAAACGATCGGTTAATCCAAACTTTTTTGGGCGGCCCAGTGAAATACTACAATGTATCATATAAAAAGTCTCAGATGACCTTATAACCACATAAAAGTTTGGTTTAACCGTACCGGAAGTGGCCTGGGGCGCCACAATTTTGTTTGGGTTAACCCATAGTTTTGATTAACCGACTTTGGGGTAACCGACGTTTTTATATGATAAACGGTGGTATTTTGCCGGGCCGCAGAAAAAAGTTTGGATTAACCGATCGTTTGCTTTAACCGAGCTTGGTTTAACGGGGTTGTACTGTATATGGATAGTGATAAACCCTTTATCGCGTATAATAAGCTCTGTAGTGGTCCTCCCCCCCCCCCCCCTGCCCCCGTCTGGCTGGGGTGGGTACGGTACCAGTATGCACTTCGCTCCTCACCCTGTTTGGGGAAGTACACATCATGCGCTCGTATACATATATACAGTAAAACCTCCTTAAACCGACATTGGGACCGACCTTAAGTGGTCCATTTAGGGAGGTGGTCGGTTTAGGGAATTAGAATATGGTTACAATGGTATTTTGGGACCCAAATAAAGCGATGGATATAGGGGAGTGGTCGATCTGTGGAGCTGGTCGCTTAGAGAGGTCTTACTCTATCGGCATATAGACACATATTTATGTACATGTGTATATGTATAGTTAAAATTTGACTGTCCCGACGGGTCTATATGCGATAACGGCCAGACACAGTGGGCATACAATGCTTAGAACCCCTCACAGGTGGCGCCAGTGTGGCCAATCCTGTACTGCACAGAGTCAGTTAGATAGGAGGATACAGGGAATATACTATTAGTATTACATAGGGAACTGAAGATAGATAGTGTCCTTGTTTATGTGCTATATAATCCATTATGGCAATATAAACAAGGACACTACCTATCTTCAGTTCCCTATGTAATAGTATAGCACTGTATCCTATCTATAATATATTATAGAGCACATAACAACATATATGTGCACATACATATATATGTAAATACATACATATATGTATAAATATGTATAAATGTGTACATATATGTATAAATATAAATATATATATATATGGGTATATATGTATACATATGTAGACACATGCACATACATGCATGTCTACATGTATATATGTATACATATGTATATACATGTATGTATACATACACATGTATATAATGTAAATATGTATGCATATAAATATGTATATATGTACATATGTATATATATATATGCATATATACTGTGTATATACATATATATGTATATTCACACATATAATATATATATATATATGTCTATGTACACTGGGTATATGTATACACATGTACATACATTCATATATATCCAGTGTATATATACGATACTTGATACTGATAGTTGATACATATTTTCATGTAAGTATATACATGTAGGTATTCATGAATAATTATATATAACATTATATAACATTATATATACTTACACATACTTATAAATAATTATATATGGATATGTATTTCTAAATAAATATCTGGAACCTGGATATATATATATATATATATATACATGTACATATATTATTGTACATGTGTCTACATTTATATAAATATCCAGAATAAACACACCCAAGTTTATATTACATATACACATATTATAAATACCGTCCATCAAGTAAACCCTGAAGTAGGTTAATTAACACATTAAATACACAAATACAATGGACAGATAATAAGGAAACAATGTTTGCAAGTTGGACACATCTCTACTAAAAGCAATCAACATTGAGAGGGGATTAAAAACATCAACTCATGAATCAGGTTAAGTACACTCACACTTGTAAACGCAAAATAACTAATAATAATGACGAACTGATGTAAGTGGCAACTCGGCAAGTTTGTTGTGTAATTAAAAACAAAGTAAAGACCACACAGGCAGTATTCGTACGACACTCCGAAAAAACCGTCCGTTAGCCAGTCCATCTGTGAAATGGGTTAGTCCAAACATCCTTACGACACTCTCTACTAACAAGATAAACTATCTACACTTTAGTCGCAGTTTATGTATGCCCTGTCAGACTAGGCGTATTCATCAGTGTAGCCAAGTATGAAACAATTTCAAATGTTGCACCTGGCGTCAATGCTGAGACAGCATTTACCACAGCTCTTAACGACACTACTTATACCAACTATCTAACATATCTCAGCGTACACCAAAGTCATATACGTCGGCATACGCTGAGGCTATATGGCGTAGTGTGACAGGGCCTTATCCAAACGTGTATGTGTAAACCAGCTAGGGGTGTTGGTGGGTGAGTGTGTGTGGAGGGTGGGGGGGAGGGAAGAGGGGAGGGAGGGAGGGAGGGTAAGAGTAAAGGGTGGTTGGTTGTTGGAGTTTTTAGTCCTGGCAACATCGAAGGTCATATCAGGATGGGTACTGACTTGTGGCAGTGCGCACTCATGGCAACTTTATAGTGCTGCCCCACTGGGAAATCAGGCCACTGACACCATGGTCCGATAGCCCACTCAGTCACATTGTCCTGATGCTGAGCTAACCAGTCTTTGCCCTATCCTATTAATGCCGAGCACCAGGCTAGGAAGCGACAAATATCAATTTTATAAGTCATTGGTTTGACTGGACCGGGACTTGAAGTCCCGATCTCCCGCATGCACGGCCTGCGCTCTACAGATTCGGCCACTGCACCTGGTGTGAAAGGTAGATGATGGAGTGTTGCTTACAGGTGGAGGTGAGAGTTGGGGTGGGGGGGGGAGGATTTAAGTAGGAAGTGGTGACGTCACCAGAAAACAACTAGCTGAACATCTACGTTGAAATAACTGAGCTACCAATTCACACCACCTAGCGGTATGGGTGGAAAACAAGAGATACATCACGTGGTACACTTATAGTTACAGACAGCAGAGGAAGAGCTGGAGGGCTGGGGGAGGGATGGGGTCGGAGAAGGAGTCTGGATGACAGTAGGTTCGTGGTGTATTCAGTGACCTGAGCCAGAAGCAGTAGCTACTTCGCACTCACTCTCTCACTGTATTGCACCTGAGTGTAAGCATATTGAGTGCGTCTGGGAGTAGTCAATGAATACACTATGGTACCTTTGAGCTTTGGTTGGAGAGTGTTATTTATTACTCAGACAACATTCAACAATCAGATATGTACACAGTACATCACTCTACGTTATCTATCCATACAACGAAGACACATTGCGGAGCATGGCTTTCTCATTGTGGATGTGACTGTATGCAAGCGGACACTACAGGGCTCCCTACTGTATTTAATATGTTTTAGTTTTTTTCCAATAATTTTATTTTGATAAGTTTTTGTTTAAAAACCTTCCAATAATCAAATTTCCGATCGAGTGATTATTGCGTGCTGAGGAACCACTAAAATTGCATTACTATTAAATATGCCTAATATTATTCATATTGATATGCCCAATATTGATATAATCTGATCGCCAACGTTAAGCTTTGTCGAGCCTCATTAGGATTTGATTCTGTAAGCGCCGGTGAATACAAGGTGCTGCAGACACCTGATACAGCCCAATAGCCTAGTAAATCCGTAGCGGATCTCCAATTGGTGGCTGATATTATTCTCGAAATAGTCAGCAAATTAGGCAGTACTGATTCACTACTCGGTTGGCAAGTTCTTCTGGCAATTTGCCAAGATTTTAAATGCTTTACATTCAGCCCACGTTCCACTCATACGATCACACGCATTGATATATATATATATATATATATATATATGTGTTTATATATATATATATATATATATAGTTGTATAACCAGTAATGCTTAGTATAGACAATAGCTAACAAAAGATCGACCATTGAATTTCCAAAATTATTCAATTAAAATCTTGGCTTGACCAACAGCTAGATCATTCCCCATCGATCTAGCTTGTCTCAGTTCCATTGTGGTCTACTACCCAATACAAAATTACTGAAATTATAATATAAATACACCAGAAATGATCCATTTATTCCAAATAAAAGATGATTCAGATTCCATCTATGACACTGATTTTGAATATATTCATTTTATGAAATCATTCATATATATGTATATACTATTGATTGCATCGTCAAACATTTAAATAGTAAAATGTCTCCACAATCTGTTTGCTTAGCTAACTGAAGCTACCTTTTCCTGGACCTCTCGGTTGAACTGGAATGATAGGAAACATGGTGGGTTATTACTAAAATATTTACTCTATATTGACTAACTCTACGCAGGTCTGGGCTGGGGGAGATCGGAATATATTAAAGCTGCATAGTCCGATGAAGTATCAAATTTTCAATACCAAAATAATTATATAGATTTAACTCAACATATCTAACTTAGATATTGATGCACTTATTGAGTATGTATTGCCAAATAGAAGGGAACACTGAGTCAATTTAATAGAACATGTTATTGCTGAATCCTATTGTGTCAGAGTTTTGGCGTGTTTCCACTTCAAATATCTCAAAGGTTACCCATTTAAATTCAAAATTACTTCAAATTAAAGTAATGTAGATAATAACAATCAATTTAGTAGATTTATCTCAGAAAAATTAGAGAAAGTTAAAAACATCGGACTATGCAACTTTAAACAAAGATCTGTTTGCACCCTTAGTGTCACCGTTTCCAATTCCGATGGGGGTACTTGCAGGCGATTCGGATTTGTTTATATTGGAAAATACACCGGGAATATTTCAAATGGAGCATTATTTGATAATAGTGTCATAGACATGACACAAGTAAAGCCTGTTTTATTTAACGACGCCTCTAGAGCACATTGATTTTTATCATCGGCTATTGGACATCAGACGTATGGTCATTCTGACATATTTCTTTGGAGGAAACCCTTGTCACAACATAGGCTACTCTGTCTGATAAGCAGCAACAGGTCTTTTATATGCACTTTCCCACAGCCAGCTAGTACAGCCTTTGATGAACCAGTTGGGGATGACTGGTTGGAACAGTAAATAGCCCAAACTGCAAATGGGTCCACTGAGCAGGATCGAGAGGATGACCGACACCTTCACATGTGGGCACTCTACTACCTGAGCTACCTCCTGCTCCCCCATCATATACATGAGTGCAGTTAAATGAGTGGACTTGATTGAGGGTCATGTGTTGATTGGATATGGGTAGAATGTCAATTTCTTTCTTGAAGATTTATCCTGCCTATCGTGGATAAGTCTGAATAGCCTTGTTTTCACCATTAGACAGTTTGTCGATAGAAATGAGCTTCCAATGCCAATGCCAACCTCATAGATCTTGCTTTGGAAAAGAGCTCTTCATATATATTTATATATTTATATCATCATCATCATCATGCTGTCAGTCGCGATGCGACAAAGACTGCTTTCATTACTTGACTGCCGCTCTCCATTTAACTCTCTGCTGTGAGAGTGATGTCCATGAGTCGGTCTTAATGTCTGTCAGCTTCAGGTTTCTCTTGATGTACATTTCATGAAAGCTGCCTGCAAAAGTGTTGGAGTGCTGCTGGCTTTTCAAGTTACTAGCGGCACTCTCTCGGGGAGCAAATATAGGTTTCACACCAGCAAGAACATGTCAAGACAGGCACAAAACTATTTGTCCCTGCAGTGGCTGATCGGGAGATGTTGGGAGTTCCATACATCAACCACCCTTAATGCTGCTACAGTGACATGGTTTTCTGTTTAGGGTTTGCTCCCTTAGCCTTCAGTTCTGTCAATAACCTGTACCACAAGGCAGTGGTTTACAACTCTGCAGGGCAGGGGTGTCAACCTCCCTGAGGTGTTGCAATACCTGCAATACCTGCATACCACAATATATATCTCCAAAAGATGATCCCACAAACCCACCACTTGCATTGGGAACTTATTTTATTTACTGGTGCTTATCGGGTTTTGGAAAAGAGCTTTTCAAATGCTTACCAAACAAAAGCATTAGTGACGTAGAAAATGGTGGCTTGTCATTTACGTGTACAATATATGCTTACCATGGTTGGTGGGTCTCGTGTAGTTACCGTGGAGAATCTTCATTAGGGTGAACTGGGACATGGTGATGTCCTTGTATTTCTTCACTGGATCCTTCTGGTTGGCCCATTGCAGCTTAATGTCGTCAGTAGTGTAGCCATCTGCAGAACCAAAGACAACCCAAAGACATATGTAGAGTTCTTTTCAAAATGCAATAAGCACCAATCCAAAAAATTAGGTTGCCATGCCAATGCCAAGTTTGTAGATTGTGTTTTGGAAAAGAGCTCTTCATGTATATAAACAGCTCTTCATATATATATGAAGCGCTCATTTTCAATACATGATCTACAAACTTAGCATATGCATTGCAAACTAATTTTTTGGATTGGCTCTTATTGCATTTTTGGGAAAGAGCTCTTAATATGTCTACCTTCAAATGAGCGCAGACAATAGCAAAAGAAAAGAAAAGAAACTACTTTGACACCTACTCAAATCTGTCTGTACTGTTAAAGAAGGGTTGATTAAAGTTGCTGAGTATGTCTGTTTAGACACAATTTCCTCACTTTTAATCCATATATAAGGATGGTAATCATAATCTAGCTTATTTGAATTTGGGGTGACCTCTATATTAATTGAGTAAGTAAACACTTTGAGTGTTTGTTTGTGTGTGTTGTTGTTTTACATCCTAGCAACATCTAAGGTCATATCAGGACGGGTACCGACTTGTGACAGTGTGCACTCATGGCGATTTTATAGTGCTGCCTCACTGGAAGACCAGGTTGCCAGCACCATGACCTGATATCCCACTCAGTCACATTATCCTGACACTGAGCCAACCAACCAGTCCTTGTCCTATCCTAATATTGCCGAGTGCCAGGCTAGTAAGCGACAAGTATCAATTTTTAAGTCATTCGTTTGAGTTAATTGAGGATCTAATCACTTTGAATCAGATATGACAGGATGGCTCTTATAACAAGTAACGAGTAAGTAATCACTACGAATCAGATTTATCAGAATGGCACTCATATTATAACCTAATTTATTTTAATGTGACGTTTACGTTAATCAACTCACTTTACAGATGTTCCCGCTGTGTATAACTTACAGCATCATCAACGACCAGTTGCTCTCATATCATCCCTATGTGGTGTGGGATGTTAGAAATCTCTTAGGTCGGTAAAAGTGTAGGCTTGGGCTTTCTATTGACCAACTGTCTAATGATGAAAACAAGACTATTCAGACTTATCCATGATAGGCAGTAAAAATCTTCAAGAACCCCCCCCCCCCCAAACAAACGGTATTTATGCTAAGTCAGAATGACTCTGTGTAGCACTGCTTTATTAAGCGCTACATTGTTAGGAACATATCTAGAGCTTTAACCAGGTTCTAGCTCGACATATATGCAACATTCCAATCTTGCTGGACTAACATTAACAATACCAACACCATGTTACTATAGCAACAAACTGCAAATTGCAATAAAGAGTTAACATCCAATATAATTCATGCTTACAACTTCCTATATACATCGGGCACTTTTGTGAATCCAGTGGATACTTGTGGAGATACATCGGGCAGGATGATTTTATTGTCAACCTGAAAAAACAAATTCATCAAAATATAAATTTATGAAAGATTAAAGACAAATGCAAGCATCAGGAATGGTAGTTACTCCCGCAGCATTGTATCCAGATCCGGGCTCCGTGACAACCCCATACAAAAAGCTATGAGAAGGCTAGTTTAAAGAGGGGAGTGGGACGTAGCCCAAGCGGTAGGGTGTCCACCTGTGATGGTGTCGGTCATCCTATCCATCCTGCTCAGTGGACACATTTGCAGTTTGGATTATTTTCCATTCCAACCAGTGGTCCACAACTAGTTCATCAAAGGTTGTGGTATGTGCTGTCCTGTATGTGGGACAGTGCATAGAAAAGACCCCTTGGTGCTTATGGGAAAGAGTAACCTATGTGGCGGCAGCAGGTTTCCTCGAAAGAAATGTCAAAATGACCATTTGTTTGATGTCCAATAGATGATGACACACAAATGAATACACTCTAGAGGCAGCATTAAATGAACCAAGCTTGACATGTTTGCTAGGTTAAGGACGTAATCACATAAATGTGCATTGCAATGCACTAAATATATGGTTCAAATGCTTTTTAATCATTACCCACTATTTTTGGACTGAAGCATTATTGAAATTATGTGGATCACTAGGGGCTAAATGAATTCTAAATATCACTTCTTCATACATGTCATAAAATTACTCATCATCAGTCACATTGATCCATATACGGACACGCAACAACGGTAGACTGGCCGATATAATCATTTATTACATCAACAATATATATATCTATGATCCACCTTTAAATATCATCAATGCAATATCTCTCATTTGTGTACATATCAATTACTGATCAAATGCATAGAAAATCGCTGGGCAATCTCACCCTACCAATCAATTAGAACATAACAATAACATAACTCAAAGAAGAAAGACAAGAAGAGAAAATAAACAAAAACTAAGCCGAGCGGGCACCGATAAGTGGCTCCAGTGCTGGTCGAGCGGGCAGTGACGGGCCAAGCCAGGACCATCAAGGAAGGGAACTGCAACCCCCCACCCCTGGTGGATTGGTTGTAATGCGAAGCATTACGCTTGATGCGAGGAAAGGAAGAGTCCCCCCCCCCCCCCCCTGACCCGGGCTGTCGCGCAGCATTCGCGCCTCGCGCGACGCCCGCTGCTCACCCTCGCCCTCCCCCGCCCTGAGCTTTCACGCCTTCCCTGCCACTGCTCACCTTCTCCCTTATAAGGCCGCCCGCCCGCCTCCTTCAGCCATTCGCCTCCAGTCTCCACCACGCTGCCCTGCCTCTCTTCCGTTTTGGTGGAGGGCTCTTCGGCGCACCCCCTTCCATAGACCCTCAGGACTCCCTGGCCTCCCTCCGGACGCTTCAGCACACCTACCCTCGATACTTCTCTATAGCTGTTGATATTTGCACTTTTACCTGCCCTGTATATCTCTTCTATATGTTTTGATACTGATTGCTGTATATTGCTCTATTTATATATTGCCCGAGGCGTCTCAATAAATGCCTCAGTTTCCCACTCCCGAGTTCTGTCTTCCTTTTCGCGCATCGAGCTAGAACCTGCCGCGGATCCCGCCTGTGGCACCGACTACGGCATCTCAACTCTCCCGCCCGAACCGATGACAATGTTATTGTTAACCTGGCGGATCGGGCCAAACTCTACTAGCAGCCCACAACGGCTCCCAACCCAGCTGCATCCTACACCCATATATACAAGTATATACACAGTATAATTGAGCAAAACGAGGCCGGTACTTGTCTTGTTTATAGTGACATTAATTTTTGTCTTAAGATGGTTTACCGTGAATCAATCCAATAAGGTATAAGTCACAGTGATGAGGAACATCAGATGCCTAACCCTATTCATACTTTCTCTATTTGGGTTGGGTGGGAGGCTTGATAAACCTGTCAGCGTATTAGGGCATCTTGTCTGTTTCAGTCACTGAGGGGGAATGCTTCAAAATACGACGTTCAGAGCAGGGATGATGTCAGCCCTATTAACCCGCTAGGCGGCGAAAAGTATGTTAAGTTAGATAAGATTTCAGCAGATGGCGCCAGGAATCTCATCATATGAATGACGTATTATTAATGGCTGTACTATCCTAAATGTGGTGAGACATATCAATATGCAGTTAAGCAGTAATAGCAATAGGGTAGGTGGCGCCACTAAGCGTCCATACTCACTATGGTTATGCGCCTATCCCGTGTACTCAATTACTCATGTTGTGGACAACATGAACAATATCAATGTGAGCATGCTACACAAACCAGTGTTATCAGACTGCAATGGTTCTTGTAAGTAGTGGTACCAGACGGGATGGCCGAATGAGTTAGAGTGTCCGTCTCCCGTGTCGGTAGATCGTGGGGTCGTGGGTTCGAACCCTGGTCGAGTCAAACCAATGACTTACAAATTTATACTTATTGCTTCTTAGCCTGGCGCTCGGCATTATTAGGATAGGGCAAGGACTGGTTGGCTCAGTGTCAGGATAATGTGACTGAGTGGGATATCAGGTCATGGTGCTGGCGGCCTGGTCTTCCAGTGGGGCAGCACTATAAAGTTGCCATGAGTGTGCACTCTCACAAGTCAGTACCCGTCCTGATATGACCTTAGATGTTGCTAGGACGTACAACAACAAACAAACAAACTGTAAGTAGTGGAAGGTAAACATACTATAAACAAGCTTCTCCTCAGAAAATGTATGTGCGACCTTACTATGAAAATGTTCTATCTGACAAAATGGTGCTTTCGAGATAATGAGGACTGAAGCTGTGTAACTTCATGATAGCAAAACAGATAGAACAATATTATTTTTAATATATTTCAGTTAAAAATACTAATTGAGAAACATTTATGTAACTGTATGATAACCTTTCATAGATAGAACATGTTTACATCCATAACACCAATTTGGTCACTATGCCAGATAGAACCTTTGTATAGTAAGGTCACGTGATGTCACATTGCACAAGCGATGTGTCATGGGGTGTGCTTCTAGCATAAAAGCATACAGCTAGATGGCAGCACAAACTTTACTTTACTGGCAGTATTTCACTTTGCCCCATGTTCCACTTTCTGCGGGGTTCGTCTACATATCAGTAAGTCATTATGCGATATGCTGCATAATGTGCTTAATGCTGATTGATTGACGATATATTGATTGATTTTTGGTGGAGTAACACTCTGTCTGCAGCAATGCCCATATCCGCAGCGATAGTTTAGTGGTATTTGTTCTGTCAGTTTGATAGAGTTGAGGCACAAAACCATGTAAACGGCAATCCAAAAATGGAGATAAACATTGGAATCAAACCTACAAAATGTTAATTATTTGTATCTTCCTACTGTTTTATTCATTGCTCCACAACCATACACTCATATGAAAAGTGGAAGTAGTGAGAATTAACATTATTTTGAGAGGAAAATCTTTTATTGAAAGAACATTTTTGGATTGGCCTTTACATGGTTTTTCGCATGAACTCTTCATATAAATATGAGCATGATTTGATTCCATTGTATATATCTAATTATTATTCGCGTGTGTGTTGCTATTCTATTTCGGATGAGCCCGCTTCCGGGCGTTTCAAAAGCGCCGGAACGGTTATTCGTAACGTGTATGTGTGCTTATCTAGTTCCTTTTCTAGCAGGCGTAATATATAAATATATATATATATATATATGGGTCATTCTCTAAAACTGAGCACAAAAGTGTGACATGGAAACTAAAAGTGAAAACCATCCAAATAATAACAAAAGTCCTTCCAAATAATAGCCTAATCCAATGTCCTATGAAGGTTTGCATGTTGTGCATATGTCAGAATTGAACAAAATTAGTTTCACTATTTGAATTAGATCTTATACAAATTCAGCAATACATTACTATCACGCGTGTAACATGAAAATCAAATACACATCCAGAATGTCATTTTAACATATACAACATAGTCAAATACGATTTGATTGATTACTGTTAAGCAGACAAGGTTATGACTTACAAGAAAAAAGTTGAAAAATAAGTTGAAAAAAGGTTTGGCTACATGTATGGTGTCAATGTGTAAATTTCCACATTTTCACTCTAGCACAAAATCATACAATTATAATGTTGATATATTTTGTGGGATAAATTCAATACAATAAGAACTGCTAACATACCTAATAGACAGAGGCTACAATAATTATTTGACTTGCTATCAATCAAACAAAGACTTAATTATCAGCATCATAACGTGGATACCAAATATGTGGTGCCCAGTTTTGGAGAATGACCCATATATTTAGAACTTAGGCGCAAAACCCTGCAAATGCCATTCCAAAAATTGACTTAGATTGTTTTTAACTTACCTGAAGGTAATTTTAATTCTTACTAATTCCATGTTGATTGTGAAGACATGGTTATAGAGCAATGAACAAAACAATGAGAATGTAAAAAAACAACCTTTTCAGGGTTTGATTCCAATGTTTAAGTCAATTTTTGGATTGGCGTTCATGAACTGTACACTGTACACTGTACACTGTACACTGTACACTGTACACGACCCTTTGCGGTAGCGTGGGTTCCGGCTTTGCCCGACAGGGGGTGCAGCGGGCCCGGCACACTTCCCTACCGGCGGCCCCACGTCCGGCCGTGCCCCGGGGCGTGCCGCTAGAAATGCTGCCCGACATGCCTTGCCACCCTTTATCAGCCCTCAGTCACACCCTGCCACCGGGGCGGCGCGTGTCCCGACCCCGACAATATGCCAATCTCAACCCCCATCATTGACGCGCGCAGACACTTTTATTTTTAATTGTCTTTTATTATTTAGTTATTTCTTTTTAGATTTTGGAGTGGGTGGCCAAGCTTATGCTTCAGAATGCAGGCAGACTTGAATTTTTGTTTTGTAATATAATGTATATATACACACACATATATATAAGTACATTAGATTATTCTGCATATTGCACAATTGTCATTGTGTGGTTAATGATTTGTCATTAAATGTCTCAGTTCCTTTCCTGCATTCACCATCCCATTTGTCCCTCCCTTCCCTTCCCTGTCCTTCCCTTTTCTTCACTCGTTTCACTTCTTTTTCCCTTTGCTTTCTTTCGCTTCCCTTCGCTTCCCTACGCTCCGCTTCGCTCTCCTTCGCTCTCCTTCGCTCTCCTTCGCTCTCATTCACTCCCCTTTGCTCTCCTTCGCTTGCCCTCACTCCCCTTCGCTCCCCTTCGCTCGGCTTCGCCCCCCTTCGCTCTCCATCGCTCTCCTTTGCTCTCCTTCGCTCTCCTTTGATCTCCTTCGCTGCCCTTTGCTCTCCTTCGCTGCCCTTTGCTCTCCTTCGCTTGCCATCGCTTCCCTTTGTTTTCCTTTGCTTCCCTTCACTTGCCTTCGCTCTCTTTCGCTTCCCATTGTTCCCCTTCACTTCCATTCAATCCCCTTCACTCTCCTTTGCTTGCCCTCGCTTCCCTTCCCTTCCCTTTGAGTCCCTTTCTTCCTTTCCTCCTCTTCCTCTGCTTTCTCCCCTTGCTACCCGTCTACCCCTTTTAGCGGAGGCGGTGAGCCAATCGGAACGAGCGCTGGCTTCCCGTGCATAAAGTCTGGGGTTCGAAGTCAAACTAATGACTTACAAAATTAACACTTGTCGCTACTTTGCCAGGTACTCTTCATTACTAGGATATGACAAAGATTAGTTACTATGCCTGAGTTGTGCCGATGCCCTTGTCTTCCAGTGGAACAGGACTACATATTACATATTTATTACATATTACATATTTATTAAGTGTGCACTGTCACATGGCGATACCCATCTAGATATGACCATATATATAGATAGGATGTAAAACCCCAACAAACACAATCTACACCACTATTTCCTCCATTTCGTCCTGTCCCTTCAATCTCCACCCATTTCCAACCCATCCTCTATATCCTGTACTCCCCTGACCACATCCTCAATCTCCCCCTTCAATTCCTTCCTCCCCTTCCCGCTTCCCTCCATCTCCAGCGTAACCTCCCAAGTCCCCACCACCGCATCTCTCCAATCCCGGAGAGCAACCCGCTCCCTCGTCCTCAGCCCACACCGTCCGGCCCCGCCCCACGTCTCCCCGCCCTGCGACGCCTCACTTTCCCCATCTCCCCCCACCTCCACACTCTTCCCCCTATCCCCACGTCTCCGCTCCCCCATCCCATCACACCGCTCCCTCTCCCAACCCCACCGCTCCCCATCCACACCCCTCCGCTCCCCCTCCCACTTCTCCATTCCCCTTCCCTCACCTCCGCTCCCCTCACTCTCTTCCCCCTATCCCCACTTCCCCGCTCCCCCGCTCCCCCTACCCATCCCAAAAGCCCCCTTCCCACTCCTCTACCCCCACACTCTCACCCCTATCCCCACCATCCGCTCCCCTCCCACACCCCTATGCGCATATCCCCACACCTCTGCCCCAACTACCCCCTTTACCCACTCTCCCCCCTCCAAACCCCTCCGATGCTCATCTCCACCCCTCCACTCTCCTTACCCACTCCTCCCCTCCCCATCCCCCCCCCCCCCCCCTCCACGCCTCCATACGTCCATCTCACCCACCGGCTACTACGCGCACAACAGCCGAGCAACCTACCGGAAACGCCGCGTGAACTGGTCACTGCTCATGCGCGAATCACTAAAGGGGAACTGCTGAGCTACTTCTAGGTCCGTCTGGGGGATTGGCCCCTTTTGATGGAGTGATTTTTTTTTCTTCTTTTCTCATTTCCCCACTTTTACGACATCGCCCATCTATTAGTGACGCATCCGGTCTGCTGTAGGGACCTTGAAGCAACACACCCCGTTTCCACACAAAGGCACCCCCGACATGACAGCTCCCAGTGTAGGAAACCTGATAGGCCACATTTCATGTTGAAACATAGATCACGTTTCGTTTTTGTTTGTTGTTGTTTTGCATCCTAGCAACATCGAAGGTCATATCAGGACGGGTACCGACTTGTGACAGTGCACACTCATGCCAACTTTTATAGTGCTGCCCCACCAGGACACCAGGCTGCCAGCACCATAACCTGATATCCCACTCAGTCACATTATCCTGAACCTGAGCCAACCAGTACTTGCCCTATCCTAATAATGCCGAGTGCCAGGCTAGGAAGTGACAAGTATCAATTTTTATGTCATTGGTTTGAGTCGACAAGGATTCGAACTGACAAACTCATGGTCCGATCTCCCAAAACGCTCTACTCATTTGGCCACCTCATCTGGTCGAAACATAGATAAAAGATCACCCCGTATTTGTAGTAGGAGTGAAAACTAACACATTAGAAAAGCTGGCAAACAATTATCTACATGCTGGGTAAATGAAATGAGCAGATAAATTCTTAATTTAAGAAGCAAAATATATTTTGTATATACCTCTTCATATTTACCCGCTACTTTAGAGTTGAAAAAGATAATAATATACCTTAAAAGTGAAATCGACAGTTTTCTTGTCTTTTTGCATTCTCTCTCATTCCATCAAGTCTGTGCTGATATAAGTAGCCGTTTGATACTGGAACTAGGAATTCCATTTCCTATTCCATACAAACACAGTATTTAGACTGTGCTGTTATTCACCCCTGTACTACAAGTACAGGGTGAATCTTTTATTGAGTTACAAGTTGTCCATGTCAACAACTTTGCAATGTGCACTATTGACTCAATCTTTAAAATTCACGCGCGTATCACCTTAAGGCATGGCTTGGTAATCGTCACCATAAATAGTTCTTTGCTGTTTTTTTTTATATAAAAGGATTGTGCTTGAAATGGATGTTATTTTAATAGTTTTCACGATCACACACCGGGCGCGGTGGCCGAATCGGTAGAACGCGGAAGATCGGGAGTTCGGTGCCCGGTCGAGTCCAACCACTGACTTAAATTTACACTTGTCGCTTCCTAGCTTGGTAATTCATCATTAATACGATAGGGCAAGGACTGGTTAGCTCAGAGTCAGGATAATGTGACTGAGTGGGATATCAGGTCATGGTCCCAGCAGCATGATTTCCCAGTGGGACCATGAGTGTGCACTGTCTCAAGTTGGTACCCACCCAGATATTACCTAAGATGTTGCCAGGACGTGAAACACCAACAACCAACTAACCATCACAATCGCGCGTTGTGATGACTGAAAACGAGCTACCATTTCCTAGTTATATTTTCAATTAACACGAGCCTGAATGTGAGAGCAACTTCGATTTGATACCGACTTTTGCGTGATATGTCTACTCTTATCCCCTTAATGGCATGTCCGTATGTGTGCGTGTGTGGGGCGCGGGGATTGGGGGGGGCGTGTTATTCGCAATTGGGTTATTGGCACAGACAGGAGAACACCGCCCTCGCCGTACCACCCACCGACCACCACTCCCCACTTTCCAATCACTTCGCTCCTCCCTCCACTCCCCATCCCTCTGCTACAACTCCCTCCACTCGCTCTCCTTCTCCACCGCCTCCCTCCGCTCGCTCGCTCTCTATCTTCCCGCTCCCGCTCCCCCTCCCTCCGCTACTCCTCCCTATCCACTACCCATCCCTCCGCTACCCCTCCCTGTCCACTACCCCTCTTCGGCTACCCTTCTCCCGTTCCCCCTCCTTCCGCTACCCATCACTCTCCGCTACGCCTCCCACCCGATACCCCTCACCCTGCTACCCCTCCCACCACTACCCCTCCCACCACTACCCATCGGTCTCCGCTACCCCTCCCTGTCTGCTACCCCTCCTTCTGCTACACGTCCCTGTCTGCTACCCCTCCGCCCGCTACCCCTCCCCTTCTACCCCTCCCATCGCTACCCCTCTCACCATTACCCTTCCCACCGCTAACCATCCCTCTCCGCTACACCTGCCTTCCCTACCCCTCCCCTCGCTCCCCTTCCCTCTGCTACCCCTCCTCCCCACCACTCTCTACTAAACCTCCCTTTGCTACCCCTCCCCGCTACCCCTCCCTTGACTACCCCACTTCCTCCATTACCCCTCCCACCCCCACAACACGCCTCCTCCTCCATTCCCCTTCCCAGCTCAACATGGCCCACCAGCAGCTATGTCCACAATGGCCACACAGCCTACCGGAAATGCCACATGAACTGGTCACTGCGCAGGCGCAAATCACTAGAGGCGAGTGGCTGCGGCTACTACACTTAGGGACAGCCCCAGATAAATACAAGCTTGAATCAAAGCATTTCACGCCGTCTTCATCACAAGAATGGATATTGACAAATCCCAACAGTAATTTAACTGCATTATTGGTAGCCAGGAAAAGGAGAAAAGGAGATAGTAAGACATTCACAACAGTGTGTTTGAGATTCTGAACATTGTCAACAGCTCAGGTATTATTTCTGTCCAAATGCCAGTTGATATCTAGTATATCAGGAAGTTGACCATGTATCCAATAAATAATAACGGAACCTTTGCCTTTGAGATTGATTAATTGGGGTATCATTTCCATGCGAGCTTAAACGTTCATGGATAGAAGATCAGGATCTTGATGTTGATAAAAGATTAAAAACGGAAAAATACAAATTGATATAAAATCTTTATTTTTTTTTAAACACACCATGATAAATATCCCCCCCCTCAACCCACACGCCTCTCACCATTGCCATCTCCAACCTTCATAAAAGATCACTCCACATTGAAAGGTCACTATAACAGAACCTTCAGCTTTATTGGAAAGGCTTCTTAATAGGATATCCTGTGTAGATCTGGGTGACACAGAGCAGAACGCTAATTTCCTGTCTTTCCTCCAATGTCATTCTCCAACAAAGTTATTACAAGTATCAACCAAAAACCTAACCTTGACGGCTTGGTGGGTAATTGACGACTCGGACATTGCATGCTGAATGAATGACAAGGCGATTGGAACTGGGCTGGAACTTGCCTTCAGATTGCAAACTCGAACACTCTCACTGAAGGTGAGTAGGATAGTCGATGCAAGGTTTCTATGGTCATTAAAACAAAAAGAAGAAAAGTGGGCCACTGTCTAAGAAGAGTTCAAGTCACTGATGTCAGTGAGAAGATATTACCTATGTTGGGTAGGCAACATGGTTAATTCGCGCACGAGGCAAAGTGTGTACCTAGAGCACGTGACCCCTTGCCCCGCCCCCTCTCACTTGTCGCTTGACTCTTGCTCGGGTAACTTCTCCCACCCTCCCACCCTGTTCTCAAGGGGTTAAGTGCTGATGGTGTTAATTCTCTGTTTCATTATATATATTCCTGTGTGTATTTATATCTGCTCTAATTGTACAGAATTACCGGCTGCATCAGGTCGAGCACTCATCTACTGCTGTTATGTCGGGAGCCAGCCTCCCTCGATACCATGCCTGTCGCACGACTTGCTGAGCCTGACTCATGCCGATCTTTACCGAGATATTGATTTACTATTGTTGCTTATATGTTAGTGATCTCTGACATCTGATTGATATTTCTCATTCCTTGTTCATGACCGCTCGCATCATATGCTATCCAACTGATGTTTGATATTATGATTTATAACCTATTTTCTGAGGATTAGGAGATTCTCCAAAGCAAGTATAAAGAACAAAAATCTTCCTTGAAGAGCAAGTTATGCCTTAAGCTACTATTCAGCCAGGACGTCCTTCTAAATCTTTTTAATCGTAATTTGCTGCTAGAGTTTCAAACATTTCTTACCTCTTGAAAGTGATGAAATTAATCTTAACATCTCATTGAGGTCTTAAAATGGAATTATAAGGAAGCGGAACGAAACAGGCAACATTCCCTTACACAGCACATTATGATGGTTGGTTTGTTGGTGGAGTTGTACTTCCTTGTAACATATAAGTGTAAAATGGCTAAGCCTCGAATATGTGGCTGTGTAGGCAGGCTATAGTGAAATCAATAAAGACAAAGAGAAAGGAAGAGTATAAAGTGAAAAGAAGAAGAGAGAGTCAAGCCCTCTGGTTTATTATTTATATGGTTACATGGGTTCATTGTAGTGTATTACCCACCCACCCCCTTTCCCCCAATGGAAAACAAACATTCTTGGCCCTACCAATAGGGATCCAGCATTCCTGGTCCCCATGGCTACTAGTGGTCTGCCCACCACCACTAAGCTGTATGGCCCCATGGCCACCTCAAACCTTGACCTTTGAGTGTGGTGATCACTATCTCAGCAGAGGGTGTAGACCCTGAGTGCACCCACACCCAGACCTGCCAGCGCCACTGTCTATTTACATCCCACTCAGGCACCACTAGCCCTTACATATATATATATATATTAATACATACATGCGCCTGGTCACATACACTGATCAGTAACAGAACATTTGCATTCCCCCCGATGCTGCATATCGGAATATTTGACGCAAGGTCATATCAAAATCGGTACCGACTTGTGACAGTGTATACTCATGGCAACTTTATACTGCTGCCCCACTGGGACCATGACCCAATATCCCACTCAATCCCAATATCCTGACACTGAGCTAACCAGTACTTGCTCTATCCTATTAATGCTGAGCACGGGGCTGGAAAGTGACACTATCAATTTGATAAGTCATTGGTTTGACTTGACCAGGAACCAAATTTCTGATCTCCTGCACGCGGCCCGTGGTCTACTGATGAGGCCATCGCGCCTGGTTATTCTAAAGACCCGGTCACATAGACGTTAGTGGACGTAGGTGAATGGAGTTAAAAGTAGTTGAACATGAACGTACCGGCATCCATACTTGTCCATGATGTTAACTTAGTAATAAGGTGGCAGAGCTGTGGTCTCCGATAAAATTTGTGGACTAGGCTGAATTTGCATCCGTGATGCTAGAATACTCTAGCGTACTCTAGCATGCTCTAGCATGCTCTAGCATACTCTAGCATACTTGGATGAAGCCCTGGTCACATAGCCGTTAGTGGACGTATGTGAACATAGTGGTTGAGGCTAATGTGGTTGAACGTGGTTGAATGTAGTTGAATGTAGTTGAACATAGTTGAACATAGTTGAACATAGTTGAACATAGTTGAACGTAGTTGAACCTAGTTGAATGTAGTTGAACATAGTTGAACGTAGTTGAACGTAGTTGAACATAGTTGAATATAGTTGAACATAGTTGAATGTAGTTGAACATAGCTGAGCATAGCTGATCGTTGTTGAACATACCAATATCAGTACGGTAATGTATTTATCCATACCATAACATATTTATCCTTACCATACCGTATTTATCCATACCATAAAATATTTATCTGTACCAAAACATGCCGTACCTTAACATATTTCAAAGTAGTTTAACATAATTACACCACGTTTGACCCATGTTAATCTATCATACGGATCACTATGTCCACTAATGGCTATGTGACCGGGCCTTTGAGGGTGTTTCAAATGAAGTAGCAGCAGTGATAACTATAAACGTCATTGATTTGTGTATTTAACTGGTTTTGAAGTCAAATTCTGCTGCGTTGATGAATATTATATGAGGAGACATTCATACTCGAAATTACTTCCAGCTATTGTATGATAGTATATAGTCGTCAACCTAATATATGTATCTCAATGTATAGTAACTCCACAAACCTATTGAACTATGCAACTTTAACTAATCAAAATCTAATAGACCATATAGCATTTAATCAGACCTGGTTGATTGTTGGCATTGGCAGAATAAAATAACATCAAAACCACATCATACTATCAAAGTGACATCAAAACCACATCATACTATCAAAGTGACAATCGATGCATCATTATTCATCAAAGCTGCATAGTCCATTGAAAAAAATCAAATTTCAAAACCAAAACAATTATCTAAATTTAATTCTACATATCTGACATAGATACCAGTGCACTTATTGAACCTTTGTCATCACGGAGAAAGGAATATTGAGGCAATCTAATTGAATCTGTTATCACAGAAACCTATTGTTTTGGCGTGCTTGCCAAAATTAATCTACCGCATTTACACTTAACATATCTCAAAGGTTAGCCATTTAAAATATAAAGATTACATCAGACTAAAGTAATATCGATTATAACGATGAACATAATGCATATATATATCTCAGAAAATTCCAGAAACTCAAAACCATCAGGACTATGCAACTTTTTTCTTTTTTTTTTGTAAATATTTTATTCATCTGAATACATATTTTGTCAGCGCCGGGGCACTGGTCTTCCAGCCATTGGAGTGATCACATTTGATCTGTACATAGTGGAAGTAGAATGTGTTGCATTGTGTGCAGCACAACCCATTCTGAACATAAACAGAAAGTGGGGGGAGCAGCCTTTGCTGCATAGTGTACAGCATATGTACTCAACATAGTGCAAGGTATATACATCAAGATAGAGTGTGCAGTAATGTACACTAGGGGTCAAATCACATGGTGTGTTTGTATGTCAGTTAGATTTCGTTTTAATAACGGTTAGTCTTTTAATAGTGCCATGTTTTGCATGTATTGCTGGTTGAAGATGTAGTTATTCAGTTGTGGTAATGGGTCTCGAGTAGTGGTAGTAGCTCTCGAGTCATTGAGTTATAATAGTTGTTTGTCAAATGTTGATGGGGGAGAGGGAAGGGGTCCATGGGCAGGGGGGCAGACATGCAGGGAGAGAGCAGGCATGAGAGAGGGCGAAGTCAAGGGGTCGTTCAGAACTGGATAGTCCCACATCCTAAATTCACCAAGTTTAAACCCTACAAATAGCATTGAGAACCAATGCCTGTACACATACATAGCTGCTTCATTCTGTGTTAGGCCGACTTAGATGAGGCAAACAAGATGAGTCGAACTAGCGACTCGTTCACACATCCAGAGTTTTCAAAGTGTGTCGTGTTCGTGTTTAAACCAGCTCAGATCGATGTTTGTTTGTTGTTGTTTTACATCCTAGCAACATCTAAGGTCATATCAGGATGGGTACCCACACATACATACATCCACACATACATCCACATGTACATTCATATGCCACATATACATCCACAAGTAAATACATGCAAACAACATACCTAACAAGAGATGGGAAGAGTAGTACGGTCCAAACATGTGCTCCAACCACTATCAAAAGCAACTACCTGTTAGGCAGCAGTTTCCATATGATATATGAAAAAATGGGACAGTCCAAACAATTAGGATAGTCCAAACATGTGTTCTAACCACTATGAAAGCAACGACCTGTTAGGAAGCAGTCTCCATCCATATGCTTAAGCCCCCTCAACTAAACCAGTTATGTTAACACATGCCACTTAGGCTGACACAAGCTAGTTCGCCTCATCTAAACTACCTTGGGAAGTGGTTTACTTGAGGCGAACTAGTTGAGTCGACTCAGCCCTAATTCCCCTCAGAGGACCATTCACACGCATGATCTGAGTTGACTTAGATGCGCGATCTGAGTCGACTTAGATGAGGCAAACTAGTTGAGGCGACTTAAGGCCTGTGTGTGAACGGGGCTTATGACAAGTATTGGTGAAAGATGATGTTGTAGAAACAGGTGGCTGCTGCAGCAGATTGCAATACGCCAGGAGCTGTATCTGACATTTACTGGTTTCACCTTGCCCGCCTCCATCGTCTTCTCCCTCCCCTCCCCCGTCGTCCTCCTCACCTTCCTCCACACACACATACCCGCCGTGGCACCACTTCCAGCAGCTTCCACAGCTTTCGGTGGGACCTATCGGTAAAGCACAGGCCTCCCGTGCGGGAAATTAGCAGTTCAATAGAATTTCCGAGCTAGGAAGCAACAAGTATAACTATTATACGTCAATGCTTTGACTCGACCGGGAATTGGAGTCCCGAGCTAGGAAGCAACAAGATAGTATCAATTTGATAAGTCATCGCTTTGAATTCAACCGGGAATCGAACTCCCGATCTCCCGCAACAGGACACCTGCGCTCTACCGATTCGGCGAGTTGGCGCCCGGTACCAACTGTGTAGAAGATATTAACCTGATTCATGGCCGGTGACTGATGGTTGAGATGCTCCGTCTCGTTATCTGTAGCCCGCGCTGGGAGAGTCCTAATTGGCGCGCCAGGGTGCTGAGGCGGGGCCAGATGGGGCTGTCAGACAGCAGTGGGCGGGCAACAGTAATAAGGCACCGAATCAGCAACCTGGGGCCGGCAGCCACGGCGCCTCACCCCCGACTGAACCCGGGCGCACCTGGCGGAAAGAAGCTCAACTAGGGCAAGGGTAAAGAGGGCCGCTTCGCTTTTGCTATTTGTCTATATTTCATCATCATCATCTTTCTCGAATTTGTCCTGTAATGAATATGTTTGCAGTTGACGTACTTGTAGCAAATGAGGC
Organism: Branchipolynoe longqiensis; assembly: GCA_030323885.1. Classification (NCBI taxonomy): domain Eukaryota; kingdom Metazoa; phylum Annelida; class Polychaeta; order Phyllodocida; family Polynoidae; genus Branchipolynoe; species Branchipolynoe longqiensis. Next base: position 40,236,458 of record CM059191.1, read on the forward strand.
TGGTTCTCTTTCAATATTTGTCCATATTTCATCATCATTATTCTAGAATTTGACCTCTAATGATTATGTTCTATGTAATGATTTATATTATGCAATGGCGTAGTATAGTAATTATAGGAGTATAAATAGCGTAAGTTGCATCTATCTCACTCTCAATCTGCTTACTGTTCCTGTGCTATGCTGATATGTTACAAAATGGGTAAAGACATGTCTAGAAAAGTAACGCAGCCCAATAATTCTGAATGTTTGTAGTTGAATTATCTCTAAACATAGCCCATTAAAATAAAATTACTTCAAACTAAGATAAACTGGCTTATAATGATGTATTTAAGAAAGCTTAGACAAGTACTGCACAACATTAATTCTGAATGTTTGTAGTTGAATTATCTCTAAACATGGCCCTTTAAGATGAAATTACCTCAACTGGATTATAATTGTCGTTTGGGTAAAACAGTTTATTCATCAGAATATACATTTTTTCAGTGCCGAGGGACTGGCCTTCCAGCCGTTTACATTACATTGTACATTATGTACTTTATATATTTTTTTATTCAAAATTAGGCAGAAAGTGAAAACAATCGAAGTGTGCTGCGGTACTGGAAGAGTGTTTAATGCTAGTAAGCTAATACAATAAAATGACGTCACGCATCCCTTTAGAAAGGAATATGGGGGCTGCATACTATCTAGACGTGCCATTTTCCGATATCTTCCACCATATGTGACTAGCTAGTTCCAGCCATCCTTTCCATCTACTGTCATGGTGGTACGAATATAAGAGTTCTAACTCATTAATTTAGTATGTTCCAGTGGTTCTGAGTGTCTGGCATTTCCTAAGGATAAATAGATCGTTTTAATCTACTTTCCCCCCATTGCTACCTTGTCGTGGTGGGGAGGCTTGTGTGCCTCCGTGACCATGAGAGCTAGACCAGCGAGGGCTAGCCCCCCTGGCAGGTTTAAGCAAGCCAGGTAGGATTCATGGTAGAGGACAGACTAAGAGCAGCAACTGGTCCTCCAGGTTGGGGGTTGGGCGTGGGGCTAACAACCCCACCCCGGAAAAAAGTACACTGTTACAGAATCAGGAACAAGAAAGTCAAGGCCCAGGACCGGGAAAACTGGAGAGCCCTTGTTTGTGGCCTATGCCCAAAGTTGGGTGGTAGGTGACATGTTCATCTACGGCATGGCTGAGGAGGTGTTTGTGTGGGTGGGCGCTGACACCTCAACGGGCGAAGAAGAAGAAGAATCTACTTTACTTCAATGTCACTGAGTGGGATATTGGGTCATGGTGCCAGTGGGTTGATTTCCCAGTGGGACATCACTATAAAATCACCATGAATGTGCACTGTCACAAGTCGGTAGCCATATTGCTATGAACTTAGATGGTGACAGGATGTCAAACTCCAACAACAAACGACATTACTTCAAATTGAAGGGAGTGTTATTGTACATGTTACGAGAACATGGGTAATTGAATACGTATGACCGACGACTCATTTCGGATGGATACAAAGTATCTACTATTCTATTTATAGACTAAGGCTGGCCGCTGTGCCATCGCCACCACCTAGCATAAGAATTTGTCAATAACGAACTAGCCGCCGGTTTGATTCACTTTTGCCTCAACTGCGGTTCATTCTACATCGACTTCTAAGCCTTTGGTTTTTAAGCAATCCCACCCACCCATACTGTTATACTCAGTCGGGTCAAGTTCTGTAAGCCTTGAAATCATGACATTGAACTCTGTTATGTGATGATAAAAAGCAGACAATAATAAATCCCAATATTAAAGTCTGTCGGCCTTTGCGTTTTTCAATTATAACTGTCTAATTTTAGAGATATTTGAAGTGATATCATTTCAAATTAATTTTTGCAAGCATGCCAACAATCTGGCACTCTGGCTGTCAATAGCAACATTTTCGATTAAATTGCCTTAGTATTATTTTCTATGCAGCAACACACGCTTACTAAGTGTGCAAGTATCTACGATGGATAGGTAGAATCTAGATAACGGATTCACCCTGTACATCCAGTACAGGGGTGAAAACCAACATATTAGAAAAATGGGCGAAGAATTTCGACATGGCGGGGAAATCAATTTTGTTGGTTAATTCTTAATTTAAGAAGCAAAATATATTCTTCACATAAAACATGTAGTTTAAAGAATTAAAATAATAAAACCGATGGCGTTTTATCACTGCCATCTTGTCTTTTTGCATTCTCTCCCATTTCACCAGCTCTGTGGGTAGCAATTTGATACTCGAGCCAGAGTTTCTACTTCCTGCTCCTTACTAAAGCAGTTTTCGCCAGCTTTTATATATGGTGTGTGTTCATGCCTGTACTGCAAGTATGGGGTGAATCTTTTATCTAGGTAGGATCATGTCTTGCCAAGTTTTTTGGTTTAGACAATTGATAATTTCATCAGGCTATGCAACTTTAAGCACTATTGGATAATTTACAAACAATTATTGGATACATATATTTACGGTGAAATATAATGATTACTCAAGTAAATAAGACATTAAACCACTTGTTCGGATCATCAAATAATCCTACAAGAAACAAATGTCTGGTTTAAAAAAAAGCTACTACTAATACCTTGTGCCATCTCCGTCGTCATATGACCTTAGATGTTGCCAGGACATACCACTCCAAAACCCAACCAACCTAGTGCCATCAATTCTCACACCCTAACAAAAATAACCTCGGCTCATTACCCGTGTAGGAACTTAGCCGAAAGATTCCAGATTTGCGCATTTCGCTGATGCTCCCCAATCGGCGCCTCTAGCTGGCGCCTGTAGGTGGCGCCTCTAAACCGACGTCTGCAGGGGGTGCGACTATGCGGCGCTAGGCGCTAACAGGCGCCGGCGCCCAGTCGTGTCACGCGCCGCGCCGTGCTAATGGCTTTGGCGGCAAGACAAGTAAACGCCGACTACTTAACACGGTCCTCTCCCCTAATTACCAGCAGGGGGCGCCACCACAACACCACATGACCGCACACAACCCGGCCCGGGGGGGTCAATGGCGCTTCCTTGTACGACTGCGCGACAGTTTATCTTACTCTTAGCGGTTGTAGTCGCGCCTCTGCATCGTTGCAACCAACCCCCGTCTCCGTGCCCCCTACCCATTCCTTCGCCCTCCTCCCACTAACCCCTCCACCCGTCCCCCTCGTCCCGCTCTCGCCTCCTGCTCCTCTCCCTCGTCCCCCTCCCGACTCACCCTCTCGCCTCCTCCTCCTCTCCCTCCTCCTGCTCCCCCTCCTATCTCATTTCTCCCTCCTCACCCTGTCCCTTATGTCCCTCCTGTCCCTCCTGTCCCTCCTGCCCTTCTTGTCTCTCCTGTCTCTCCTCGCTCTCATCATTTCATATAGCTTGATAGGAGGATATATATATATATATATATATATATAAATATATATATATATATATATATAACATTCAGTCTGATGGCAGGACCAGACGGGATGGCCGAATGAGTTAGAGCGTCCGTCACCCATGTTTGGTCGACTCAAACCAATGACTTAACAATTGATACTACTACTAGTCGCTTCCTAGTCAGGCACTCGGCATTATTAGGACAGGGCAAGGAATGGTTGGCTCAGTGTCAAGATAATGTGATTGAGTGGAATATCAGGTGATGGTGCTGGCAGCCTGGTCCCCCAGTGGGGCAGCAGTATGCAGTCCCCATGAGTGCGCACTGTCACAAGTCGGTACCCATCCTGATATGAACTTATATGTTGCTAGATCGTAAAACAGCAATAAACAAACTATTTTCGTTCTGTCTCTCCCTGCCGCTGCGCCGGGGAGTTCGAGTCCCACCCAGCTGATTCGCTGCTAAAACTCCAATCGTGACGTTATAGTGCTGCCACACTAGGGGCCACAGCGGGGTTTAATCAGGGCGTCCCCAGGTGTGACGATGGTGCTTCCAGAGCCATGGGCTTTGGTCTAAATCCGCTGTGAGCTGTTCTACCCCGGTGCCCTACCCTAGCGGGCGGGAGAGATACCAGCCTGCCGACTGTAGATTGGTGGGTCCTTAGCCGCCAGTCCCCCCCAACCCGCCCCCCAACAAACACCAGGCGGTTCCCGACGAGTCGCACCTTGTCGCATCTAGTCGTGTCTAATCGCACTTAGCCGCACCTAACCAGACCTAGTTGCACCTAGTCACAGCTAGATGTAGCTAGTCTCACCTAGTCATGCCTAGTCTCACCTAGTCGCAACATAGTTGTGCTTAGTCGCACCTAGTCCTACTTAGGCACAGCTAGATGTAGCTAGTCTCGCTTAGTCTCACCTAGTCGTGCTTAGTCGCACTTAGTCGTATTTAGTCACATCTAGATGTAGCTAGTCACGCTTAGTCTCACCTAGTCATGCGTTGTCGCACCTAGTCGCACCTAGTCGCACCTAGTCGCACCTAGTCGCACCTAGTCGCACCTAGTCGCACCTAGTAACACCTAGTCGTACTTAGTCGCAGCTAGATGTAGCTAGTCGCGCTTAGTCTCACCTAGTCTGGCTTAGTCGCACCTAGTCGCACCCAGTCGCAGCTAGATGTAGTTAGTACACACTTACCCTCACCTCGTCATGCTTAGTCGCACCTAGTCGCATCTACTCGTACTTAGTCACAGCTTGATGTAGCTAGTCTCGCTTAGTCTCACCTAGTCGCACCTCGTCGAGCGTTTTTCGCTGTGAGGCATGTTAGCATACATTGGCCATACCTTGGCCATATGCTATGTATACATCCAACTTTCCCCCCATGCCGAATTGTTTGACGCATTTCGACATACAAATGTGATTTTACTCGTTGGCCATGAGCTTGCGAGATCTGTCGTAATGTGACAGGGCCTTTAGATGCTAGGGGTGATAGTCAAAACTAACTTGTGGAATCTCCCTGCACAAGTGAGTTCACTTTTATTCACCAGTGAAACTATTTGGGGTTATGACTTAGAACTTCATGCCGGCATCGTCCTCAAACCGCGCACCCTATCTTCCCTTCGAGGAGTCGGCACAGAGGGATGGGATCGGCTGATAATAGCTCCCGATTGGGAGCTCGGCACAGACATAATTCCACTCATAAAGGTGGCTGGGGAGTGGGGTGGGAAGGGAGTAGAGGGTATGGAGGGAAGTGAATGGGGTGTAGAGAGGAGCGAGGGTAAAGGATATAGGGTAGATGCCAGGGGTAGACTACAAGGGGTAGATGACAGTGGTAGAGGACAGGGGTAGAGGACATGGGGTAGAGGACAATCTATAACGGACACGGGTAGTGTGAAGGGGGTAGAGGACAGCGGGTTGACGGCAAGGGACAGAGGAAAGTATGTAGAGAACATGTAGTAGATGACAGGGTACAGGACAGGGGTAGAGAGCATTGGGTAGAGGACACTGGCTAGAGGACAAGGGATACAAGACATGGGTAGAGAACAGTGGTAAAATGACGGGGGGTAGATGCCAGCGGGTAGTGGACACTGGATAGAGGACAGGGGATATAGGACAGGCGACACAGAATAGGCAATAGAGGACAGGCGATAGAGGACATGGGATAGAGGACAGGGGTAGAAAAGAGCGGGTTGTGTACAGGGGGTAGAGGGAAGGATGTAGAGTACAGGGTGTAGATGACTGGTGGTAGAGTACAGGGGCTAGAGGACATGGGCTAGAGAAGAGGGCAGAGGAGTGGATGCTAGTGTGGGAGGGCCAGTGAAAGAGAGGAAGGGAAGGGATATATAATAAGGCAAGGGAGTGGAGGAAATTGCGGAGGGGAGAAAGCCGAAGAAGGGGTAGGATTGGGAGTGCAGCAGAGTGGAGTGTAAATATAGGAGTGGATGGAGCAGAGCGGAGGACAGAGAAGTGATGGTAGAGGAGTGGATGGTGGGAGCGTGAAGGGGTTGAGAGGGGAGGGAGAGGAAGTGAAAGATATGCGGATCTGGGAGGAATGGGCGAGAGGGGCAAGAGGGGGGGGGTGGAGGAAAGCGGATAAGAGAGGGGGAGTGGGGAGGAAAGAAGAGGACACGAGTGGGGAGGAGTGCGGAAGAGTGGGGAAGAGAAGGGAGGGTTGGGATGGTTTGGAGAGGTGTGGGCAGGAGGAGGCAAGAGTGGGAATGAGAGGGGAGGAATAGGGAGCACTCGAGAGGAGTGAGATGCGAGGGTATGATAGGAGACGAGAGATCATGAGGGAGGAGAGGGTGGAGAAGCGAGGAGAGAGGAAGAAACGGGAGGAAACGGGAGGAGAGGGGAGGAGACGGGAGGAGAGGGGAGGAGACGGGAGGAGACGGGAGGAGACGGGAGGAGAGGTGAGAAGCGGGGAGGAGAGGGAAAGAAAGGGGAAGAGAGGAGAGGAGAGGGGAAGAGAGGGAAGAGACGGGAAGAGATGGGAGGAGAGTGGAGGAGAGGGGAGGAGACGGGAGTAGAAGGGAGGAGAGGGGAGGAGAGGGAGGAGAGGGGAGGAGAGGGGAGGAGAGGGGGAGAGGGGATGAGAGTGGAGGAGAGGGGAGGAGAGGGAGGAGACGGGAGGAGAGGGGAGGAGAGGGGAGGAGAGGGGAGGAGAGGGGAGGAGAGGGGAGGAGAGGGAGGAGAGGGGAGGAGAGGGGAGGAGAGGGGAGGAGAGGGGAGGAGAGGGGAGGAGAGGGGAGGAGAAGGGAGGAGAGGGGAGGAGAGGGGAGGAGAGCGGAGGAGGGGAGGAGAGGGTGGAGAGGGGAGGAGAGGGGAGGTGCGGGAAGGAGAGGAGAGGGGAGGAGACGGGAGGAGAGGGGAGGAGCAGGGAGAAGAGGGGACGAAAGGGGAGGCGAGGGAAGGAGAGGGGAGGAGAGGGGAGGAGAGGGGAGGAGATGGAGGAGAGGGGAGGAGAGGGGAGGAGAGGGGAGGAGGGGAGGAGGGGAGGAGAGGGAGGAGAGGGAGGAGAGGGGAGATGGGGGAGAAGAGGGGAGGAGAGGGGAGGAAACGGGAGCAGGCGGGTGGAGAGGGGGAGAGGTGTGATGAGGGAAGAAAAGGTGAAGTGAGAAGAGGAGACAGGAGACGGGAAGAGAGGGGAGGGCAGGGGAGGAAAGAGGATTAAGGGGACGGGCGAAAGCAATCGGAGGGCCGTGGAGGAAAAGCGTTGGGATGAGGTAGAGTTGAGTGGAATGCAGACGTCACGAGGATATGGGGAAATCTAGCGTGTTATCTTTGAATCCTCATATCAAAAAAAGGAAAGCGCAGTCCTGGGAAGAACTAAAAAAAATAAAAAAAGCCAAGTTCTACTTAGCTTAAAGTCTGCTGGGGGAGGTGGGGGGGGGGGGAGTGGAGAAAGAAAAATGCTGAAAGGTGCAGCCATTGAATCAGCCTCATTTCTCTGGGCTGAAGCTGAAGGCGCCCTTTGGTCGTTGGAAACTCATAGCTGACACAAGTTAGGCATTTCTTCCGCCGCCGAAGCCTAATAACAACCCCGGTAACAAGATTTCTGTATCAATGGAGAGCTGAGGCTGGAGCCGGGGCCGACCTGCAACGGTCAGAATAAGGTTTGATTAGGTTGTACAGCTACCTTGGAGGGATCGTAATTTCTGGCCCTGGCTAGGTATTTTTTTTGTTATATACCGCCAATATTTCGTTTTCTTTTATCGATAGTTATCTTGATTTATTAGGCAACCACAAGTGGAGTAGCTACATAAATGTAGCAATATATATATAATATATATAGCATATATATATACTATGGCTCTATTGCATGCATAATATAGTTGGGGTTATTTATGAATGGGATTAATTGACTGAATCCAAGGCGTCAATTCAAGGGGGCAAAAAGACCACGCAGTATTACATGGCTCAAAGGAGAGAAAATATGTGCAGCCACAATTATAAGGCTTCAGCATGGGGAGGGGGGGGACACAGTTCCTGAATATAAGCCCTGAATGGCGGTTCCTATGCAGCACTGACCGCTAGGAGGTGCTCCGGTCACTATGGCGAAGGAAGCCATTGCATTGCCTTGTCGCTGATTGGCGGAGGGCGGACCTATTATGGACCAGGAGGCACAATGGCCGGTCCCCGCCATATGTCGCTGCAAGTTAACGCAATGACTCTAAATAGAGCCTGTTGATGTAACACATCATCGATGTTTACCGTGAAATGTATTTGTTTTATCTTCCAGATGAAAAACGCGTAATATTAAGCGATATATTTCTTCTACATTATTCATAACTACTGTTAGGTCTGCCCCGACTAGGATTGGGGTATTATTGGGTTGATAATTTACTTGTCTCTTTTGATCAAATTAGGTAAATAGCTGAAGATTATAGACCAGATCGTTCGTACTGAAGAAATACTGCATACGGAATTTACGAAAATATACCGGAACATATATAAGTAGTAGTCTGCATTGAGTTCTCAGGCAAGGAAACGCGTAGACAGGTAGGTCTGATATGACCTTAGATGTTGCCAGGGCATGACACTCCGATAACCAACAACAGATAGGTGTAGATAGGGATATTGCATCATGGCAGCTACATAGGATAATGCTAGTGTAGTGGTTTGCACTGACCTCTCAGGCAAAGGGCCGCATAGACAGGTAGGCGTGGGTAGTGTGCCTAGGTGGTGTAATGGTTAGCACACTGGCCTGGAATGCAAAGAGATGTGGGTTCGAGTCCCGCTCTAGGAACAACATATCCCATTTTCATCACCCCCATGACACTAGTTAGGACACTAGCCCTGGAATAGCAAGAAGTGTCGACTATAAGCCTACTCTAGGTGCAATATTTCCATGTGCATCACACCCACGCCATATACATATATGTCATGTTTGTTGTTGTTTTACGTCCTAGCAAAAGCTAAGGTCATATCAGCAAATTATATATACAGTACAACCCTGTTAAACCAAGCTCGGTTAAACCAAAACGATCGGTTAAAAACATTGGTTGGTCCAAAGTCGGTTAATCCAAAGTATCGGTTAATCCAAACAAAAGTGTCGGCCCCAGGCCACTTCCGGTACAGTTAAACCAAACTTTCATGTGGTTTTAAGGTCGTCTGATACTTGTTTATATGATAAATGGTAGTATTTTGCCAGGTCGCCGAAAAAAGTTTGGATTAACCGATCGTTTGATTTAACCGACGGTGGTTTAATGGGGTTAAACTGTATATACAAAAAAAACAATAATCATAGTGTCCACATACATTGTACATTCATAATGCACCCCCATCTATGCCAAACCCAAGTCAAAGTCAAAGCTCAGTTAAACCAATGATCGGTTAATCCAAATAAATTTCTAGGGTCCCTTCAAGTTTGGTTTAACGGGGTTATACTGCATATATACAAAAAAGTGTGACATTACCCTTTGCAGACTCCCGTTCTGCAATGTCTACTGAGGCTGTACTTTCAAAGAGAAAGCTTTCAGATATCAACTAGTAGCATTCTGGGTGTGTTGTTGTTTCACGTCCGAGCAACATCTAGGTTCATACCAGGATGGGGCCCCCGTATTGTGACGTGACGGTGCGCACTCATGTCTGCCCAACTGGGAGACAAGGCTGCCGGCACGATAACCCAACATCCCACACATACACATTATCCTGACACTGTGCTAACAAATAGTCCTTGTCCTACTAACATTACAGGTATCTCTATTCGCAAAAAAAAAACCCACCAACATTGGATGCTGCGGCTGTAAATGTCTCAGAACGGGGGGAATAACATTACGCTTTGTAATTCACTCAGTGCTGTTTTGAAAGAGAAGTTACTACGCTGGTGCCTGGACCAGTGGAAGGAGATGCTGTCAATGACAGTGAAATTGCCTCATTTATGAGTGAATTCCCCCTCATACATGAGTGGTGATTTGATGGACACAGTTACGGTAATCTTGTTTTCTAGGTCGGACTCCTAATCTGAAGGTGAGTGGTTCGATTCCCCGTGCCTCCATCTCTGCCAATTTGGAATTCCACCGCTGTGTATAATTGACAGCATCATCCAATACCAGTTGCTCTCATACCATGTCTATGTGGTATGGGAGGTTAAAAATCCCATGGGTCGGTAAAAGTGTAGGATGGGGCTTTCTTTCAACAAACTGTCGAATGGTGAAAACAAGTCTATTCAGACTTATCCATAATAGGCAGTATAAATCTTCAAGAAAAAAATAAATATATAAACACCAATCCAAAAGTGGAAATAAACATTGAAATCAAACCTTCAAAACGTTTCTTTTTTTATATTCGGACTCTTTTTATACATTGCTCCATATCCATGTGATCATATGAAAAGTGGAATTAATGAGCTTCACAATTATTTTCCGGTAGAAATCTTGTATTCAAACTACATTTTTGGATCGGTGTTTACATGCTTTTGGGCCTGAACTCTTCAAAATATAAATGCATTATTATTCTCCCACAAAGCTATCCATATTATTAATACCTTAGTTTGGCAAGCAACAAATCAGGTTAACTCTAACTTTTGTAGAGTTATTATATATGAAATATTAGGCAGAATCAGTGTGCTAGAGAACAGGGTCGCGTTCAGGGTCCGTCTCGGAGGCGTCTCGGCGATGTCTCGGCGATGCTTTTTGGCTTAAATCCATTCAGGGTGCATCTCGGCGACGTCTCGGCGATGCCTCCCTTTTCAATCAGGAGCCCCCTTAGGCGGCAGCCATTTGCAATGGAAATGCTGCGCTGTGATAGGCTGAAACTACTGGATACGGCGGCCATTTTCGAGGTGACAAACTGCTTGTGCAGTTCAGACTAGCGTGACATCAGAGCCATCTCCGAGGCTCCTCCGAGACGGACCCTGAACGTGGCCCTGGTGAATACGTCATATTATATGCTGGGCCAAGATTGGAATCGCCATATCTGGGTTCAGTTTCACACTGTCATGGCAGGTAATTCCTAACTGTAGGATATTTATAGCATGAATATATTGCCCTGTCAGTGCACCCAGTTGGCCCTGTGGTTAATGTTGGATTACAGCCATCACTTTCCTGCAAAGGTTATGTTATGAACACCGGAAACATGAAACTATCCACCTTCAAATGCGCATGTGCATAATGTGACTCAACCTATCAAAACCAGTCGAGGCGCCAGTCAGTATCTGAGACGGTGTGTCTTTACTGCAAATTTAGTATTTTGATGGAATTCCCAAATAGTGTATGGTACTGGTAGTTGGTGTTTTCAGTAGGATATGAAGCTTCATATGTGCTAATGTTTCTTAGAATAAGGTAAAGCACAACATATATATGCCGATATAGTATTGATCCATTATATATATATATATATATATATATATATATATTTGTAAACAGGACACAGGCCATTGCCGAGTTAGAATATATATATATGTATATATATATATGTGCGAGGGGTTTGCCTGCATGTGAGCGACCAAATGCGCCCAGGCGCTCAACCAACTGTGAGCAGCCCCACTGTAGGCGCTAAATGGTTAGTTCGATAAATAATATTCATATAATCTGTTGTATTATATTCCACATATATATATTTGATGTTTTATTGTTATATATTAAATCTTCTGTATATGAATATGCATAAACCGTATCCTGACTGTGAAAGTGCACAATCTTGTAGATCAGTAAGCAGGACCCAGGTATTATATACTTGATATATTAATAGGTAATACTTATATTTGGGCCGATGTAGTACGTGTATGTAATAATACACTATATATTTGTAACCAATAACTATATGTTTGCCAAGTATATATATATATATATATTGAATGGGCAAGGACAATCTATGTATTGGCCGACTTTCTATATATATATAAACATATATATAAACATATATATATATCTATATATATTTGTAAGCAACACCAGGGCTTTGGCGCAGGAAATATATAATTAAATATATATGCACAAACACATTTTAAATGTGTCTAATATTGCCCATGCCTTGGCCGAGTTAATATATATATATATATATCGATATATACAACTAGAATATATATGTATAAGCAGAAGCCATGTCTTGGTCTTGTCTATAATATATAGTATAGTTATACGAGTCTTACCTTGGTACAGATGATGGATAACTGTTGTTTTACCGAGGTATAAGCCTCGGATAGATGTGGGCTAGGGAGAGGTAAGCACGTCCGGTACCAGCAATCTTAACCTACTTATTGAGGATAAAAATGACTTTCAAACAATGGATACTATTACTTTACCGAAAAGGTACACCAACGGAATAGATGTGGCAGGGTGTGGCGGGAGGGCCCTAGCCCACATCTATCCGAGGCTTATACCTCGGTAAAACAACAGTTATCCATCATCTGTACCAAGGTAAGACTCGTATAACTATACTATTTTACCTCGGTTAAACAGCCTCAGGCTAGCCTCAGGCTAGGGAGACCTTTACATAATTCATTTTTATCCTTAATATCATTCTTTCTTATTATTATAACATTCTAAATTTTTGTTCTCACCTATTCTTGTTAGTTGGCGAGGAAGACGCTTTGCAACGCCGGTAGGCTTTTCTAGTCGTTTATTATAATGTTTTGCAAACGACTTAGCCGTCTTCCAGCCTGCATGCGCTAGTATTCTTTTCACAGAAATACCAAGCACCCGTGCCTTGGAGACCATGGCTCCTCTAGTTGAGTGGGAAGAGTATTTACTCGTATCCACTCCAGCCAATTTCAACACCGTAATTGTCCATCTGGCAAGTGTGTCTCGTGGAAATCGCCTTATGTGGCTTTATAAAGCTCACTAATAGTTGTTGTGATGCACGTAAATCCTTTGTCTTGTATATATAAGCCCGTATGGCCGACACAACACATAATTTCCGATCATTCGGAAAACAGTCTAAGTGAACCGTTGATAAAGGGTCACCTAACGTGTTCGATTTAAGCAATTTTTCTAAATCAAACGTAGCTTGTTGCTTGTCTATTTCTAATCCAGTTAAGGATAAAGCAACAATCGTCTGTCCTCTGTGTCCGGTTACTAACAATAACAGGACCGCGACCTTAAAACCTAACTGTTTTATATCTAACCACGAGTTGTGAGGCCAAGCCTGAAACAACTTAAATACTATAGAAACATCCCAAAACCGACTATACTTTGGTTTTGGAGGATTCCTTTGATAAATTGAACGAAGTAAATAACAAATAACATAATGTTTTCCAACTGTTTCGCCATCAATTCTAGGTAATATAATTGATAACGCACACCTCGCCGCATTAATCGATCCAAAGGAAAGTCCTTCATCCTCTAGAGAACGAGAGAAACCGAGCTACTTGTGAAATCTTTGGATTTGTTGGCTTAACTTTCATTAACAAACAATGTACACCCCATTTCTTTAAATAGGTTGTATACATTTTGACAGTTCCTGGCCTCCAGGCATCCGATACTATCCTATCCTCAGTAATTCTGTCCAATCCAAATTGCTGTAGCTGCTTCCTTAGAAAAGGAATGCCAATAGGGGCGTCGTTGACACGTCGCCGTGAACCACTAGCGGTCCGTGGTGCGTCAGATTCCCGAGTTTTCTTGGGAATCGTATACGATCTTTTGCCAGTTGTGAAACTGCTGGCAGCCAAGGTTGCGTGTCCCAATCGGGCACCACCAGTATCGCATGTGTCCCTTCCAAGCCGATTTTTCTCACTACTCGGCTGATAATGCTAAATGGTGGGAAAATATAAAAATAATTATTTTCCCAGGTAATAGCAAACGCATCTACTTTCCAAGCATCCGGTTCAGGATGCCAAGAAACATAACAGGGTAACTTGTTATTATTTCGTGATGCAAATAAGTCAACTTCAGGTGTACCCCATTTTTCACAAACGAAGTTAAACAAAGGTGTAGAGAGAGACCACTCTAAATGGTCATGGAAATTTCTACTTTTATAATCTGCAAGTGTATTTTGTGACCCTGGAATATGCGCTACAGTCAGCCAGACTTGTTGAGCCTGTGCCCAGTTCCAAATCAGTTTAGATAACTGATTGCAAGACTTTGATTTGGTTCCACCCATGTTACGAATATATGCCATGGCAGTAGTATTATCAGTTAGTATTCTAACCTGTGATTTATTTATCTTTACTAAACTACGTAAGCCCAGATAAATAGCACGCAATTCTAGTGCATTAATATAGTCTGATTTTTCATCATCAAGCCATCTACCTCCTGTTGTGACCCCATCTCGATGAGCTCCCCAACCTTCTAACGAAGCATCAGTAGTAATTACTGTATTAGGTTCCGCCATGCGGATTGGATTTGGTGAACTTGCTATATGTTGCATCCACCATCCAATATCCTGTAACCCTTCTTGCGAAATAAACATCTTTCGCTCAAAATTGCCTTTAGTTCGTGTTAACGCTAAATTTTTATCTATTTCTAGCGACTTAATATGGGCCTTCCCATATAACACAGCAGGTGCATATGATGTCATTATGCCAATAAGAACAGCAACCTGTCTAATTTTTGGCTTTGATAACTTAATAAGCTGAGTCGCTGTAGTCATAAACTTAATTAGTTTTTGTTCTGTTATCGACACTGTAAGGGACTGTGTATCCAGAATAAACCCTAAACATTTGAGTTGTTTTGTTGGTTTAAACACTGACTTTTGTTGATGTACATAAAACCCCAATTTAGTGAGTAATGCACATAAATCCAAAACTGCATTCACACAACCAATTTGTGTTGATGCTATAATAAAAGAATCATCTATGTATGGAAACATTATGTGACCCTTCCTCGCCATTACCGAGGAAAACAGGTTTAAGCAATTTAGTAAATAAACGTGGCGCACAAGCTAAGCCATTCGGCATGCAGGTAAACTCATAGAGTTGGTTATCCCAAATAAATCGAAGAAATTTTCGGTATTGTTCCATTATGGGAAGCGTATAATATGCATCCTGTAAATCAACACTAGCCATCCACGCATCTGGTGTAATCAGATCTCGTGCCGTATCTAGAGAGAACATTTTAAAATGTCGATATTCCACCCTTTTATTAAGGATTGTTAAATCCAGGATCATTCGAACATCACCATTAGGCTTCGGTCTCGAGAAAATGTTTGAAATAAACTGTCCTGAACAGTGTGTCACTTTTTGTATAATTCCTTTCTCAAAGAATTTATGTACCTGTTTAGTTAGTGCGTCTCGTTCAACTGGTTGAATGTTATATGGAAAAGGTATTATACTTTGTACAGGAATTTGTGTAAAGGGAATGTGAACACCCCTAACTATTTTTATAATTTCTTGGTCACTAGTAATTTTGTGCCACTCAGAAATATGATTACTAATATTACCAGCCACAAAGTTGCTTACAGTTTGTGTGTTTTTAGAGGCTTCAGGGACTTGTAAAGTTTGTGTTTGGACCTCTACTTGGACCCGCCCCTGGGGAAAGGTCTCGACGAGTTGAACCCTCGGCCTATTGGCCGTGCGGTGTTGTCGGTCCAGCCTGGGCGAGCGCCCCGGCCCCGAAACCCTTGACCGAAGCTTGAACTCGGTCTGGTTCCTCTGGTGAACCGTCGTGGACGAAAATCCCCTCGTGACTTTTTGAAACGAGGAGCTTCCTGTTTCTTCTTGCCATCCATGTTTTTGCCACTCTTGGCTGCAGTCTCTACCTCTTTATAGAGGTATTGTAGTTGACCGCCAAACATCTTGGTGTTATCTAAAGGTTTCCCTTTAATCGGCTCTGGAGCAAGATAAAGCGTAAACTCCTTCCCCTCATTATCGGTAACCTTCTTAGAGCGAGCCACTTCCTTGCCAGCATCTGTGCAAACTGACTTGAAGACATTTTCATATCTTCGAAACGACAGGTAATTACCTGCCGCCGCTAACACTGCAATGCCTTTGTCCATTGTCTTAGCCAAAGACGAGAACTTATTTTCACTCTGCATCCTATTAGCCACAGGAACAATAGCTGTTAGGGTAGCCAACACTGCCTTATGCACTGTGTGCAACACATCCTCAAACTTCTTACGGTCATCCGTCATATTGACATCCCGATCCATTTCTTTAATGATGGAGTTGGGAACACCCTTTATGCCTGTTAACTCATCTCCTAACTTGGAGATAACCTCCGCCGGTTTGAACGTGCGGAAATGACCATTCACGGTCTCGCGCATAAGCGTAGTGGTTTTAACCCGCTTAGCCTTTGGCTTCTCCACCTTCTTAGCCACTTTAGTGCCAATGTCCGCATAGACCCTTCATATATGGTGTCTGAGTCTGATTCCGTAGAAGTAGACTCAGTGGACGAATCAGAAGAAGAATATTTCCTCTTCCTCTTCTTCTTTTTGGACTTAGTCTTCCGCTTTTTGCGAAAACCAGTCTCTGCCCGCTCCTTGGTGAATTCATCACCCGAAGAAATCACCTGTTTCTTCTTCTTCCTCCGTTTAGGAGAAGGAGGAGGAGGAGCCTTAAGCTCCACCGCCGAGTCTGTGTCCAAGAAATCCTCAAACGAATCCTCTTGGACACTCGGCCTACGCCGCTTCCGAGACACAGGCGATTTGGCAGTCAAGATGTGGCTTTCCAATCGTGCAAAGCGAGCCTCCCAATCTGGAGGCGCAGGCACATCAGGCACTGCGTCCTCGTCCGGGTCGGAGAGGATATGCGCCCGGGGCTGTGTCGACGGCCCTGCCGACAACACAGGTGAGGAGTCGTACTCCTCGTCCACTCCACTCGGAACACGCCCCTCGGCTGCTGCTGCACCGCGCTTACTCCGCTTCGTGGCCATCGGGAGCTGAAACAAAGATTTTTGGTCAGTCCCGGTATATATATATGTCACAATATGGTTGTTTCAAACTCATTTGGACATCTATTGGTGTTAGAGAACGTGTTTATACCGTTATAACACAGGCGTAATAAGCTAAATTTGTGCGTGGGTTGTGGGTCAAGCCCAAACCTTACGCGGGGGTCGGGACCAGTGTATCGGCCCGCCCATCCCTCTGTTCCGCACACTTCTCCCACCTGTGACTACTACGTCAACAAGTTGGAGAAAATGCTACGAAACTCGGAGAGACGCCTGAAAAAGTTTTGTCTAGGGGAGTCTATAAAAGAAACCCAGGAGCATCTCCAACATTACTCTCTATTAGAGTACGAGAGAATTTCCACATGAGATAGGGCGAAACCCACATCTCTACCCATAGTCACACGGTGACCCGGGTGTTGACATAACCGCTAATGACCGGTTTGGTTCCTTCGAGAAACCCACTCGAGTGTTCTATCCTTGGTTGTTTATAACCAAATAACTCGTCCAAATTGGACCAACGAAAGTCTAAACTTTCCATAATGATGCTCTAATGCATCATAATTAAGCTAACCACAGTTTTTATTATACTTACTGCGTATTTGCTTGTATGTAGACTAATTTTGCCGGAGCAACCCAACGACACGTTATCCAGTCGTGAGTTGTATATGCTAATTGCTGGTACCGGACGTGCTTACCTCTCCCTAGCCTGAGGCTAGCCTGAGGCTGTTTACCGAGGTAAAATATATATTATAAATATAGATCATATATTTGTAAGCAGGATCCATGTCTTGACCGAGTTAATATACATAGTTACATTATGGATTCATGTGTAGGACCCCATGCCTTGGCTGATTTAGTATATATATGAAAAGTTCCGGCGCAAAACCACGTAAATATGAATAAAACCTTCAAAAGTATATGTTTTATATTCATACTATTGTCTTCATTGCTGGATAACCATGTGATCATATAAAAGTGGAATTAGTGAGAATTAAAATTATTGTCAGTTAAAGACCTTTGATTTAAACTACATTTCTGGATTGGCGCATACGCGGTTTTGCACCTGAACTCTTCATATATATATATATACCGATCATAGATCTGTAAGTGGGACCCATGTCTTGGCCGAGCCATATGTGCTCTATAATCTATTATGGGAATATAAACAAGGACACTATCACTTATCAGTTCTCTCTATATTAGTTAGTACCTACTGTACTACTGTCATATGAGTTAGTTATTACCTACTGTACTACCGCATAGGGGTTTAGTTCCTGCCTCCGCCACTAGGGTGCCACCTGTGAGTGGCTCCTGGCCACCCGGATACCAGAGATAGATTATAGATTATGGATTTGTAAGCTGCACGTATGTCTTGGCGGAATGTGCGAAACCCGGTATACCATCATAACTAGTCTCACCTGAGGGTTTACATCGAGTATCACCTGTGCTCTTGGGTGTACACACACAGCCTGACCCAGTGCACGGCACACATCACTCCTCACCTCCTCACTCACATCTGGCTTCTGACACACCTCACCCTAAGAAGCACCTCACCTGCCGATCCTATGGACATCACTTTGTACCTCCCCACCGCCAGGGCATTCCTTTGCACTCGACACCCAATGCGATTCTTTTTTTCACACACAGAAAAGAAAATTCAACACAATAATCCAACATATATTTATTTACAAGATACCTCTTAAAACAGTATAGTAGTGGCAGTATTGGATAAACAAGAAACAACAAAACCAAAATTATTACTAAAACAAAACAGCTTTGAATAAAATTGGACTAGTGCTACCCAGCGGTGAAAACAGGTATTAACACACTCATCCCGTATTCAGCAGGGTAAATAAATTCAACACAATTCTTGTTAATGTTCGGGAATGCAATATTTCAGCTTGCAAGTAATATTTAACTGACATAATCGATATTGCTAATGCTACTCATAATCTTATATCAGCATTACCATAGCCCTGTTTACACGGGCGATTTAAAACGCTTCATATGAAACCACTTGCCTAGATCGACTCACATTTGGCATGTAAACGCGGCTCTGTGGCGTTTTAGGGCTGAATCGATTCGTATGAAACGGTTCATCTATACCACCTCCGGAGGTGGTTTATATGAAGCGATTCAGCTGGTTCCTGGGCGGCGATATTATAAAATAGTATTGCTTGCCAGCTACAGGCAGAGCAGTAACTAATCGCTGGTGCCCGGCAGTGTTAGGGCCTGATTACGCCGAAATCTAGTGAATGCGATCATATTTAACAGAATTACAGACTCAAATAATGAAATTTAATTAAATTAACCTTAAATTCCAAGCGATATTAATGTAGCAGCTACATCGGCGTCGAATCGACGTGTGTAAACTAAACAATTAGCAGCGCTTGCCGGCTACAGGCACCTGCTGGTTCCCGGCGCCGACACACTTTCAAACTCCACCGTGTAAACACGCATCTAAAACGCTTCATATAAATCGCTTTGTCTACATCGTTTCACAATTCCCCGTGTAAACACGGCTATAGATGATTAAAAGATAGACTTGATAATGACAGAGGAGCTTCAGGAACAGATGCTATTAGAATGTGTTGTAGCATATAACCACATACAATATAAAATGGTATACACACATGAGTCAAACCAATGACTGATACTTATTGCTACCTAGCCTGGCCATCCTTATTACCATGATAGGGCAAGGACTGGCTACCTCAGTGTCTGGATAATGTGACTGAGTGGGTTCATGGGTCATGGTCCTGCGAGCCTGATTTCCCAGTGGGGCAGCACTATAATTATTAAGTCGCCATGAGTGCACACTGCCACCAGTCGGTTCCCATCCTTATATGACCTTAAATGCTGCCATGACGTGAAACTCCAACAAGCAACCAACCACCTGTAGGATCTGTGCAGGTGATTCCCTCAGAGTGACTCGACATATTGCAGCCAGTCGCCCTGAGGTTACTTGCTCCGAACGGAATGTCTGGTACAGCTTTGACATTTTTGCTGTACATACATTCCAGTAAACGCCTTCCACACATTTTCAGTCATGATAGACCAAACTTGCAAACTGACTGCAGTCAGGATTTGAGTCAAATCGGTATGCAATTTCCAGCTGATGAGAGTGGGGTATCATATACATAAATTATAAATACTATATATTATATATATCCTATATAAGATAAGTAACATATTTCATATAAAAAATATATATCACACACATCGTCGAGCATATATAGCATATATATCATATAGTGGGATATTATAGATGCATAAGTATATGACATATACATCCAATATATATATATGTGTATGTGATGTATAACGCATTATGCGAGTATAAAGGCGCGGAACGGAATTAAGTCCTTGTTATTATTATCATGTACTAATTATTATTAATAATAATATTACACTATATACTGTACTGCCTCCTCCATGTCGCGACTGGTGGCGCCACCCCCGGCGCTCCCCGGTACCTGCCTACCCTAAAAACATCACTCGCGTCGGGGAATTTATATATATTTATGTGATGTATAAGCATTATGCGAATATAAAGCCATATTAGGGATTTTCTGTATGTTTATTATATTATGTTATAATATATTATTCTGATATTATATTATTAGCCAATGGGCTCTCCGCATGTACTTGCTCATTACTCATATGGGTACTGGTGGCTCCACTACCGCCCGACCATACTTCCGGCGCTAACATTGTCACTTGTGCGCCAAACTTTTATAGTGGCATGTCATATATATACGGTATACTATCTGATCAAAAAGAATCTCCGGTGGACTGGACACCTCATGAGGATGTCATCAGACAGGCTACCAAAGCAGATCCGCTATTCTCAACTGTCTTCTGGTTACAGAAAGAGAGGGTGCACTCGTCTCCGGTTCAAGGATACCTTCAAGAGAAACCTGAAGCTGAGAGACATTAAGACTGACTCATGGACGAAACTCTCACAGCAGAGAGCTAAATGGAGAGCAGCTGTCAAGTAATGAAAGCAGTCTTTGTCGCATCGCAACTGACAGCATGATGATGATGACTATCTACACAGTGCATATTATATATATCACCTGAACAAGGCCAGTTCATGGGTAATCCTGTGTAGAGAACCATCACATATTCTATTATTTATCTTGGCAATTTCCAGTAGTTATTAGTTTGAACAAAATATCCAACACTGAGCCCAGTCCATGCTCAATTGATCACATAGCAAAGAAAGTTGCCTAATCCGGGTGGCCATAGTGCAATATACTAACACTTACGCTAGTCAAGGTCCAGCGTTAATCTCCTGCGGTGAGTAGCTGCTAGTTCTAGAGTATTGAAGTAGGTGGGGGTGAATGCCGCTCCACAATAAGCACACCACTGGATCAGGCCACACATTGGGGCTACTTCAGACTTCAATAGTAACCACATCTCTTTCCCCTCCAACACCACCTCACCGGCACCATCACATACTCTCCCTGGGGAGACCATGTCCCCCGCTCACGGCATGTCACACCACCATACCCCGTGTGCCCACCCACAGAGTAACCCTGCACTACATGAGCAAACACCGGCCAACACAAACTAGCACCCACTCACCTCCAGCGCCATTCCAGCCGAGGCGGTCCAACGTTACCCCGCGACCACTAACCGCGTTACCCTGCCTGCCTACACACCACTTGCCTGCCTATGAACCTCCTGCCTGCCTACCTAAACACCATATTTATGCCTACACACCACCTGAATACACACCACCTGCCTGACTACATACTGAATGTGTCCCTAGACACAACCTGCATGCCTACATACCACCTGCCTGCCTACACACCTCCTGCCTGCCTACCTACACACCATATGTATGCCTACACACCGCCTGCCTGACTACATACTACATGTCTGCCTAGACACAACCTACCTGCCTACATCCCGCCTGCCTGCCTACACACCACATGCCTGCCTAAACACCACCTGCCTGCCTACAACACCCCCACCACACCAGAAGCCGGGTGGCCATAATGCAATATACTAAGACTTAGGTTATTTAAGGTCCAGTGTTAATCTCCTGTGGTGAGCAGCTGCTAGTGCTAGCATATTGAAGTAGGTGGGGTTGAATGCCGCTCCACAATAAGCACACCACTGGATCAGGCCACACATTGGGGTTACTTCAAACTTCAATAGTACCCAAACCACCTGCCTGATTAGATACTGCATGTCTGTCAAGACACAAGTGTGTGCGGTGAGGTGGTGTCGGAGGGGAGATAGCTGTGGTTACTATCGAAGTTTTAAGTAGCCCCAATGTGTGGCCTGATCCCGTTGGGTGTTTATTGTGGAGCGGAATTCACCCCCACCTACTTCAATACGCTGGCACAAGCAGCTGCTCACCACAGGAGATTAACACTGGTCCTTGAATAGCCGCCCCACACCACCCACTCCCCAATAGCACCCCGACCCACCGCACCCCACACAACAGCACCCTAGATCAGCTCACACCACACCATACCTCTCATCCCCACACCACACCATACCACTCATCCCCACACCACCACCCCTACCCACCATCCACATACATGTGTGTACTTAGTATTAAATGAATGTCGGCGCCCCTCACTCCCGTACACCCACCAGGTGGCGCCCACATGCGACAGCGCCACCTTCCCCCTGCCCTCCTCCCACACACTTCACCCCCTCCCCGGGGGAGCAGCTCAGGCGCGCAGTCGAAACTGCAGTCTCCGTGAGTAGCTCAGTAACAGTAACTCACGCTGTCAGAACCACATTCCTCACAGAGCAGGGATACAATTTGCGAGGAGCTTGGCAGTATCCTCCTCCCAGTTCGCTCCCCTATGACCTATGTTACTAAAATTGATTTATAGAATACTCAATCTAAATGTCTTGTCACGCCTCCAACGTCATGGAAGGCAATGATCCCCCCCCCCCCCGCACTTCCACCTCACTTCCCACCCCCCTTCGATCACTCGTCGTCTCATCCCTCCATCCCACCCACCGGACGCGGTGGTCCAATCGGTAGAACGCGGGCCTCGCGTGTGGAAGCTCGGGCGTTCGGTTCCAGGTTGAGTCAAGCCAATGACTTTAAAATTGATACTTGTTGCTTCCTAGCCTGGCTCTCAGCATTAATAGGATAGGGCAAGGACTGATTAGCTCACTATCAGGATAATGTGAGTGAGTGGGATATCGGGTCATCGTGCCAGCAGCCAGATATCCCAGTGGGGCAGCACTATAATGTCGCCATGAGTGTGCACTGCCACAAGTCAGTACCCATCCTGATATTACCTTAGATGTGTCCAGGACATAAATCTCCAACAACCAACCAACCAGCTCCTTCCCACCCCTGTGTGATAAAGTGCACCTATTATCACCCAGTGTCGTCATTATTGGGCTGCACCACAGCACCTAGATTAGTTTCCGGTGATGTGCTGTGACGACGATTTGTGACCGGAGTGTGCCTGACGGACTGTCGGGGCCGACCCTTCTGCAGGGCGGCCCGTCAGAGGCCACCCATAATATACCCTCCAGGGGGCGCGACACTTGCTCAGGCTTCTCGGACACAGGTGTCATCTGGTGTCATCTCATACTCGTCTCATCGTTGTTTGGCAAGCTAAACACATCGCGGGTTGGGCTGGGGTAGAGGTGGATTGATTGATTGATTGGTTGGTGGTTTATTTATGCTGTGTTAGCAACATATGCCATAATCACTGCGTGAATTGTTTGTTTTTTATTCAATCATCGCTCTTTACATATTATGTTTCATGAATTTAAAATGCTCACAATCATATAATTTGTGGTCAAGGAAAATATAATTCTAGATGAGAGTATTATTAATTGATAACATTGGCTTCATAAACTACATGAGGTGGTACAGAGCGGCTGCCCTCAAAAACGCTAAAATGTTTTCTTGTTATATTTTGTGAAAAGGTCATTCATACTGCCTGCAGTGAAAAATTGTCAGCACAGGGCCAACACATCGACACAACTTAGTAAAAAATGTGTTTGAGTGTACACCCAATGCATTCAGGGGGAGGGTCCCCTTTGAGCAAACAACTAGGTGTATGCCACGAGTGGGTAGGGGTGGAGGTGCGAGGAGGTATCCATGATCTGATGGGTGTCTGGTAGTGTGGTTTGGTATGCCCGCTATCAGGCTATGACAGATTAGAGTCGTTAGTGGTTGGTTGTTGGAGTTTTACGTCCTGGCAACATCTAAGGTAATATATCAGGACGGGTACCAAACTTGTGAAAGTGCACACTCAAATTTATAGTGCTGCCCCAATGGGAAACCAGACCACCATCACCATGCCCTGATATCCCACTCAGTCACATTATCCTGACACTGAGTCAACCAGTCCATGCCCTATCTAATCCTAACAATGCCGAGCACCTGGCTAGGATGCGACAATTATCAATTTTAAAGTCAATCGTTTGACTCGACCGGAAACCGAATTCCCGACCTTCCGCACATGTGTCTTTGGTGTGACTTGACCAGGGTTCGAACCTCACGATCTAACAAAACGGGAGGCGGACGTTCAACTCATTTGGCCGCCCCGTCTGGTCCCAGAAGTGAGTCGATCAAGCACAAAATGAAGAGGAGAAATGGGTAGACGTTAGGTACCTGAGGTTCCACCTGGAGGGAAGGAGGGGAATCAGACCTCCAGCCGTCCAGTAGGCACCCAACCATCAGGTAACCCAACATACAAAGAAGTACACACTATAATGGTTACCGGAGGTTAGAGATTGAAGTAGCAAGTACAGACGGGATTCCTGATAATATTCGCATAATAAATTATGTGAGATATAAACTACTTATGTTAATATTATTCATGGATGTAATCCTGCTGCTTTACTATTGGTGTGCTACTCAAATATTGTTCCTGTAGACTCCTTTTGATATGCTCTTTTTTATTCTGGGTTACTGGAGGTTCGGGTGCAGCCTGGATAGCAGGAGCCTTGCCTTTAAGCAGCTCCCCTAATTCCCCTCCTTCTCACCATGTGGCGCCTCACCCACCTGCACATCCCCATCCCACCCCCACACTCACACACCCAATTTGGAGACTCCTCCACACCTGCTATAGCCAGGTGTGGCAGGTGTTGGTTAGCAGTGAGGATGGTGATGCTCAGATCTGGGCAAGGGGGACGGGGGGGGGGGGGGGGCTAGGTGGGGTTGGAGGAGTGAGAATGCGTCGATTTATTCTCGCTCTGACAGAAGTAAGTTAATCCTACTTATTGGTGATATATTAGATGGTAGACATATTGAGGCAATTAGAAGCCTACCTGGGTTATATTTTGTTTACCATTTCCTCACGTCACAACCGCCTCCTGGCCTGTAGTGGATGACCTCCTCTTTTTGCTCCTGTATTTAAACTCCACCCTCCGCGCTCCCGGATCGGTCCTCAACTAATTTAGTACAACCAGGTTCTGGGTTTCTTCCGCCCTAGGAGACCACTCAGCCTTTGATGCCCACAAGCTTGCAGTTATGAAATGCGGTGTCAGTAAGTCTTCCCCTCATGTCCCCGGCAACGCCCCGCCCATGTCCCCCGAGGACATTAAAGTTGCATAGTCTGATGCTTTTGAGTTTCTGACATTTTCTGAGATAACTACATTAGGTTGATCGTTATAATATACGTAACTTTTGAGATATTTGAAGTGCAACCATGCAAAATTAGTTTTGACAGGCTTGCCAAAACTCTGATACCATAGGCTTCTGCAGTAATGGGTTCTATTAAAATGCCCCGCTATTCCCTTCTGTGTGGTGAGCAATGCTTAATAAGTGCCTCAGTATCTAAGTTAGATATATAGAATTAAATCTAGGTGATTTGTTTTTGTTTTGAAAATGTGATGTTTCATCGGACTATGCAACTTTAAGGTAATAATACATGTCCTTGCAGACTTTCAACTGCCTCCTGTTGTCATACTCGCCCTTCTGATAGGGTACATGACCCTTCTTCGCCAAAGCCATCTGGTCGCCCCTGCATCAGGCCCTCCAGTCCATATCATTAAGTTCAGTGATTGCCTCTGGTCCACAGTCGCCCTCCTGATCACCATCTCCTCCTCTAAAACCAGGGTCAAAAGTGCCTGCTCGCTCGTATATCAACTCTCCGGCATCCCTCATTCAAGTTGCTGCCTGGTTTTAATGTGGTCCCATTACACCTCCACCCTTGTCCCAAACCCAGATAGCCCTCCACTCCTCCTTCCCTCCGCTAGGCCCTTGACCTCCCGCTATCTCACCAAGACACTCCAGCTGGCCTCATTCACGATCCACAGTCTTCATCGAGGGGTGTCACCGGCCTGTCAGGTGGCAGGGCTGCCTCTTCCTGGCCTCATGTTCGCCGATTTCTGGAAGTCGGCTGCAGTACGTTCATACCTTGCTTCCCTCAAGGTTGCCAGGGGGTTGGTGTGTGGGTGGGAAAGCGAAGTCAACAGCGCGGTGGCAGAACAGCAAGTGAGTGGAGTAATGCTAGGTACACACCTACCGTTTTTCCCCACCCACCTACCGTATACGATCTAAAACTGCCCAAAAGTCGTGAGGTGTGCGCTCCCCTAGCACACCTACCGATTGCGATTCACGACTTAAAACTCAGTTTTAGGGCTAAAACTGCTTCCTTACGATTGTGATTCGGGATTCGAAAAATGAATCGGCCCATTTTCAGTTTTAAGCGGGTCGGGTCGGGTCGCGAGTTTTAGTGTGCGAATCGTATACGGTAGGTGTGTACCTAGCATAAGGCAAAAGGAGAAAACAGGAAGAGAGGAATAGACCTGGCCTCGTTCGCAAATTACCCATATTAGCCTTGCCAACATGTTTAATTTACTTCACTCAGCCCTAGATATGTAAGAGAACAAGAGGAGATATTATTAAAGAATTTATTAAAAATAAATCAGACCCAGACAAGTAGGTCAACCAAGCGGGTGGCAGTGAACCTATGTCATGTCAGGAAATTTGATCAAATTCAAGCGGCCGGCAGGGACCAAGTGGAGATGAGCAGTTCAGGTTAGAACCGGGTTCAGGGCAAGGGTGGAGGTGTAACGGGACCACACTGAGTATTACGTCCTGGCAACATCTAAGGTCATATCAGGTTGGGTACCGACTTGTGACAGTACGCACTCCTGGTGACTTTATAGTGCTGCCCCACTGGGTAATCAGGCCACCAGCAACATGATCCGATATCCCACTCAGTCACATTATCCTGACACTGAACTAATGAGTCCTTGCCATATCCTATTAATGCCAAGCGCCTGGCTCGGAGGCGACAAGTATCAATTTTAAAGTCAATGGTTTGACTCGAACGGAAACCGAATTCCCGCTCGGTTAACTTTCCCAGGTGAGGCGGTTGATTGATTGATTCTTGATGGTTTAATGCCGTGTCGACCAGAACCAGTATATTCCCAGTGAAAAAGTGCATTCTTGTCAATTACATTCATATGCCTACCTTGAAATTTACACAAACATCTGAAATGTGTAGATCCATGTCAAATGACATCAACAACCATCTCTGATGCAATTTTGAATGGGATCGACTTGTGGCAACTGGCAGTGAAACAGTCTCACTCACAAAGTGAATGTGATGTGAATGTATGGCCCTCCTGGTAGGATCGTGGTAATTAATGCATGCTATGGATGGTGGGTGGGCGCCGCGTGTATATTGTTTGCTTGTTGTAGTATTACGTCCTAGCAACATCTAAGTTCATATCAGGACGGGTGAGAGTATATGTATCCCCGTCTTTTGCACAGGTGTGCCATGTGTGAGGTTATGTTGGTTGTTGGAGTTTTACGACCTGGCAACATCTACGGTCATATCAGGACGCATACCGACTCGTGATGGTGCACAATCATTGCAAATTCCTAGTGCTGCTCAAGTAGAACTAGGATACCAGGCTGCCAGCACCATCACCTGATATCCCACTCAGTCACATTATCCTGACACGGAGCCAAGCAGTCCTTGCCCTATCATAATAATGCCAAGCGCCAGGCTTGGAAGCGACAAGTATACATTTTTAAGTCATTGCTCTGACCTGACCAGGGTTCTAACCCGTCGCTTCGAATCCCACGACCGACCAAAATGGGAAACTGATGCTCAACTCATGCGGCTAGCTTGTCTGGTTTGCATGTGTGAGGTGGGTGCGTGCGTGTATACACCGCTCAACAGGTGAGATTAATGCTCTCCAGTAGGTAGTAGCAGTGGGGCAAGGAGCTGTTTCGCCGGGAGGACACAGGTGTGCTATACAGCCATACCTCAGACACTCCTACCCCTCTAACTACCTACAGCCTACCCCTCCCTCACCCCACACCCCACCCCTACCACCACCCTTATATACCTGCCTTCAACACTCTACTCCCGCCTGGATATACTGGGCTGAATGATGCCGCCTGTATGAGTCATACCATGTGTGTGTGTGTGGGGGGGGGGGGTTGTGTGAGGGTGTGGGTCTGTGTGTGTGTGGGTGTCTGGGTGTGGGTGTGTGGGTATGTGGGTGAGTATGTGGGTGTGTTGGAGTGTGGGGGTGTGTGTTGGAGTGTGGGTGGGTGTATGGGGTGTGTGGGGTGTGTGTGTGGGGGGGTTTATGTGTGTGTGGGTGTATGGGTGGGTGGGTGTTGGTGTGTGTGTTGATATGTGTGTGGGTGTGTGGATGTGTTGGTGGCAGGGTGTGTGGGTGGGCCGGAGGGTGGTTGTGTCGTTGGGTGTGTGAGTGTGTGGGTGTGGGTGTGTGGGTGTGTGAGTGTGTGGGTGTGTGGGGCGTGGGGGCGTTGGTGTGTTGGTGGGAGGGTGTGTGGGTGTGTGGGTGTGTGGGTGTGTGGGCGTGTGGGTGTGTGGGTATGTGGGTATGTGGGTGTGTGGGTGTGTAGGTGTGTGGGTGGTTGGATGTGTGGGTGTGTGGGTGTGTGGTGTGGTCTGCCGTTGTGTGGGGGTGTTGTTGTGTGAGTGTGTGAGTGTATGGCTATGTGTGTGAGTGTGTGAGTGGGTGTGAGTGTGTGAGTGTGTGAGTGTGTGAGTGTGTGAGTGTGTGAGTGTGTGAGTGTGGGAGTGTCGGAGTGTGGGAATGTGGGAGTGTCGGAGTGTGGGCGTGTCGGAGTGTGGGTGTGGGTGTGGGAGTGTGGTGTGGGATTTTGGGTGTGTGAGTGTGTGGGGGTGTGGGAGTGGGTGTGTGAGGGAGGGTGTGTGTGTGTATGGGAGGGTGTGAGTGTGTGGGTGTTTGGGTGTGTGGGCGCATGCGTGTGTGTGGGGGGGTGTTATGATGGAGAGGGTTGAGGAGGCTGTGGGTAGAGAATCTGTGTGAGACCTCCAGGCATACATACCCCACGGTGTTTCTCCTAACTGGGGGCGCTGGGTGGGTGTGGATGTGGGGAGGGGGAGGGGGGCGAGGGGGCAGGCACCTTCACAGAGGCATCCTTCTCCGAGAGGGGCATGCGCATTGACCCATGTTTCTCTACCAGCCATGGCGGCAGTAGAGGAGCATTTTTCTTTTTGCTTCTTAGACCATCACACTACGGTAGCGAGATACCTTCAAATGTTCCCCTTCTAAAGCTTAACACAACTCTTATGACACATTGACGTATATATATATATATATATATACCATACCGATGAAAGACATGTGTGAAGGGTCTAGGGTGTTTATGCTCTGGTTTATTGAGCATTTGGCCCCCTGGACATTGGAGAGTGGGCCTGTCTTTCCATATATAAATATATATATATAGTATAGTTATACGAGTCTTACCTTGGTACAGATGATGGATAACTGTTGTTTTACCGAGGTATAAGCCTCGGATAGATGTGGGCTAGGGAGAGGTAAGCACGTCCGGTACCAGCAATCTTAACCTACTTATTGAGGATAAAAATGACTTTCAAACAATGGATACTATTACTTTACCGAAAAGGTACACCAACGGAATAGATGTGGCAGGGTGTGGCGGGAGGGCCCTAGCCCACATCTATCCGAGGCTTATACCTCGGTAAAACAACAGTTATCCATCATCTGTACCAAGGTAAGACTCGTATAACTATACTATTTTACCTCGGTAAACAGCCTCAGGCTAGCCTCAGGCTAGGGAGACCTTTACATAATTCATTTTTATCCTTAATATCATTCTTTCTTATTATTATAACATTCTAAATTTTTGTTCTCACCTATTCTTGTTAGTTGGCGAGAAGACGCTTTGCAACGCCGGTAGGCTTTTCTAGTCGTTTATTATAATGTTTTGCAAACGACTTAGCCGTCTTCCAGCCTGCATGCGCTAGTATTCTTTTCACAGAAATACCAAGCACCCGTGCCTTGGAGACCATGGCTCCTCTAGTTGAGTGGGAAGAGTATTTACTCGTATCCACTCCAGCCAATTTCAACACCGTAATTGTCCATCTGGCAAGTGTGTCTCGTGAAATCGCCTTATGTGGCTTTATAAAGCTCACTAATAGTTGTTGTGATGCACGTAAATCCTTTGTCTTGTATATATAAGCCCGTATGGCCGACACAACACATAATTTCCGATCATTCGGAAAACAGTCTAAGTGAACCGTTGATAAAGGGTCACCTAACGTGTTCGATTTAAGCAATTTTTCTAAATCAAACGTAGCTTGTTCCTTGTCTATTTCTAATCCAGTTAAGGATAAAGCAACAATCGTCTGTCCTCTGTGTCCGGTTACTAACAATAACAGGACCGCGACATTAAAACCTAACTGTTTTATATCTAACCACGAGTTGTGAGGCCAAGCCTGAAACAACTTAAATACTATAGAAACATCCCAAAACCGACTATACTTTGGTTTTGGAGGATTCCTTTGATAAATTGAACGAAGTAAATAACAAAGAACATAATGTTTTCCAACTGTTTCGCCATCAATTCTAGGTAATATAATTGATAACGCACACCTCGCCGCATTAATCGATCCAAAGGAAAGTCCTTCATCCTCTAGAGAACGAAGAAACCGAGCTACTTGTGAAATCTTTGGATTTGTTGGCTTAACTTTCATTAACAAACAATGTACACCCCATTTCTTTAAATAGGTTGTATACATTTTGACAGTTCCTGGCCTCCAGGCATCCGATACTATCCTATCCTCAGTAATTCTGTCCAATCCAAATTGCTGTAGCTGCTTCCTTAGAAAAGGAATGCCAATAGGGGCGTCGTTGACACGTCGCCGTGAACCACTAGCGGTCCGTGGTGCGTCAGATTCCCGAGTTTTCTTGGGAATCGTATATGATCTTTTGCCAGTTGTGAAACTGCTGGCAGCCAAGGTTGCGTGTCCCAATCGGGCACCACCAGTATCGCATGTGTCCCTTCCAAGCCGATTTTTCTCACTACTCGGCTGATAATGCTAAATGGTGGGAAAATATAAAAATAATTATTTTCCCAGGTAATAGCAAACGCATCTACTTTCCAAGCATCCGGTTCAGGATGCCAAGAAACATAACAGGGTAACTTGTTATTATTTCGTGATGCAAATAAGTCAACTTCAGGTGTACCCCATTTTTCACAAACGAAGTTAAACAAAGGTGTAGAGAGAGACCACTCTAAATGGTCATGGAAATTTCTACTTTTATAATCTGCAAGTGTATTTTGTGACCCTGGAATATGCGCTACAGTCAGCCAGACTTGTTGAGCCTGTGCCCAGTTCCAAATCAGTTTAGATAACTGATTGCAAGACTTTGATTTGGTTCCACCCATGTTACGAATATATGCCATGGCAGTAGTATTATCAGTTAGTATTCTAACCTGTGATTTATTTATCTTTACTAAACTACGTAAGCCCAGATAAATAGCACGCAATTCTAGTGCATTAATATAGTCTGATTTTTCATCATCAAGCCATCTACCTCCTGTTGTGACCCCATCTCGATGAGCTCCCCAACCTTCTAACGAAGCATCAGTAGTAATTACTGTATTAGGTTCCGCCATGCGGATTGTATTTGGTGAACTTGCTATATGTTGCATCCACCATCCAATATCCTGTAACCCTTCTTGCGAAATAAACATCTTTCGCTCAAAATTGCCTTTAGTTTGTGCTAACGCTAAATTTTTATCTATTTCTAGCGACTTAATATGGGCCTTCCCATATAACACAGCAGGTGCATATGATGTCATTATGCCAATAAGAACAGCAACCTGTCTAATTTTTGGCTTTGATAACTTAATAAGCTGAGTCGCTGTAGTCATAAACTTAATTAGTTTTTGTTCTGTTATCGACACTGTAAGGGACTGTGTATCCAGAATAAACCCTAAACATTTGAGTTGTTTTGTTGGTTTAAACACTGACTTTTGTCGATGTACATAAAACCCCAATTTAGTGAGTAATGCACATAAATCCAAAACTGCATTCACACAACCAATTTGTGTTGATGCTATAATAAAAGAATCATCTATGTATGGAAACATTATGTGACCCTTCCTCGCCATTACCGAGAAAACAGGTTTAAGCAATTTAGTAAATAAACGAGGCGCACAAGCTAAGCCATTCGGCATGCAGGTAAACTCATAGAGTTGGTTATCCCAAATAAATCGAAGAAATTTTCGGTGTTGTTCCATTATGGGAAGCGTATAATATGCATCTTGTAAATCAACACTAGCCATCCACGCATCTGGTGTAATCAGATCTCGTGCCGTATCTAGAGAGAACATTTTAAAATGTCGATATTCCACCCTTTTATTAAGGATTGTTAAATCCAGGATCATTCGAACATCACCATTAGGCTTCGGTCTCGAGAAAATGTTTGAAATAAACTGTCCTGAACAGTGTGTCACTTTTTGTATAATTCCTTTCTCAAAGAATTTATGTACCTGTTTAGTTAGTGCCTCTCGTTCAACTGGTTGAATGTTATATGGAAAAGGTATTATACTTTGTACAGGAATTTGTGTAAAGGGAATGTGAACACCACTAACTATTTTTAAAATTTCTTGGTCACTAGTAATTTTGTGCCACTCAGAAATATGATTACTAATATTACCAGCCACAAAGTTGCTTACAGTTTGTGTGTTTTTAGAGGCTGCAGGGACTTGTAAAGTTTGTGTTTGGACCTCTACTTGGACCCGCCCCTGGGGAAAGGTCTCGACGAGTTGAACCCTCGGCCTATTGGCCATGCGGTGTTGTCGGTCCAGCCTGGGCGAGCGCCCCGGCCCCGAAACCCTTGACCGAAGCTTGAACTCGGTCTGGTTCCTCTGGTGAACCGTCGTGGACGAAAATCCCCTCGTGACTTTTTGAAACGAGGAGCTTCCTGTTTCTTCTTGCCATCCATGTTTTTGCCACTCTTGGCTGCAGTCTCTACCTCTTTATAGAGGTATTGTAGTTGACCGCCAAACATCTTGGTGTTGTCTAAGGGTTTCCCTTTAATCGGCTCTGGAGCAAGATAAAGCGTAAACTCCTTCCCCTCATTATCGGTAACCTTCTTAGAGCGAGCCACTTCCTTGCCAGCATCTGTGCAAACTGACTTGAAGACATTTTCATATCTTCGATACGACAGGTAATTACCTGCCGCCGCTAACACTGCAATGCCTTTGTCCATTGTCTTAGCCAAAGACGAGAACTTATTTTCACTCTGCATCCTATTAGCCACAGGAACAATAGCTGTTAGGGTAGCCAACACTGCCTTATGCACTGTGTGCAACACATCCTCAAACTTCTTACGGTCATCCGTCATATTGACATCCAGATCCATTTCTTTAATGATGGAGTTGGGAACACCCTTTATGCCTGTTAACTCATCTCCTAACTTGGAGATAACCTCCGCCGGTTTAAACGTGCGGAAATGACCATTCACGGTCTCGCGCATAAGCGTAGTGGTTTTAACCCGCTTAGCCTTTGGCTTCTCCATCTTCTTAGCCACTTTAGTGCCAATGTTCGCATAGACACCTTCATATATGGTGTCTGAGTCTGATTCCGTAGAAGTAGACTCAGTGGACGAATCAGAAGAAGAATATTTCCTCTTCCTCTTCTTCTTTTTGGACTTAGTCTTCCGCTTTTTGTGGAAAACCAGTCTCTGCCCGCTCCTTGGTGAATTCATCACCCGAAGAAATCACCTGTTTCTTCTTCTTCCTCCGTTTAGGAGAAGGAGGAGGAGGAGCCTTAAGCTCCACCGCTGAGTCTGTGTCCAAGAAATCCTCATACGAATCCTCTTGGACACTCGGCCTACGCCGCTTCCGAGACACGGGCGATTTGGAAGTCAAGATGTGGCTTTCCAACCGTGCAAAGCGAGCCTCCCAATCTGGAGGCACAGGCACATCAGGCACTGCGTCCTCGTCCGGGTCGGAGAGGATATGCGCCCGGGGCTGTGTCGACGGCCCTGCCGACAACACAGGTGAGGAGTCGTACTCCTCGTCCACTCCACTCGGAACACGCCCCTCGGCTGCTGCTGCACCGCGCTTACTCCGCTTCGTGGCCATCAGGAACTGTAAACAAAGATTTTTTGGTCAGTCCTGGTATATATATTTGTCACAATTTGGTTGTTTCAAACTCAATTGGACATCTGGTGGTGTTAGAGAACGTGTTTATACCGTTATAACACAGGCGTAATAAGCTAAATTTGTGCGTGGATTGTGGGTCAAACCCAAATCTTTACGCGGGGTCGGGACCAGTGTATCGGCCCGCCCATCCCTCTGTTCCGCACACTTCTCCCACCTGTGACTACTACGTCAACAAGTTGGAGAAAATGCTACGAAACTCGGAGAAACGCCTGAAAAAAGATTTGTCTAGGGGAGTCTATGAAAGAAACCCAGGAGCATCTCCAACATTACTCTCTATTAGAGTACGAGAGAATTTCCACATGAGATAGGGCGAAACCCACATCTCTACCCATAGTCACACGGTGACCCGGGTGTTGACAGAACCGCTAATGACCGGTTTGGTTCCTTCGAGAAACCCACTCGAGTGTTCTATCCTTGGTTGTTTATAACCAAATAACTCGTCCAAATTGGACCAACGAAAGTCTAAACTTTCCATATTGATGCTCTAATGCATCATAATTAAGCTAACCACAGTTTTTATTATACTTACTGCGTATTTGCTTGTATGTAGACTAATTTTGCCGGAGCAACCCAACGACACGTTATCCAGTCGTGAGTTGTATATGCTAATTGCTGGTACTGGACGTGCTTACCTCTCCCTAGCCTGAGGCTAGCCTGAGGCTGTTTACCGAGGTAAAATATATATATGTACATGCTTTTTGTAATATTTCTTCTAGGTCAAATATTGTTTGCATTTGATACAAATTGAACCACTTCAAAATTGCATTAGAGATCATTTGCGCATTGACATGGATCTTACTATTTCCAAATTATGTGTACATTTCAATGTAGACAAATGAACGTGGTATTTACCAAGACTGAAAGAATAGATACATTTAGATTGTTGCCATGAATATGACCTACGTTGCTGACACGCATTAAATGGTCAACAATTTATCAAAATGCATACATGTATTTATTTATATAAAAGACTCACTCCCTATCTCACCCATGGTAATGTAAATTTTGCACTAGGTTTGATCAGCCCGGCTGCTGGTTGGTGTTTCACATGTCAACAGATACAATTATATTATACATAAGATAGGTAAGTATGAATATATGTCAATATGAAATTGCTATGAACAAATACACATCATCATCAGCAGCATCATCATCATCATCATCACCATCATCACACATCTTTCACATTCATATATACATTTATACATATAATATAGCACCTGTTTAACCAAGAGAACAGCCAGCGCACCAAGTGGTGGGTTTGATCATTTTGATTACACAGTACAGGCTAAGTGAGCTGTCTTAGTATTATAGGGTGTTTGTTTATATGACAAATGCATTTGTACTTTTCATGTTTTACATTTCCCAGCTAGTGTTATATATTTGAACATATGTCATGTAAAAAAAAACACACAAAAAAACATGTGGCTGATGTATTACATTCCTAGCCCCCTTCGATTGATGGTAGTTCGTCTTATACATCTCACGCGCTATTTAGATTTATGCCCCAGGAACTTTCAAGTTCCCCATGTGAATGTACACAGTTGATGCAACCTCAGGCCCCGGACCAAGTCTTCGTTTATATGGGTCGTTCTCAGAAGTTGTGTACCAATACTGTGGCAGCAGTACCACAAAATCAAAATGCTGTCAAAGTCCTATATACAAGCTTCCTTGATGTGGATGTCCTTTTGCATCTGAATAATTGAAAATAAATATATTCTGATATTTTTAAGTAGGTCAAATGATGCTCAGACCCAATAAATAGCAGTATAGCATGGAAACCAATCTGACTCTAAAATCAAATATTTTCCACACACAGCTTGACATTTTGAGGACATTTTACATGCCACTTGCATTATAAACAGTAGTAATAATAATTTGAAACCTCATTGCTATGGTTTTGTGTTATTTGTGATAATTAAAGAGAAAAGCAGACAAATATTAACAATGTAACAGTCCAAGTGGAATCACCAATTGCACACAAATGTTCTGCTCAAATTTCAATATTTACAGGCAATTTGAGGAGTTATCTTTTACTATAGCATAACTGGGTCCATGCATAGTGTGTCAAATGGTGAAAAGAGTTCCTGTACTGTATCTGTACTCAGTGTTTGATACAGAGTTTTATAGTACTTGCAAGTGGAAACGAAATGTTATGATGTTAATGATTCCAGAATAGGTTAACTATTTCATAATTTATATACTTCTTTTAGAAATAAATGTATTCAACTTAATGAAGACATGGTATATGACCATTTGAAGTGAAATGTGCTATTGTTCAGAGGTTTTCATTAAGTTTGTGACACTTTATTTTCAATGCTGTTCACAATGTCAAAAATTAGTGATGTAATTTTCTATTTATTTAGCCAAATCCACCCTAATAAGATACATAATACACAATCTTAGCATTTACTTTTGATCTAAAATAACTCCCACATTATTGGGCTAAATGATGAAAGCTAAATAGTGACGCTCCAATAATGGGTTTCTTTGAAATATGCACTACCTCAACTGGTACACAGTTTCTGAGAACGACCCATATATCCTCACATGTGTTGCGAATCACTGTTAATACCATCTATTACCCAACAAGTCACGCAGAAGGAGGGAAACCAAAACGCATATCGTAATCAACATTCAGATATGACGGCTTTCGTATATCAATCATCCACTCCGGGAGACGGGATGGCAGTATGAATTGAGCATCCATCTCCCAGTTTGGGAGAGGGACGCTCAGCTCAACCCCTGGTCGAGTCAAAGAAATGACTTATAAATTTATACTTGTCCCTTCCGAGCCAGGTGCTTGGCTTTATTGGGATAGGGTGGGGTGGACTGGTTGGCTCAATGTCAGGATAATGTGACTGAGGGTGATATCAGGTCATGATGTTAGCGTCCTGCTCTCCCAGTGGAGCAGGCACTATACAAATCGACATGAGTGCACACTGTCACAAGTCGGTGCCCGTACATGGTGCTCGGACTTAAAACAACAACAAACAAAAAACTAAACTGTTTAGAGTAGGGTTCTGGAAATGGGAATATGGGGGATATGAGGTGCTGGCGGCCTGGTCTGCCATCATCATCATCATGAAAGCTGCCTGCAAAAGTGTTGAAGTGCTGCTGGCTTTTGCAAGTTACCAGCGGCACTCTCTCGGGGAGCAAATAGCGGTTTCACACCGGCAAGAACATGTCAAGACAGGCGCAAAACTATTTGTCCCTGCAGTGGCTGGTCGGGACATGTTGGGAGTTCCATACATCAACCGCCCTTAATGCTGCCACAGTGACATGGTTTTCTGTTTAGGGTTTGCTCCCTTAGCCTTCGGTTCTGTCAAGGACCTGTACCACAAGGCAGTGGTTTAGAACTTTGCAAGGCAGGGGCGTCAAACTCCCTGAGGTATTGCTATACCTGCATACCTTACCACGCCATTGGCCATTGGGACAGCACAATATATATCAGCACCAGTGCACACTTTTCACAAGTCGTCACCCATCCTGATATTACCTTAGATGTTGCCAGGATGTCATCATCATCATCATGCTGTCAGTCGCGATGTGACAAAGACTGCTTTCATTACTTGAATGCGGCTCTCCATTTTACTAGGATGTAAAATTCCAACAAGCAAACAACCAACCAACAAGGTTCAGGTAGGAGAGGTTATTTCTATCAATCATCCACTTCGGTTATGCGAAGAAAACCCCAGAAATCTAACACTTTTTTTCTTCTCAAATAGTCTCTGAATAGTCTCATTTTCAATATTAGACAGTTGGTCGATAGAAAGACCAAGCCTACACTTTTACTGACCAAAGGGATTTGTAACCTCCAACACCACATGGACATGGTGTGAGAACAACTGGTCTTTGATGACGCAGTAAGTTAAACACAGCAGGGAAAATCCAAATTGGTAGAGGTGATGGCATGGGAAATCGAATCAGCAACCTTCAGATTAGGTTTGTTTGTTGGAGTTATACATCTTGCGAACATCGCAGGTCATTTCAGGATGTGTTCAAATCGAGAGTCCTAGCTAGAATAAAGTCAGACACTCGAACCACTCAGCCACAGAGAACACCACATTTGACAAAGCCTGTTCAAGCCCACCATCCCGCCTTCCCGGCCCAGACAACAGAGTTCCACTTGGTCACATTGTGTGCTTTTGTCAATCAGTAGACATATAGAGGGCGCGCAAAACCAGCATGGCGCACAGATTGTGCCACTTTGCTGCCAGGGAAGGGAACACAGCACGTGGAAGGCGATATTAGTTCTGTGCGCCACCGCTAAAGGAACTGCCGCCAGAGGGCGGCAAGTGAGGGGTTGGAGCGGGGCCAGGACGGAGAAGGTTGGGGTTGGGTTGGGGGGGAAGAGGGAGGAGATGGGGAGCAGGGGAATGTGAGGCGAGGGGGGGAGGGGGAGGGAGGGGGGGAGGGAGGGGAGAGGGGGGAGCGGTGAGGGTGGGTGATGCGGGGTGGAGGCGCATGGGGAGATGGGGTGGGTAGCGTGGGCTAACCTGGGGCAGCGTCGAGCAAGGGGGGGGCAGGGTGGGACGGGGCGGGGCGGAGGAGGGCTGCTGGGCTGGGCGGGACTGGGGGTTCTGGGCTGGGCGGGGCTGGGCGCGGGGCTGGGCGGGGGCTGGGCGGGGCTGGGCGGGGCTGGGCGGGGGCTGGGCGGGGCTGGGCGGGGGCTGGGCGGGGCTGGGCGGGGCTGGGCGGGGCTGGGCGGGGCTGGGCGGGGCTGGGCGGGGCTGGGCGGTGCTGGACGGGGCTGGACGAGGCGGGTGGGGCGGTTACTGGCGCGTGGGTCAGGAATGGGTGGAACAGGGTGGGGAGGAGTGGCGCGAGGCGGGATGGGGTGGAGTGGAGTGGGATGGGGTCGGGTGGAGTGGGGTGGGGTGGGGTGGGGTGGGGTAGAACAAACCGGCGCCGGCCATGTGGGGTGGGGTATTGCGATGCGGGACGACGCGACACATGGCCAGTAGGGTACGGCGGGACAAGGTGGGGCGGATTCGGGCTGGACGAGATGGCGCGGCGGGCCGGGCAGTGACGAGGCGCGGTAGGGCGGAATAGTGATGGGCCCTTTAGAGCATTGCGATGCGGCACGGCGAGGGGCCTGATGAGGTTGGATACGTATGGGTGGGCGAGGTGAGGCAGGGGTTGGGGGTGGGGCTGGACAGGCTAGGACAGGGTGGGGCGGGGCGGGGCGGGGCGGGGCGGGGCGGGGCGGGGCGGGGCGGGGCGGGGCGGGGCGGGGCGGGGTGGGGCGGGGCGGGGCGGCGCGGGGCGGGGCGGGGCGGGGCGGGGCGGGGCGGGGCGGGGCGGGGCGGGGCGGGGCGGGGCCTGGTGGGGCGGGGCGAGGCAGGGCGGGGCGGGGCTGGCTCTGGCGGGGCTGGTAATAGCGGCCGGCTTAGCGACGATCCGCCATTATAGCCGTGTTAGTTGGCGCCCTCGCTGAGAGCTTTAATCTTTATGACCTTCCGGCCGCCGGCCGATGGCTTTGCACCCACTTCCCTTCCCAAATTGCATTGGCGAGACGGCGGGTGGGCGGGCAGAACGCCTCCTAATGGGAACCGATCTTCGGCTGGGAAAGCTAACATATCACCTACCAGACCCGCCGAAATTAATCAATAAATTGCGCGAACATCAGAACCAACCTTTGTTTGTGTCTGAACCTCGCCGCAAGGTATAGTCAGGAAGGATATGCCCAAAGGATGCTCTGGAATTCTGCCTGGACCAGCATTATTATGCAGGCAAGGATATAATTATCAAACTTCACTTTCATTGCTCCTTCTTGGTAATTTTCTGAATGTGTTCTTCGCAAGGCAGTCTGGAAGGATCCTCTTGAAGGATACTCTGGAATTCTACCTGTACCGGCATGATTAGGCAGGTGAGGATATAATCATCGAAGTCCAGCTTCATTGGACATTGCACCTTCTTGGCAATTTTCTGAATGTGTTCTTAGTAAAAAAGGGCCCAGTTCTTGGTTGTGGCAAGAACTGGAAGTCCCGAATAGACATGCGCGATTACCTGCACTGTGTGTGACCACGCTATTGGCAACCATCAGTCACAGGGGTTAGACACCCAGACTCAATTCCTGATTTCCCAGTTACTACAAAGCCCCTATGTGTACACCCCAATATTACCCTTCTGAAACTTGCGCTGAATGAAGTCCCACTACT
The DNA here is from genome assembly GCA_030323885.1 of Branchipolynoe longqiensis. Classification (NCBI taxonomy): domain Eukaryota; kingdom Metazoa; phylum Annelida; class Polychaeta; order Phyllodocida; family Polynoidae; genus Branchipolynoe; species Branchipolynoe longqiensis. The sequence continues at coordinate 40,276,689 of CM059191.1, forward strand.
CGCAGTATTGTCAATCCCTGACTTGAAGAGAAACACACAAATATCATTATTCTTTTACCCTTTTCTTGTTAATATAACTGGTTCTTTCTGTCACTCTTTTACAGCGAGTAACTATTTTAAAGGGAACTACTAAAATGGCCATCCCTAGTACACTATCCGAAATACCTTTTGGGTTAGGTGTAATTTTTCTTTCGATAGTTGTATCACATTTACAATTCAACTGTAACAAAACAAATAACTGGATTTTCCTTCCATCATCATCATCATCATCATCATCATGTTGCCGGTCGCGATGTGACAAAGACTGCTTTCATTACTTAACTGTCGCTCTCCATTTAGGTCTCTGCTGTGAGAGTGATGTCCATTTCCTTCCATAGGAATAAAATATCATTGCATGAAAGTGCATACATATATACAGTATATTTCGGAGCTCCTTATAGCCAAGGTTCCTTTGAACTACTAGTTCTAACTACAGTATAACCCCGTTAAACCAAACTTGAAGGGACCCTAGAAATGTTTTTTGATTAACCGATCATTGGTTTAACTGAGCTTTGACTTTGACTTTGACTTTGATTTGGCTTTGGCAAAAACGTGAGTGCATTATGAATGTATGTGGACACTTTGATTATTGTTTTTTGTATGTATGTACAGTTTAACCCCATTAAACAAAGCTTGGTTAAATCAAACCATTGGTTAATCCAAACTTTTTTTGGGTACCCGGCGACTTATCATATAAAAAAAAGTCTCAGATGATCTTAAAACCACATGAAAGTTTCGTTTAACCATACCGGACGTTCCCTGGGGACTGACAATTTTGTTTGGATTAACCGGTTCTTTTGTTTGGATTCACCTACTTTGGTTTAACCAACTTTTGTTGCTACTACAAGCACTGAATCTGTCTCACATCTCTAGCATTATGGAAATTCATCTGGTGTTAACTCGATAGTGGCCAGGTTAATCTGGGAGTTTTATCGATAAAGAACTCCCCTCCCCACTTCCTCCTACCACACACCTTCAACGTTCCAGACTCTCAACCCTGGAAGCGGCCATTCAGAAGCCAAGAGCAATGGCACCCATGGGACGACTGGAGGTGATAAAATCATCTTTGTCTCCCAACCCTACCCTCAATATCACTAATATAACTGGAAGGAAGCGGATGTAATGACCAACGCCAGACCGAGTGCACTCACCAAAATACATTTGTAATAGCGCCCATCGAAAGTAACCAGAGGCTCATCAGCATAGCTGTAGGGTAATACTGTGTGGCTTATCATGAAATAGCGAATGGGATTTCCATATTTTACATCCCTTTGAAATTCCGCATTCAACACAATAAATATGCTCATCAATAATGAAGATTTCAGACGCAAAACCGCGTAAACGCCCATCCAAAAATGGAGATAAACATTGGAATCAAACCTTCAAAAAGTATATTTTGTATTTGCCTACTTTTCTTTGTCATTGGTCCACAGCCATGTGATCATAATTATGAGAAGTGGAATTAATGAGAATTAAAATGATTTAAAAGTAAACATTTTATTTAAACTACATTTTTGGATTGGCGTTTACGGGGATTTGCACCTGAACTATGTGTATGTACATATATATATATATATATATATATATACATATATATATTATCGCGCACACTTAACCAAACAGATCCCATACATCTGAAGCTAGTATATGCATATACACTACCTTTGGTTGCAGTACATAAATATCAATGGCTCCGAGCAGATATTATGTCGGGGATCCAATGAACATTTTAGTATTCATGAATTTTGAGTGGTGAGATACAGTGACCTGGCTTTCCCGGTGTTGCCCATTGATGAGCCGTCATGTGTGCACCCGGTGGAGCGTGAACTTGTATGGATACCGTGACTGGTGCGAGGGAGGTTGCTGTAAGGGAAGGTGCCTCCCAGAACTCAGCCATAGAGACAGGCACAGACACAGCTACAGGCACATGAACAGGAGCATCCACAGCCACAGCCACAACCACAACCACCACCACAACCTGTTTCACAGGTACAGGTACATGTACAACCACAACCACAAGCACAGGCACGTGCACACCCACAACCACAACCTGTTTCACAACCACAGGCACATGTACATGTACAACAACAAACACATGCACAGCCACAGCCACAACCACAACCTGTTTCACAGGCACAGGCACATACACATGTACAACCACAAGCACAGCCACATGCACATCCACAACCTGTTTCACAGGCACATGCACATGCACATTTACAACTGCAACCACATGCACATACACAGCCACATCCACAGCTATAACCATTACCCCTTTGACAGACCCAGGCACATGCACATGCACATGCACATGTACAACCACAACTACAGCCACATGCACATGCATATCCACAACCACAACCACCCCGACAACCTGTTTTACAGACACAGGCACATGCACATGTAAAACCACAAGTACAGGCACATACACATACACAGCCACAACCACAACCTATTTCACAGGCAAATACACAGGTACATGCACATGTACAACCACAACCACAGGCACAGGCACACATACAGACACAACCACATGCACATGCCCAAGTACAACCACAGCCACACACCAGTCACAACGATAACCATAACCACAACCACATCCTGTTTCACAGGCACAGTCATAGTCACAGGAACCAGCAAAATCACACTCATAGTTCCAGGCACAGCCACAAAACCAGCCACAAGCACATCACAGCTACAACCATAGGCACATGCACATGTACAGACACAGGCCTAGCCATAGCCACAGGCACAGCACCAGCCACAACTACAACCACAACCTGTTTCACAGGCACAATCCTAATCACAGGAACAGCTATAGCCGCAGCCCTATGCTATAGCCACATACACAGACAGAACCACAGCCATAACATCAGCCCCATCCATAGACACATCCACAACCACAACTACCTCCACAGCAACTGGTTGGCTCAGTGTCAGGATAATGTGACTGAGTGGGATATCAGCTCATGGTGCTGGCGGCCTGGTCTTCCAGTGGAGCAGCACTATAAAGTCGCCATAAGTGCGCACTGTCACAAGTGGGTACCCATCCTGATATGACCTTAGATGTTGCTAGGACGTAAAACAACACCAAACAAACAAACAAACCTACACAGCCACAACATCAACCATGCCCACAATCACAAACACAGACACGGGTACAAGCACAATCACAAGCACAGGCACAGGCACAGGCACAACCGCAGCCACAACCATAGTCACAGCCATAGCACCAGCCACAACCACAACCAAATCCACAGTCACAGCCACTACACCACCCACAACCACAGGCATATACATAGTCACAGTCAAAACCACCGACACAACCACAGCCACAACCAGAGCCAAGAGCAGTTGACACTTCCTTAAATTAGTTATTGCAAGTCCCATACATCAGGCAGAATTAGCTTAAATTGTGGACACATGGTGTATATAATGTGCCTAATACAGTACAACCCCGTTAAACCAAGCTCGGTTAAACCAAATGATCGGTTAATCCTAACTTTTTTCGGTGGCCCGGCAAAATACTACCATTTATCATATAAAAAAGTTGGTTAAACCAAGTCGGTTAATCCAAAGTATTGGTTAATCCAAACAATATTGTCGGCCCCAGGCCACTTCCGGCACAGTTAAACCAAACTTTCATGTGGTTTTAAGGTCATCTGAGACTTTTGTATATGATAAATGGTAGTATTTTGACAGGTCACCGGAAAAAGTTTGGATTAACTGATAATTTGATTTAACCGAGGTTGGTTTCATGGGGTTAAACTGTATGTACATAAAAAACAATAATCGTAGTGTCCACATACATTGTACATCCAAAATGCACCCCCGTTTTTGCCAAGTCAAAGTCAAAGCCAAAGCTCGGTTAATCCAATGATCGGTTAATCCAAACAAATTTCTAGGGTCCCTTCAAGTTTGGTTTAACAGAGTTATACTGTAGTTAGAACTAGTAGTTCAAAGGAACCTTGGCTAGAAGGAGCTCCTAAAAACAATTTAAATTAGCTTTCTCTTTGCATCAACTCAAAACCCCAGTCATTTTTATGTGGTTGATGCAACAGCTTTTGTTTCTCTCAAATTCAAATTATCCCAATTAGAACACAATATATATAGTGGTATATTTCAGTGCGCCTAATGGTTATAACTAGCCAGTACAAACGAACCATGACTATAAGCACTAGGTACAAGGAACTCGTTAACACAATTTAAATTAACTTTCTCTTTGTATCAACTCAAAACTCTTGTTTTATGCGGTAGACCCACCAGCATTTATTTGTCTCAACCTGTGTTATCTCAAGTAGAACCCAAATATGTAGAGTTCCCTCAGGATGACAGGAGCTGGAGAATATAATAGTGAAGAAGAAAATATACTAACTAGCTAGAAACATCGCTTTATTACATATTTCTATATTAGATATACAGTGAAACCCCAATTTTACGCCACCCCCCCCGAATTTAATACAAATTTGGATATAACACAAGGCACCATTGGACACATAATTCTTTAATTCAAATATAATTCCGGAAATTGAACTCCGAGTTTAGTAGTGCGACAACACATTTTTCGGGATGACATGTTAGTAACCCCAATCATTGCTTAATAACAGTATTTCACTGTACATAGCAAAGACATAGGAGCATTCGACTGGGCCCTTTCTATCCGCAAGATGGATCAGATGGAGCCACATACACACATCTGAATCATCGGTATATGAACCCACTTCCGGTCCCAGTCGAATAGGAATTTGTTCGGAAATATTTCGATATTCGGATAGAGAGGCCCAGTCGAATGCCCCCCTAGTGAATACACATTATTCACAACTTCAACTACATCATTGTTCCGACTGCGCATGCGCTGAAAACGGCGCCGGGAGCAAAGCAAAGGCGTACGGCCATTGAGTTTGCCGATATGTGTAGGGCAAAACTGGCATTTTATTCAAAATAAATAGAAATACATAACAATTTGGCACAAACATGGATGGAAGGATGCAATATAATAATATAATGAATATGTTTAAGATACAACTCTCCATAATTAAGCATTTTGAGCTAAGAGACATACAATTTCAGTCACTTTACAGGCTGATGTTTACATCACCATTTTATTAGCCAGAAGTAATTATTGTTCTAAATATTAAAATGTATAATATGTCAACAACAACTTGTTTCAAAGAAATATATAACCAATATCTGATTAACCCTACTCATTTTCTATTTCTACATATTTCATTAACCATAGAATATAAATAAAAACATGAATAAAATAAATAAAACTGACTGGCTATGGCTCTAACACTAGTCTGAGTGCCTAGATTTATCTAAATCTAAATGCACATGGCATAACATGTGCTAATTATATTGATGTAAATGCAATGCTGGATAAAAGATTAATATCTTAATCTATTATATATATATTTTTTAGTTGGTATTCAATGTTTCAAGCAAGAGCTGAGATGAGCTGAAACTAGCACATTTCATAGCTGTGCCATGTGCTTCTCACAGGTTTGCTTTGCTCTGATGCATCCCACAATGCACCGTGCCGCTGGAACCGTGATGTAGTCTATTTGCCAGTGGATTCTTACCCCCTGAAAATGTCATCTTAGATTTCAACATCATATTTCTATGTTGCTTAAGGCCCTGTCAGATTACGGCATATGGCGGGAGCGTATTGAAAACCTATGTAAAACCTGCACGTGCCGGCCTATCATGACCTTTGGTGACCTCTCGGGTGGTTTTGAGCATATGTGGAACCTATGAGGAGCATACAAGGAGCGTATGAGGAGCGTATGGGAGCGTACTGTGACATTTTTTGACGGTTTTGATTGGCATGTGGAGCGTATGAGGAGCGTATGTGAATGTGAGGTGCAGGGTGCAGGAGGAGAGGGTGTTCCATAGGTGTGTCCATGAAACAAAGCACCACTATTAACCCGGGCAAAATTGTCGTCATCTCTACTAGGTGCAAGACTGTTATTATATTCTCATCTCATTATTGTTAATCAACTTTGGTTTAGCCAACCTTTTTGATATAATTAATGGTAATATTTTGCCGGGCCGCCGGAAAAAGTTAGGATTAACCGATCGTTTGGTTTAACCGAGCTTGGTTTAACCTGGTTGTATTGTACTATATCACCCTCTGTGGTCAGAGATTTGGCTACTTCCCAAAATAAATTTGGCATGTTTGCGCTTCAAAAATAGATAGATCACCAAAGTTAGCCATTTAAAATAAAAGTTTACGCAAACAAAAGCAAGGTAGACTATAATGATCAACCTGATATATTTATCTCAGAAAATGACAGAAACTCTAAATCATCGGACTAATGGTGTGGCTAGGATATGCTTGGTGGGGTGGGGTGGCTGGTAGTTACTGCATAAAACGTAATACACGGGGGAGTGGGCGGCAGTAAGGTCAGGTTGCGAGAGGAACATGTCCTGATAGACGGGGGTAAACCCCGTAGGGATCGGTCGGGTGTTGGTGCGGGGGTTGGATAGGGGTGAGAGTGAATAGGTAGGGGGGGGGGGGGGGGGGGGGGGGCGTTATCAGAAGAGGGAGGGGGCAGGGGAGGGCAGGGGGGATGAAGGGTGGCTGGGTTGGATAGGGGTTGGCGTAGCTGGCACTGCTGGTACTACATCAGAGGCTGCCTGATGACACGTCCCGCCGTCAGCAAGGATACCAGAGGAATGTCACGTGTGGTCAGGTCCGCTGGGTACCAGCTGGGGACGAGCACTTCCGGTTACCGGTTACCGGGAGGTGGGAGGGGGAAGGGGGTTGCATTGCCAATGGATACTCCATTGGAGCTACCAAATTCAACAAACGCCCACTGGCTAACCTTATTTAAACCAATATCTAGGCGACCAAGCATAAGGGAGCCAGCCAATATTTTGAAAAGTAAACCTTGTTTTATTTAACAATGCCTCTAGAGCACATTGATTTTCATATCATCGGCTATTGGACATCAAACATATGGTCATTCTGACATATTTCTTTGGAGGAAACCTGTTGCTGCCACATAGGCTACTCTTTCTGATAAACATCAAGGGGTATTTTATATGCACTTTCCCCACAGAGAGGACAGCACATAGCACAGCCTTTGATGAACCAGTTGTGGACCATTGGTTGGCAATATTTTGAATACTGAACTGAATCTGCCCTTTGGTTATTTTTGTGTTTGTGCGTTGGGGTATGTGGGGGTTGTGTTTGTTTGTTGTTTGGTTGGTCTTCTTTGAAGCGGAACACATCAGGTTGATAAGGGAAAGTGTACATGTTGATCTTGCCATATTCTGGGCACTGGTCTCCGGGATCAAACAAAAACAGGACAGGTCCCTGGAGTGGTTGGTCGGTTGTTGGAGTTTTACATCCTGGCAACAGCTATGGTCATATCAGGAAGGTCCCTGGAGTGAGTTCAGTACATCAACCAGAATGGTTTTCCTTCTAGAGTGAACTTAAATGGGCAAAGTTGGATGGAAATAACACATATCAATAATTTCCAAAATACCTATCTAGACTTGAAGAATTCAAGCACAAAAACTGAAAAATTCCATTCTGGTTTAAAGGAAACCATTTCTACCAGGTTTGAGTTGAAGCAGTCATCATTCCGATAATGAAAGCCATTTTGTCACCACAGAAATAAACACTATGTAAAGTCCACGGCTGGCATCTGTGGGTTGTGTAGGCAGGCTATAGGAAATAAATACAGGCAAGAAGAGAAAGGAAGAGTATAATGAATGAAAGTAGACTGAGATCTTGCACCCTCAGGTTTATTATTATATAGTGGTACATGGATCTGGTATGGCATAACACCTGACCATTATCTCCAATGAGCAACAAGCGTTTATAGTTCCACCAATGAACAGTAAGCACATTCTTGTGTCACCATAACTACCGTGATCTGCCCACCACCAGCATGCGGTGTGGCTGCTTGGCCACCACCTGCCTGAGCTGTGTGTGTGGTGATCAGTGAGTAACAGTTGGCGGGGGAGGGGGTACTGAGCAGAGCTCCAAAGGCTCCTTACACACTACCACTAGTGCCTCCATCACACTATCTACCCAATACGCAATGACTATTGATCATAAGTAAAGGATCACCAGCAACTACATAACTACATTCATGCACCTGGTACTATATACCATTTACATAAATAGACCATTTGTATTCCATTATAGACCATTTGCATTCCCCACCAATGCATTTTATCAGAATATTTTACAACTATATAATGAATTACCCAATATGACATAGATAATCTTTAACTATAATGCTCAACAACAAATGCTATTTAACAGAGCACAACTAAAATGGATTTGCTTATTTTCCACCTGGACCCTTCATATCGAACTTTGTTATTGTTGGTAAAACAATTTATTCATCAGAATATACATTTTTTCAGTGCCGAGGCGCTGGTCTTCTGGCCATTTACATTATATTGTAAATATGTAGATCAGCGGGTCCTTAGGTCGGGGGATATTAGAAGAGTATGAAAGAGGTTAATGTGTTAGTGGCTTAGCCTAAATAAGGTCAGTATTATGGGCTAAATAGTGATATAGTGATATAGTGATATGGTAGACAGGAAGTGTGAACACTTATTTGTCTCTCATTTTTGTTTGTTTTTGGTACATTAGTTGTCCCAAGCAGGGGAAATCCCAGTCACAGACAACTGGTCTTCCCCACTCCACTGCTGGTCGATAGAAAGCCCGAGCCTACACTTTTACCGACCCAAGGGATTTTTAACCTCCCACACCACATAGACATGGTATGAGAGCAACTGGCCTTTGATGATGCTGTAAGTTATACAGAGCGGTGGAAATCCAAATTGGCAGAGCTGGGGGCATGGGGAATCGAACCACCGACCCTCAGATTAGGAGTCTGACCGAGAAAAAAGTCAGACACTCTAACCACTCCGCCACAGAGAATGCCACAAATGGTGGGTCACTTGCTAAAACTTCAAATAGCCATTTTAAATATAAAGTTACTTCAAACAGTAGTAAGGCAGATTATAATGATTAACCTATTTTTATTTATCTAAAGAATGAGAGAAACTCTAAACCATCAGACTATGCAACTTTAACAAGATATAAGAAGGCAGGATTCGATGAGTAGGCAATGCTGGGACCGTGTGCGCGTTAAATTATATTCATAGATAGAAACATATTTTAGTCTCAAGAATCAGCATCCATTTTCTGCTCTTCCATGAGAAAACCGGTGGCCTAATCGGTAGAGCATGGGCCTCGCATGCAGAATATTGGGGATCTGTTCCCCGTCGAGTAAAACCAATGACTTTGAAATTGATACTTGTAGCTTCATAGCCTGGCGCTCAGCATTAATAGGATACGGCACAGACTGGTTAGCTCAGTGTCAGTATTATGTACCTGTGTGGGATATCAAGTCATAGTGTGGGTGGCATGATTTCTCAGTGGGACAACACTATAAAGTCACCATCAGTGTACCCTGTCACAAGACGGTATCTGTGCTGATATGACCATATATGTTGCCAGGACGGAACACCCCAATAACCAACCATCCATGAGAAATTATGTAAAGTTGATGAATGTCATCCAGTGATAATTTGCTACAAATTACTTAATGTCACTATGTTTATTATGTTTGCTTTGCCACATTAAATTAGGTAATCACTATATGAACAGTAGTAATGCTACTGATTTATCGGCCCAGCTCGGCCCATTTACATGACAGACTGTGTACATTATCGAACGTGGTAAAGGTCAAGCATAACATGCGCATTGCCACCCATCATCTCATCACATCTCGGCTTATCTCCTCAAATCTCGTCTCATCTCATAGAGTGGTCAGCCTGGTCCCCGATTCTCTGCCTTTTTTTGTTGTACATTAGTTGTTTAAGCAGGGGAAATTTCAATCGTGGACGATTGGTCTTCCTCATTCCACTGCTCCTTGCCCTATCCTAATAATGCCAAGCGCCTGGCTAGGAAGCAAAAAGTATCAATTTTTAAGCCATTGGTTTGACTCGACTTGGGTTCGAACCCACGACCCCACGATCTACCAACACGAGAGACGGATGCTCTAACTCATTCTGCCATCGGTTATGTTGCTTTGGCAACGTGGGTAATTCGGGACCAGACGGGACAGATACAGCTGCCCCGTCCACACCCGGCCTTAATGCTAATGACCCATCCCCCCCGTTTATTCATAGGCGGCCAAGAACTGCACTAACTTCAGGTGGCGACAACGGCGCACGCGCCGGCAGCTGCCACCTGTACCCGGTGACCCTTCTCTGACATCACTTCCACCCCTGCCTCCGCGCCATCGGCACTTGCCCTCCATATGCCAGACTGACACCAACACCCGCCTTTTCTCACTGCCCCACCGACCCTACTTTTAACACGCTCGAATCGCAACGGTTGAGTGCCGGGTTATGCAGAGAATCAAACCTTACCTGAACATGCTACCTGACATTGAACTTGACCTGTGCTCTTTGTTTAGACTAATAAAATTCCCATACTATGTAGTGCCGTCTCGTGTCCTGAATTCCGTCTGGTTATCAAAAAGGCAGGCCATGACAACGATTTTATAATCAGCTAAATGCGGGCCTTCCATCAGCTGTCCATAGCAACATAGATGTAGTAGCTGCTTTTGCAAGTTTGTTATTTATTTGTTGTAAGAATGATTCAAATGCCGATCATTCACCCATCGATATTAGTCACTGAATTCAGAATTCATTTCATAGCAGGCTTTCCGTTTAGGTTCAAGGCAATTTATCATTAATTCGAACATGCTGGTATTGAAGTGGTTGGCATAAACAATACTCACAGCGAAGTTTGTTTCAAAATTCAATTTCCGTTATGGGCCTGTCACATTACGGCGTATGGCGGCGGTGTATAGATAACGTACCGCAAAAAAACAAAAAAACGTTGCAGAACGACGTATGGTGATGTATGTTGACCTTTGTGCACTGATATGAGCGTATGAGTAGCGTATGAGTAGCGTGTGAGTATGTATCAGTTTTCGGCACATACGCCATCATACACCGTCATACGCTACACATACGCTATGCATGCACTATGCATACATCGTATACGCCCGGTCCCTCCCTCCCCCTGTCTCCCTCCCTCCCTCCCTTGCGGCGCCTTTATATACCGAGAGCATATGCCGGGCATACGCTGAACATATGCTTTGTACATGCTGAGAATACGATACAAATACGCTCAAATACGTTACATGCATGCCAGGCGTACGCTACATATGCTATAGATACGCCGAAGGAGCGGTTTTAGTGTATGCATGACGCAAGACGGTGTACGTATAGCGTATGCACAATATATGACGGCGTACGCTTAACATATGCATAGCGTATGAGGAGCATATTTAGCATGCACAAAAAATGTTAGGACGGACACGCGTATGACGGCGTATGAGGGATACGCCGGGCGTATACGCCGTATGCGCAGCATATGACGGCGTATGACAGCATATGTGACACAAGCCGATACATCGGCATACGCTTACACTATACGCCGTGATGTGACAGGCCCATTATGGATGACTGCTTATTTGGATATCCCGGTAAAGTAGTCACTAAGCTGGTCATGTGTCAATGATGTTATCAAATACTGATGTGGTATCTAGAAAGTGGACTGTGATATATGGCATGGACCTTGTTCAATGATATACTGGTCATGGCACCAGTGTGATGGAGAGGAGCGGAATGTAGCTCAGGCGGTAGCATATCCAACTGTGAAGGTGTCGGCCATCCTATTGATCCTGCTCACTGGCGCCATTTGCAGTTTGGACTATTTTCCGTTCCAACCAGTGGTTCAAAAGTGGTTCATCAAAGGATGTGGTATGTGCTGTCCTCTCTGTGGGAAAGTGCATATAAAAGACCCCTTGCTACTTATCGGAAAGAGTAGGGCCTAGGCTATGTGGTGGCAGTGGGTTTCCTCCAAAGAAATATGTCAGAATGATGATATGCTTGAGAACCAATAGCCGATGATACAAAATCAATGTACTCTAGAGGCTTCATTAAATAAAACAAGTGTTACATCTTTGATGGACTGCATTCTAGTCCCGTTGAGGGTATGTAATTTCTTCTGTTGGGGTATCCGCTATCCACAGGTGGAACAGTCCACCATCAAGACTGTTCCTGCTAGCAGGCTGCAACCTGCTAAATATTTCTGATTAGCTTAAGTCAATTATTTGTAAAATTAAAAGAAAACAAAAACACTCATGATGATGGTAAATGCTCATAATCATAACTTCTAGGTACAATTCAATATTAGGGGTGGGGACTCGAACCCACATCTCTTTGCATTCCGGGCCTGTGTGCTAACCATTACACCACCTAGGCTCCCTGATATCAATACACTCCCCACGCCTACCTGTCTATGTGGTTACTTGCCTGAGAGGTCAGTGCAGACCACTACACTCGTCCCCCTGGAATTGTAAGTCTTGTAATGCTTACAATTACATACATACAGGCAATGCACTAACACATACATACACAGGGTAGGTTCAACAACCATACAGCGCAAAGCTTGTACAGGATCCTGATCACGGCAACCTGTGTCGTGGGGGTGATGAAAATGGGAAATACTGCGCCTAGAGCGGGACTCGAACCCACATCTCTTTGCATTCCGGGCCAGTGTGCTAACCATTACACCACCTAGGCTCCCTGATATCAATACACTCCCCACGCCTACCTGTCTATGTGGTTACTTGCCTGAGAGGTCAGTGCAGACCACTACACTAGTTTATATGTTTTCTTTTAATTTTTAATTTTCTTTTAATTCGCTAAAATATTTTTAACAAGCCGTATGAGGTGATTCAGATCTGCTGTCCCCAATAAAGCTACATTTTCTTAGTTTTCGTTACATTGGTAAACAAAGTTGGCACAATACCATGAGGTAATCAACACAGTTAAAAATAGATGTTTTTGAGTGTCATTGGGCACTGATAGCTACTACATTTGGGAGGAACTTCTCCCTTGAGCAGAACACAAGTGCATAGCAGTGGAGAACCATGTGGTCTCAACAACACCTCAGGATGAGTCTGTAGCGGTTTCCTTGTACATGGCATGATTTCATTCAATTCACGACACGACAAGGGACTACTTAGTGTGGAAATGTATTTAGGATAAGTTTACCATGAATGAGGATAAATTTACAAAGTCAAAGGACTGAGGTTCGAATCCAAGACCAGGCGTTCACCCCTATGAATATCACTGTCCTATTGTTTGTAGCGGTGGGTGGGCAGCCAAGCAAAGGTGTGTACTGTTGTCGGTCTAGCGTCTCGTTGATAAGTGCCAGCAGCGGGGTGGATGTTACCGGAAGCTACATCAGATTTGGGGTTCACCAAGTGCAGGCGAGGGGCATGCCCATAACTGTCTAGTGTTGAGACCAGGGGCCGTATGCATGAACAAGTTTTTATCGGCTCCGGTTTTTAGGGCCGCCGCCGAGGTACCTAACGCTGTTGTTCACGGGGTATGTGGGTCACGGGGTATGTACGGGGCCAAAGCGCGTTCAGTTTAACTAACATATCAGTTATTTATAGATTTGGGGTATCCTCCTTAACTGGTACCAATATGTACCGGCTGGCTTGCCATCTCCACACACCGGGCACCAGCAAACCTTTGCATGTGACATAGGCATCACACTACTTGTGCACGGTGGTTGGATGGAAGCATTATCCTATCAAGTGTATGTAAATAAAACAAATAGAACCAATCTATTCATTGCTACGATCTAATTCTGTTATCTAGAGCCATGAATATTCACTCAGGGGTTCAAATAATGTTATTTATGAGAATAGTTTCCTCAAAAAGTGAAATTTGGTCAAATTAAGCCCAAAATCGAAGTGATATTAACACCGTCGCCACATCGGCGGCGATTTGTTTTGTTTACATTCGACAATATGAATATCACTTCGAGTTTGGGTATAATTTGACCAAATTTCACTTTTTGAGTATGTAATTCTGTTAAATATGATAGCATTGAATAGATTTGGGCCTAATCGGTACCTAACACCACCCTTAAACTTGCTACGGAGTGGTGTTAGTGTATGCGATGTTAAACTCGCTGTGTTTGCGTAACACCACTCCGTGCATAGTGACTTTTCGCCGCTAAGCTACAAATCCCGTCCAAAACCAGTTTTGCCTCGCTAACACCGCCTCATGCATACGGGCCCTGGAGTTAGCGAGGGGTCTGGCCATTTACCGGAGGCTGGGTATAGTTGGAGATGAACGTGCAATTCTCTGAACCATATCCGGTGGCACTACTTGCCCCGTGTCTATCGCGACATATCCATGTTGCCGAAGCAACATGATCAATTTGTCATTTCTATTTCCCACCCCCACTGATGCTGCGATATAGTCTTGACATGAGTGAAAATGAGTGGTCTCAGATCAGAGCTAGGCCCCAGACACAGTGCAATGTGACACCACCGAGCCCTTTTAGGCAGCCCTATCAAGATGCTCATTTCCTGGGATGTCAACATCAGTAGGCACCCAGCACAGATGGATGTCATACCCAGCTGATCCTAGTCAGTTCAGTTTCCCTATAACCTTCTCCGTCTTAAGGCTGGCAAGAGCCGAAAGACATGAATACAAAGGGTGTAAGCGAGAAACTTTCTTCGATTGGAAACCTTGATGTGCTCCAATGCATGGTTTGATGGTTCTTGGAGTTTTACGTCCTGGCAACATCTAAGATTATATCAGGAAAGGAACCGACTTGTGACAGTGCACACTCATGGCAGCTATATAGTGGTGCCCCACTGGGAAATCAGGCTGCTGGAACAATGCCCCGATATCCCATTCAGTCACATTATCCTGACACTGAGTTAACCAGTCTTTGCCCTATCCTATTAATGCTGAGTGCCAGGTTAGGAAGTGACAAGTATTAATTTTAAAGTCATTGTTTTGACTCGACCAGAAATCGAACTCCCGACCTTCCGCACGCGAGGTTCGCGCTGTATCGATTAGGCCACCGCGCCTGATGGTCTGTGTACTGATTTTGAATATATGTATACAGACTGCGATATGTCAGCGGATTGGTCTCAGACTTCCTCTATTGTACGAGTTGGGAGGATGACTGATTGCTTCCTCAATAACCACGCAGTGGCCTAATCGGTAGAGCGCATACCTGGCGTGCGAAAGGTGGGGAGTTCTGTTCCCAGTCGAATCAAACCAATGGCTTCATAGTTGATACTTGTCACTTCCTACCCTGGCACTTGACATTAATAGGATAGGGCAAGGACTGGTTCGCTCAGTGTCAGGATAATTTTACTGAGTGGGATACCAGGTGTTGGTGCACACGGCCAGATTTCCCAGTGGGGCTGCACTATAATGTTCCCATGAGTGCACACTGTCACAAGTTGGTACCCGTCCTGGTATGACCTTAGATCTTACAAGGACGGTAGTGGGCTCTTAAGCTGCCTTTTTCCTTCCTCCCACCTCCCACACCCAATCTCTATGACCAGTGCCCATCCGAAGCCAACTCCCGATCACATGGGACTGCTTTTAGGGGTGCCCATACAGTGCTGCAGATTTGCAGCCTTCAGCGTGGCAACGCAACTGAAAAGTCCTCCAAAACAAAACATGTTAAAAGGACCTAAAACTCAAAAAAAACAATCAAACTATAGCTAAGCAAAATATCATTTAGGAATGAATTCATTTCTAGGATATACATTTTTTTCTGAGTAAACTCGGTGAATTGTAAGTGTTACAATTGTTTATCCCGCGACAATCAATAGTTAGTCTAGCGGGACCTTGGCGCCTCTGCCATTAAAACTAGTCGACCGGTCCTCGACTGATGAAAACGATGCACTTAATAAGATATAACTGTGACAATATTGATAATAAAGCCAGACATTGCCCTCTTTTGAAATTGATCTTACGCTTGTTAATATGCGATGTATCATTATCCTATGTCTGCGAGTAATGGCACATTCAAGTCCTTCTGATAGTCATCATCTATTAATAATATAAGTGTTTCTGCATATAATATACATGTGGCGCCCCATTTGCCTTCCTCAACCGTAAACAACTTCAGTCTTTTGGGGGATTTGTTTTGTATTAAGCAGGCACAATTTCACGTTGGTGCACGTAGTTGAACGTGGTGGAGGCTATGGCCCTGTCACACTACGACATAATGTGGTAGTTTAAACCGATGTAGGTGAAATTTGGCGATTATGTTGAGATACGTCAAGACACGTTAGTCGTTCGTTAAGCCTATGTCGAGATATGTCGAGTTACGTCAGGTTACATTGAGATACGGTGACACACATCAAGGTTTTGGACATAGCCACAACTTTTGACATAGCTCGACATAGCTCCACGTAAAGGCCATTACTTTGGGTGACTTTGGGCTTATGTTGCGCTCACATTAGCCTTATGTCGAGATATGTTAGATGTTCGTTAGAGCTACGTTGAGCTACTTCGATTTATGGTAGACTGAGAGAGAGCTGGGAGGAACGTGCAGCACGCGTGCTGACACCATGGTGTTAACATATCTCGACATAGGTCTAACATGTCTCTGACGTGTGTCTAACATTAGTCTAATGTACATATAATGTATCTTGATGTATTCAACGTAGTTGATGAAAGGCTGGCGTGCGTGTAACATATGTAATGTGCTCCAACGTTCTTCAAACATAAGCGAACGTGCTGTGAACGTGGTTTGAATGTTTTGCATTGATGTCCACACTCTGAGCATGCTGGACTGTTGTTAGACTGACGGTGCTAACTCGCCAGCCTGACATCGACTATGCTGAGCCGTCGATAGAGTTTCGCTATGCTGATGCAGTGCGCACTGGAGGCTCGTTAGCCTTAAGTTGGGCCTTTTTTTGTAAATGTTCTAACTCGTTGAGACATGTTACAACTACATTGGACCAACGTTTCGCCTACATCCACTACGTTGCACTGATGTCAAATTTGGCCCTGAAACGCTGAGAATTTCTACATATCTCAACGTAAAGAAGTGATTTTTACATTGCGCACTCAATGGCCTGTTACGTCGTAGTGTGACAGGGGTAAGGGGCTGTCACGGCGTCAGCTCGTGCTCAACGTACGAAAATGTGCCAGTACATCGGCATTCATCAAACTTGTTAGCAGCCAGGGATAAAAATGTGCATGCACACAATGTACACACAACATACACACAATGTACACACAACATACATAGCATATGCAGAACGTATCTCTGACCTATTGCTAGCATATGAGACTGTTCATGTGCCTCGCAAGACGTTCACAAATCGTTCGCAAAATGCTCACATACGCTCACAGTATGCTGAGCAATGCTACGTACGTTACTCCATCGCTAGAAGTATATATGTTAAGTATGCTGGATATATGGCAGGCATACATTCAAAGTAGGTTAGGAGTATGTTATGTATCTGTTGGCAGTATGCGGACTGTACGCGGATTGCATGTTCCCAACAGGCTGAACATATGCTAATCTGTCCCAATGTACCCTGACCTACCCCTTACATGCTCCTAATGTACACCTAGCATACACGTAGCATATGAGGAACGTATGAGCCATACATCGACTTACATTGAACATTTTGAACATGACCACACATTTTTGAGTGTCTCGACGCAAGAAGACCTATGACGCCGTATCCCGAGTCTACCCGACATATGATGCCCAACGTATACGTAAGGTATGATGCCGTACGCCAAAGTGTTGGTCGAAAATCACATACGTCGGCATACGCTAAGGCCAGACGTCGTAGGCTGATAGCCCCTTTACATTGTTGAACATAGTTGAACGTACCGGCATCCATACTTGTCCATGATGTTAATTTGGTAATAATGTGGGTGAGCCTTGATGTCCGATTTAATTTTTGGACATGTTCAAAAGAGAGCTATGTTAGAGGCTGAATTTGTATCCATGATGCTAACATACTCTAGCATAGTCTAGTGTACTCTAGTGCAATCTAGCATACTGTAGTGTACTCTACCATATGCTAGCATACTCTAGCGTACTCTAGCATACTTGGACGAAGCCCTGGTCACATAGCCGTTAGTGGATGTAGGTGAACATAGTAGAGGCTAACATAGTTGAATGTACCCTACCATAATGATCAGTACAGTAACGTATGTATCCGTACCGTAAAGTATTTATCTGTACCAAAACCTGCCATACCTTAACGTATTTCAATGTAGTTTAACGTACTTACATCACGTTTGACCCACGTTAACCTCCACTAGGTTCACCTACATTCAACTATGTCCACTAAGTGTATATGACCGGAGCATAATACAGAATGTCAAGGTAAGTAGCCACAGCTGAACATTGTTAATTTATGGGTTGGATTTGGTAAAGATTTGAACCCCTTAGGTTTGAATGCCGAGAGCTTACACACAGTAAGTGAGCACACAACTCATTCAGTCTTGCCATCTGGCAAGTTATATTTAAATAATGTTGACATTCTCTTAAAAGGTTCAGTTGACTATGCTTGGTATTGAAAAAACGGAAGTTGTTTTTATTTAACGACACCTCTGGAGTACACCAATTTTAATCATCGGCTATTGGACGTCAAACATATGGTCATTCTGACATATTTCTTTGTAGGAAACCCACAGCTGCCACATACGTTACTCTTTCCGATAAGCAGGAAGGGGGCTTTCTTTTATGAACTTTCCCACAGACAGGATAGCACATACCACAGACTTTGATGAACCAGTTGTGGACCACTAGTTGATAATAATTTTCTAAGTATTAAAAGAATCATCAAAAGGAAAGTGGATCCCACTCTTGTTGCTTAACACTATGTGATCTGGCATTCTGGTTATCGGTCCGAAGTCTGCCGCTAGGCGGACACTTTTTGTTCTCACATCAGCATTGTCTGGCACGATTCATTCTACTCAGACTGCAGAGAACTCCTGTTGCACTAAACAGATCCATGTTCACTCCCATAAGCAATGCGTCAACTGCGGTGTGTTAATCCGTGTGCGTGGTTGCTGGTTGAGAGTTAGCCGCAAGAGTAGGCCCGAATCTTGGCAGACAAATTATGACTTTAACTAAGTTTTAGACCCGTGCTGTGATGTGTCTGTTCAATTTGTTACTGCTAGATGCCATACAGGTGTAGGATTAATCTTCCTTGGAAGCCCAGACGGGATGGCCGGATAAGTCAAGTGTCTGTCTCCTGTTGGTAGATCGTGGGGTTCGAACCCACAGGTGCGAAACGACAGTCGTGTCAAACCAATGACTTCAAAATTGATACTTGTCGCTTCCTAGCCAGGTTCTCGGCATTATTAGGAGAGGACAAGGACTGGTTAGATCAGTGTCAGGATAATATGACTGGGATGTCCGGTCATTTGAGCTGAGAGCCGTAGTCTCCCACTCGGGCAGCACTATACAAGAACCAACCAACATACACTCTGTACAATTACAGAATTCTAGTTGAGTTATGTGGTTTGTCGTCGATCCCAGCATGTTCTTTTCTAATGCGGCATCGATCTGCTAGTGATGAATTATGCACTCTAAAAGCAGTGGGCTATGATGGCAACTAGCACCATACACCTGATATCCCACTCAGTCATATTATCCTGATACTGAACCAACCAGTCCTTGCCCTATCCTAATAATGTCGACAGCTGAGCTAGGAAGCAATAAGTATAAATTCTTAAGTCATTGGTTTGACTCGACCAGGGTTCGAACCCGTGGGTTCGAATCCCACGATCGAATACCACGGGAGAGGGGCGTTCAACTCATTCGGTCATCCCGTCTGGTCCTACTGACAAGGTCAATGTGCAACAATATATATGTATTTTGCTATTGTACCTTTTCCTCCAGACAACTGGAAGGGGGGGGGGTAAATAAATGGAAACATTATGGATAAGGCGGGACTAGAACCCGTCGGTATATCCTAACATGCTGCACCAAAACAATAAAAAAACACCAACAACTAACATAACTACCTATAGCTAAGATGACAAGGCTACTACCAAATTGAGACTATTGCTGTTCAGCGATGAAAACAAGCCGCGAACCCGCGATGCCGCATCCCCCCCTCACCCCCCCACCCCCCAAACAAAAAGAAGAAAATAAAAGAACCTATATTTAAGCCCTTCCGGGAGGAGCGTCGATAATATGGCTTCCTTCCGCTGGTCCCATAATGCCCTGCGGCAATTTATAGCAAGATGGACCAAGTATCTAACATTAGCAACCCATTTAGACTGGAGTACATTCAATATAGGTATACAACATTTATCGCCAACTATACAAGAAAAGGAAAGATGTTCCATTAATTTGAATATTAATATGAACCAATTGTAACCCATTGATCTCGATGTTAGTTAATATCTAATATGCAACTTTAATTGTTATAAATGTAGGCATATTAATTAATTAAAATATAACATGTATATCGTGATGTACCATTGGATCTGCCAAGTAGTCCTGCTCCCCAAAAAAGCATGATTGGTCGATATTATATATAAATACATAAATATATATATATATTCTTTGGTACATTAGTTGTTTAAGCGGGGGAAATTTCAGTCACATATGACTGGTCTTCCTCATTCCACTGCTCCTTGCCCTATCCTAATAATGCCGAGCATCTGGCTAGGAAGCAACAAGTATCAATTTTTAAGTCATTGGTTTGACTCGACCAGGATTCGAACCCACGATCCCACGATCTACCAACACAGGAGACGGACGCTCTAACTCATTCGGCCATCCCGTCTGGTTATATATGGGATATATAATTAATTGTGTGAGTGTAAAGGGGTGGAGCTGTATTTGTCATATATCTATATTTATTGTGCATATATTTATTATTTAATATCGGATATTTATTATTTGAATATATATATATTTATATACATAAAAGGCGAAGATGTCATGTAACTTAGTATCCGAACACCTTTCAATGTAACAGGGGACCACGTGATGAGTACCTTCTAAATAAAGTTAATTGCAAACTAGAACATAAATAATGTTATTACAATTCCCTAATAACTGCCCGTGGATTGTGTGAGGCCCCCACCTGCACCAAAACACACACACACACACCCAGAAAGTATCATTTTTGGAAACGGTTAACCTCAGTTAATCAATAGATTATATTGCCATTCCCACCGTGTGGTGCATTGTCGGATGCATGGGAGAAAAACAAACCCACGACAAGCACATGGCTAATGCTAATACACTGGGTGCAGACATGAAATGTGTTAGTTTCAGCTCTTCTCAGCTCTTGTTTGATACATAGAATACCACCTCACACAATTTATATGATAAATTAAGATATTAATCTTTTATCCAGCATTGCATTTACATCAATATAATCAGCACATCTTATGCCATGTGCATTTAGATTTAGAGAAGGCTGGGCACTTTGACTAGTGTTAGAGCCATAGCCAGAGTCAGTTTTACTTATTGTATTCATGTTTTTATTTATATCATATGGTTAATGACATATGTAGAACTAGAACATTAGTAGGGTTAATCATATATTGATTATATATTTTAATAATTAGAACAATAATTAATAATGGTTATGTGGATATCAGCCTTAAAGTGACTTGTGTGGAATTTTATGTTTCTAAGCTCAACATGTTTAACTATGGCTAGCTTTGTCTTAGTTATATTCATCAGATCATTATATTGCATGTGTGCATCCATGTTTATGCCAACCTATTATGTATTTCTATTAATTTTGAATAAAATGTAAGTTTTGCCCTAAGCACATCGGCAAACTCAATGGCCGTATGCCTTTGCTTTGCTGCCAACGCCCTTTTCAGCGCATGCGCAGTCGGAACGGTGATATAGTCTATCAGGCATTCGAGAGACCACTCACTGCCGACAGAATCAGTTAGCTCTCAGTCAGCAAATTGGGCATATGGCGCCTGTCTATTTGAATCACGTGTGTGCTTTCCTCTCTCACTGAAAGCCATATTGTGTATTTAAATTTAGTTGGAGGTGGAGGAATGAAGTTGAAATAGTTGCAGAGGGCTGCTATGGTGTGGGATATGTAGTAATTCACCATCCAGAATCGTAAATAATCAAATCTATTTTGTCTGAATTTACCAAAGACATTTAATTCGTGATTGTTGCCTTTAATATAGCGGGTGCATGAGAGTTCAGGCGCAAAACCCTGTAAATACCAATCCAGAAATTGAGATTCATAAACTTTGGAGACAAACCTTGAAAAGGGTAATTTTGTACATTGATTAGTTTTCTTCATCGCTCCATAACCATTTCATCACAAGGTAAAAATCTGTTATTAGGGGAAATGGACAGAAACCGAACAAAGTCTGTTTTGTGTCCGTACAAGTTTTGAACATGCACAAATCTAGGAAGGGATGCCGCAGGACTGACGTCTATGGTTCTTGTCCGGTTTGAGTTTGTTTTGTCCATTGCCTATCCATTCATGTCTCTTTCATGCCCGTTTCATGTCCATTCGTCCAGTGGCCATTGACTCGATAGCGCAACATTTTGACACATTTTAATACATTTTGATACTTATCACCGCCAGACTAGACAATTCTGTCAGTTGCTCAATACAGCGAGGTGTGACAGCCGCTTAAGGTTTTCCGCTTGAACTCTTCACATACTTCGGTTAGTTCCACTCAGGACATGTCCAGTGTTAGGATATTTGGCTGATCGGAGAGGAGGGTTTGCTAGTGAAAACGCGCCCATGAACAGATTGGATTGTTTTTGCTGGCAGCTCCATGACCGTGAGCGGAACTCTAGGAGGTGTGCCCTAATAGATCGGCGGGAGGCGCGCCGGGGCCGGCCCGGGGATCATACGGACCGGGGTAAATTAGGTTTATCCCGCCTGTCGGGATGGGCTGGACGGGGGGGATATAGACGGGGGGGGGGAGGGGGTCGTGGGAGGGGGACCACGATGTGGGGAAGGTTGTGGCCCGGCATAAGCTGTGACACAACACTTGATTAGCACCCAGCAGCCACCTTACTTCTAACATAATACACTGGACCTGGTAGCCGAATCGGTAGAGCGCAGGATTCCCGCGCTGAAGGTCGGGCTTACGAATCCGAGCAGAGAGAATCCGATGACTTATAAAATTGATACTTGTTGCTACCTAACCTGGCGCTCGGCATTAATACTAATACTAGGATAGGGTAAGGAGCGGTTAGCATGGTATCAGTATAATGTGACTGTGTGGGATATCGGGTCATGGTGCCAGCGGCTGGTCTCCCAGTGGGGCAGAACTATTCAGTCGCCCTCTGTGCACACTGTCACAGGTTGATACCCGTCCTGATCTGATTTTAGATGTTACTAGGGTGTAAAACCTCAACAAACAAACAAACCTAACATACGACAGTGCTCCCTGCAGACATCCCTCCTCCCGCCCCCGCCACCACCAAACCGCACTGAACTACCAATTCAGCAGGCGGAAAGCAGCACGCCCCTCCACACCCCACAACACACGCAGGGCCCTAAGTCAATACGCGGAAACCGGAAACCCTATCACACTTCCAGCCAGTAAGCGGAAACCAGCACACCTACACCCACACCCACACGCACACCCACACGCACATCTACACGCAGACCCACACCCATATGCACACCTACACCCACACCCACACCCACACCCACACCCACACCTACACCCACATGCACACGCACATGCACACGCACACCCAGACCCAGACCCACACCCGCACCCACATGCACACCCACACCCACACGACAGCCACATCCGCACCCACAAGCAGAACCACACCCACACCCACACCCACATGCACACGCACACGCACACGCGCACGCACACGCCCACCCACACCCACATGCACACCCACACCCACACCCACACCCACACCACACCCATACCACACGCACATGCACACCCACACCCACATGCACACCCACACCCACATGCACACCCACACCCACATGCCCACCCACACTCACACACACTCACACGCACACGCACACGCACACGCACACGCACACCCACACCCACACCCACAACCACACCCACACCCAGCCAGTACGCAAACCCATACCGTCACCCAAACCAGCGCGCATACCCACACCCTCACTCACACCAACACCCCCACACCCACACCCACACCCACACCCACACCCACACCCACACCCCCATCCCCACCCCTAATCACACCCCTAGCCACACCCACACCCATAACCACACCCATAACAACACCCACACACAAGCTAGCGCCCACAGCCACACCCACACCCATAACCACACCCATAACAACACCCACACATAAGCTAGCGCCCACAACCACACCCACACCCACAACCACAGCCACACGAAGCCAGCGCCCACACACACACAACTACACCAAGCCAGCAATTCAATATATTTATCTCAGAAAAATGACAGAGATTGATCGGACTATGTAACTTTAATAACCTCATCAGTCACTGCCCCATGTGAGTGAACTATGCCCGGTGGCCGAATCGGTAGAGCGCTGGCCTCGCGTGCGGGAGATTGGGAGTTCAGTTCCTCGTCGAGTTAAACCGATGACATATAAAAATGATATGTGTCGCTTCCTAGCGTAGTGTTCGGCCTTAACAGGATAGAACAAGTGCTGGTTAGCTCAGTATCAGGATTATGTGACTGAGTGTGATATCAGGTCATGGTGCCAGTGGCCTGAATTCCCAGTGGAGCAGCACTATTAAATCTCCATGAGTGTGCACTTGTGACAGTGCATATTCAAAGCAACCTCATAGAGCTACCCTACTGGGAGACCAGACTGCTGACACCTTGACCCGATATCCCACACAGGCTCATTATCCCAATACTCTGCTAACCAGTCCTTGTCCTATCCTATTAATGCAGAGCGCCAGGCTAGGACACACTGGGAACTGAGACAGGGGCATGATGGGTAGTGTAAACTGGTGAAACAACAAACAACAACTAACTCTTCTTAAAGTCACCGTTACAGCAAATGCACCTTGCATGGACGAATCCCAGGCAATTCTTATCACAACTATTTCAAGCGAAAAGGTACACAGAAAACAAGGTATGTTAAGCCCCAGTCACACTACGGCTTGCAACCTCTTTGGTCCAAAGAACCCACCTCCTGGTAAAAGTCATTGGTTTGACTCGGCTGGGATTCAAACTCCAGACATTCCACCCGGGACGTCTGCGGTCTACCTATTAGGCCACCACTTCCGGTAATGGAAAACATCACGTTAAAAGCATATGCCTATATTTATTATCTATTTTAATTTAGTTTAAAGTTACTTTTATTTTAACGGTTTAATGTGGCAGATGTTTGAAGTAAAAACCGCGGGGTTGGTGGGGTGAGGTTGGCAGAGGGGGGCGGTGTCGCCTGGGTCGAGGTGGACGTCTGGGTCGAGGGTGACGGGCGACTGGCGCCGGGCGGCGATGGGAGCCTTACTGAGGGGGCGCTGGGGCCCGAGGCGGGGGTGGTTGCCGGAGGCGGCGCCGAGGCGGCGGGCAGGCCGCGCCTCGGGCGGGTGGGCGGTGGTGTCCGGAGGGCTGGTAGCAGTGTGGTGGGCGGCTTTGATAGGGTGGGTGGGCCGGTCTGGGGCCTCCGTGCCGGGCTGGAGGTGCCGGCTCCTCAAAAATCCGGCGAGGCGGGAGCCGCTGCCCGGGCGCGCTTGGCCAGATAGGCGTCCTCGCTGTGCCTGGTTAGTACCCTCCGGACATTGGCGCAGTATGCGCATGCGTGGAGCTGTTTGGCCACCCCCTGGCCGTGGACCTCCCCCGGGGCTGCGTGGGTGCAGGAGTTGGGGTCCCGGTTCCAGGCATAACAGAGTGGGCCGTGGGTCTCCTTGCTGTAGGCCATGCGTGTGTCGGTGTGGCCGCGGAACTGGGGCCGGGGCATTGCAGGGTCGAGGGAGGGGAGTTGGGTGGTGGTGGGGTGGGGAGGCATGGCGAGGGACTCCAGTCTGAGGAGGTTTATGGCTACTGGGTCGTGCCAGCCATGGGGGAGGGTACCGTCCGCGATCGCGGTAAAGACCGCCTCAGAATAGTGGCGGACGGTCGTCCAGGGATAGAGGAGGTTATCACGACAGATAGATAGGATATGATGGTGGAGTCCCGGGGCGGAGTGGGCGGGGAAATCCGGGTGGTCGATGAGGGTGAGGAGGGCGAGGGCGTATTCGTCATTGGTCGCCTCCCCCCTCTTCACTGGCTTCTTCTCGGGACCTCGCCTCACCAGATCGGAGGGGAAGATGTAGTTGGATGGGATGCCTTGGCGTCTGGTTGAATGCCACGCCTCGGCGGATGCCAGGATTTCCCTGACGGCGTCGGCCGTGGAGGCGGGGTTGTGGCGGGTCTCCTCCCCCTGGTAGGCCGGCGATGTGCAGGGCTGCAGTTGGGGCAGGATGTGGCGGTACCTCCCGTACTCCGCATGTGTCGTACCGGGGAGGGCCGCCTGGGGGGGCGGCGGGGGTCGGGCCGCAGCGGTGGCAGGTGCCCGAGGCGTTGGTGCGGCCGGCGGGGGCGCCTCTGGCGCGGGCCGGGTCCCGTTGGCGCTGATGTGGTCGATCCGGGCGTGGAGGTCAGCAGTGGCCTGCCGGTGCTCGGTGTTGGCCTGCCGGTGCTCCTCGCTGGCCTGCCGGTGCTCCAGCTGCATGCGCTGGATAGCCTCCAGCACTGAGGAGGTCTCGGCGCCCGAGGAAAGGTCCGAGGGCGCCGGGGGGGAGACCGAGACGGGTGATGGTGACTCGACCCTCCCGGGCGACGTAGAGGGCCCCGGGGTCCGGGGGGCGGCCCGGGAGCCCTTCCGTCCTCGTCCTTTTCCTTGAGGCATGGTTGGTGGATGCTGGTGTGTGTCACCGGTCCGAGGTGTAGGCCCAAACAGGAAGTGGAGAGTCGCGGAAGACGGCAGGAAGGTGAGTGCCTGAGGAGAGCCGGCGGGCGGCCTTATAAGGGAGGAAGGGGGGGGAGGTGCGAATGCTGGCGGCCCGGGGGAGGGTGAGATGTGGCGAGCAGCGGGCGTCGGGTGAGGCGTGAGCGCCAGAACAAAGAAGGTGGGAGGAAGGAGGGGGGGGGGGGGGCGAGCCGGGGCTCGGCCGAGGTGAGTAGGCAGCGCCACAACGGCGGGGGAGGGTCTCTTCCTTCCCTCGCATCAAACGTAATGCTTCGCATTACGACCAATGTTGGCAGGCATCCAGTAACCGTGGATATTTTAGCTTTCAGAAGTGACAGATTCGATTAAAATGACAATTTGTCTTCCATGCGCTACTACATGTTTTATTGCGTGCACCGGCTTCCAATTTGGATAATATATGTAGGATATAATCTAAATAAATGTTGCGCTTTCGAACGATGCAGCTTTTTGAAACCATATCTATCTGGCTTCTGATTGGTCAGTTTCACAGACTAGTATTCCTTTGCAGTGTGAGTAGTATATAAAAAGTACTGAGTAAACCTGGTACAAATCGGGTAAAGCGCGCTGGATACTAACCGACAATCTGACTATGAGATTTTTGATCGGGGATCGCAGGACATTCCAATGTTCAGATGACACTCCTCTCTTTCACTCCCAAGTGATTTCCAACCGATGCTCATATCCTAGTGAACTCCACTAAATTAGGCTCCTGACCTAAAAACATACACAAAATATCGGTGCAAAATAATGCTAGGAATCCCCCACTAAGCTGCACTGCAAAGGGGCATGTGATATGTCATGGGTCACCAGCGGGATGCCCAATGGAAGGTAACCATGCCAAAAGTAGGCAGATAGCATACCACACAGCTACGTACAAGCCTATGATATGTAAATAGGAGTAGGCTAGTCTAGTAGTAAGAGTAGAAAAAACAAAACACATATATGCCAAGAAAATCCAAAAAAGATTAGACCAACCAACTATCTATCTGCTACTGAAGTGCAGGCAATCAAATACCTTATCAGCAGCTACTGTGTGATGAGATAACACCAACACTACAGCTGGCCAGCATTGAAAACAAACCTGAATACCCAGGCGTATATGCTATGGACAGTATAAATACAGCCTCAATAAAAAAAAGAAAAAGGCTCTTCAACATATTATGTTAAGTGCTATGATCTCCATTCCTTCACTTTGAAGTACTTTTTATTTCAGCCGATTAAACAGGGAGATATTTGAACTGAAGAAAACGCTAGATTGTTTTTGGTGTTCACATTGGAATTTTGGGCAAGGTTTTCCTTTAGCAATTTTCCAGCATAGCAGCATGACAGAGGTACATAAAACTTCTCTCAATATATGTTTATTTAGTGTATCAATATCTAAGTTAGATACCCAACATCAAAATCAAGGTAGGTGTCTTGGTTTCGAGGGTTAAGAGTATTAACATCAGCTATTATGTAATGATGGGCCCCATCCTGATATGATAGGATAAAAAGTCATGTTTGACATGACAAGCCTGCCTGCTACACCAGGCATGTCTGCTATTTTAAACCTCCCGACTCATTAAACATGCATTGCTTCCTGGAAGGCTTATTACCTCAATATCCTAAACCCTGTCACTGCTTAAACCCATGATGTACTATGTACCAGTGTGCTAGCCAACACTAATTTGAAATGTTTTTTTCACTTTATATTTCTCCGTAGTGAACCCAAACGAATACAAATCACTTCAAAGTAAAATAATGCAGATTACAATTAACTACCTCATATAGTTGTTTCGTCATACAATATTGCCAGGCCTTAAAACCGTCAGATCACCTAACTTTTACCAGACTTGTCAACTGAGCTAATACAAAGACCCTATAATAATAAGACGGCTCATTCCCTATCTCTTCCATGGTAATGTAAATTTTGCAGTGCCACCTTGTGGTGGGTTTGATCAGCCCGGCTGCTGGTTGGTGTCTCACATGTAAACACATACAATTATATTATACATGAGATAGGTAAGTATGAATACACATCAATATGAAATTGCTATGAACAAATACCCATCATTATTAGCATCAGCATCAGCAACACCATCATCACATTCATATATACATTTATACATATAATATAGCACCTGTTTAACCAAGAAAACAGCCAGCGCACCAAGTGGTGGGTTTGATCATTTTGATTACACAGTACAGGCTGAGTGAGCCGTCTTAGTATTATAGGGTCTTTGTCTAATAACATGTCAATAATGGCAATTTCCCAACCTTTGAATTATCCCTTTTTTTGTATGAAACCAGAATGTACATTTTGTTCAGGGAAAAGGCATTGGTCTCCTGGTCATGTACATTGGATTGTAGATGGTAATATCCCCAGATATCTAGGTGGGCGAATATGGGCATATTATGAAATTAAAATTGAGATTTAATAGGTCAGTGGCTTAGCTATCAGGACTAAGTTCGAAACTATGATCTAAGGTGGCGCGTTCGTGGGTAAACTGTGTTGTCATTATGGGTGTTACATTCATAGAGCATTTAAGAATTTAATCATATATTGCTTTCGAAGATTCTGGAACTAGTGAGCATTTGCTGGATTTCTTTCCATGTCGTAAGATTCAGTGCTTAATCCTTCTGATGCACTATGTCAGTCATTGCTCTGGCAGTCATTAGTCTTACCGGACGCAGTGGTCTAATCGGGTTTTTTGTTTGTTTGTTTTTGTCTTATGTCTTAGCAACATCTAAGGTCATATCAGGACGGGCACCGACTTGTGACATTATGCACTCATGACGATTTTTAGTGCTGCCCCACTTGGAAATCAGGCCACTGGCACCATGCCCCGATATCCCACTCAGTCACATTATCCTGACACCAAGCTAACCAGCCCTTGCCCTATCCTAATGATGCCGAGCACCAGGCTAGGAAGCGACAAGTATCAATTTTTAAGTCATTGGTTTGACTCGACCGGGAACCGAAGTCACAAACTCCCGATCTTCCACACGCTAGGCCTGTACTCTACGGATTCGGCCACCGCGCCTGTTGGTCTAATCGGGAGAGCACATGCTTCCCTGTGGAAGGTCGGGAGTTCGAATCTCAGCTGAGTCAAACAAAGGACTAATAACATTGATACATGTCATTACCTAGCCTCACGTTAGGCATTAATAGGATACGATAAGGACTGGCTTGCACAGTATCAGGACAATGTGACTGTGGGGGATATCACATCATGGTGCCGGCAGCCTGGTCTCCTAGTTGGGAAGCACTATAAAGTTGCCAGCCATGAATGTGCACTGTCAGAAGTCGGTCCTCGTCATGATATAACCTTACATTTTGCTAAGATGTCAAACAACAAAAACCAAACAGTCATTAGCATGTAAATACATACTTTATGCGTGACGATATTATGTCATAGTGGAAAAGCAGTACCTTAATGATCTTGTCATCAATCATGGAACTGACAGTGACTATGAAGTAAATGTGTTGGTTCTATTACTGGGATAGTATATACTCTGCCGATT
This sequence comes from Branchipolynoe longqiensis, assembly GCA_030323885.1. Taxonomy (NCBI): domain Eukaryota; kingdom Metazoa; phylum Annelida; class Polychaeta; order Phyllodocida; family Polynoidae; genus Branchipolynoe; species Branchipolynoe longqiensis. The sequence goes on from CM059191.1 coordinate 40,307,008, forward strand.
ACTATGACAAGAAATACTTTATTTTAGAAGTAACTTTTATTTTAGACGATTACTTCTGGGATAATTTGGTAGTGGACAAAATGCTAAATTAATGTTGGCCTGCACATTCCTATTAGTCAGTAGTTCTCCTTATTGCTTAATCTCATATCATGCCAATATTCGGCAAAGTCTGAAGCAAGCTGAGTATGTATCTGTACCATTACTACAAACACACACTATTCCCAGAATACAGGACATGGAAACAGTTCAGGTGCAAAACCATGTAAACGCCAATCCAAAAATGGAGATAAACATTGGAATAAAACCTTGAAAAGTTCATTTTTGTATATGCCTCCTCTTTTTTTCATTGCTCCAGAACTATGTGATGATGGTGAAATTAGATAGCTTTAACATTATTTCCAGGTACAAATGATGTGTGCCTATTTAAACTAAATCTTTGGATGGGTGTTTACATGATTTTCGCCTGAACTCTTCACCTTAATATAGCTAGGGAAATTGCTTATCCTCCCTTTATATTGTTCATTAAGAGTTAGTCTGGTATAAACAATCTGCAAATAGTTGGAACATGGAAATGACAATAAGTATTATTATTTATCCTCATAAAATAAATGTTACCTCATGTATATAATCAGCATTTCTCTCTGTATGTCTCTCTCTATATATATAGATATACTTTGTGTATACTGTTACTAGATAATATACTATATCATTTTCTATACTCACTATATATATATAGATATATATATATATATATATATTATATGGAGTTTGGTTCCTGGTCAATTCAAACCAACGACTTTAAATTTGATACTTATCGCTTCCTAGCATGGCACTCGGCATTAATTAGGATAGGGCAATGACTGGATAGCTCAGTGTCAGGATAATGTGACTGAGTGGGATATCGGGTCATGGTGCTGGCAGCCTGATTTCCCAGTCAGGTAGCACTATAAAGTCATTATGAGTGCACACTGTCACAAGTCGGTACTCGCTCTGATATGACCTTAGATGTTGCCAGGACACAAAACTCCACCAAACAACCAACTAGAAATAGTCAACATCGCTCTCTCTTGATATATGCATATAATATATATACATATATATACTCTTACCTGATATATATATACTCTATATGTATAAAAACTCTCTCTCTATATATATATAAATAGATATATAATATATAACTTGTATACAGCCCTGTATGCGGCTGTAAGGCAGGAAGGACTCCAGCTACACTACTTTGACACTGTTGACACCACTGTGGTTCCCGGGTTGGATACCAAGGGGGCTCCCAGCGCTGCAGTCGCAGGCTGCCTCTGCTGCCCAAGGCACACTGGACTTGCCATTCAGTCTCCAGTCGTACTCAACGCAACTACTGATTTTTTTTTCTTAACGGTAGGGCAATTAGCCCAGCCAGATATCCTTCTCAGGTGGATTATTGATCGTAATATTATTATTATTATGAGACAAATTAACCGTTGTGTATTGTTCATCGCTGATATCGCATAGTACAATGCTATTTGATTATCATGTTGTTATTGTGCTTGGTGCAATTGTAATAAACTGATATCGCCCTTATCCGTTATATATGTCGCCTCCTTTTGCTTACATAGTGATACAATTCTGGGAGCCATCTTCAATATGGGAGGGAATGACCTGTTAGGTTAGAGCCGTTCAGGATCCATGTACATATTTTATGATGGCCATAAAATGTGCACCTCTAATTGCTGACCCAAGCTATGGGGCCTGAGATGCGCCGGTCGGATCTGCGCCCTGTGTCATTTGGATCGCATTACGAGCACTCACTCGGCCCCATAGCGTTGTGTTCTGATCATTTTTGTGTGTATTTGTGTTTCCCTCCGAAATTGCTGCTGTGAAACACGGCCCTGACTGATTGCCAGGTCCGGCCCCACTGCGCCAAGTGATCGGAGGGTTGGATTTGTTGTTGGAGTTTTACGTCCTGGCTAAATCTAAGTGAAAAATCCACGGCTGGAATCTGTGGTTGTGTAGGCAGGCTATGGTGAAATCAATACAGGCAAAAAGAGAAAGGAAGAGGATAGAGAGTGAAAGAAGAGAGAGAGTCAAGCCCTCAGGTTTATTCTTATATGGTACATGGATCAAGTATGGCATATCATGTGAGCACGTTCTCCCAATGAGAATCAAGCATCTACAGCTCTACCAATGAGAATCAAGCATTCCCGGTCCCCATGGTTACAGTGATCTGCCGACCACCACCAAGCCATGTGGCTCCTTTGGTCACCACCTGCCCTGAGCTGAGTGTGTGGTGATCCGTGACTAACAGAGGGGGGAGGGGGTAGTGATTAGAGCTCCAAGTGCCCCTCACACACTATCTTACTAGCACCACAATGTCTATTTACATAGAGTCAAGTACCACCACTAACTACATAGACACATCTATGCACCTGGCCCTATATACCTTGTTCATAAGTAGAACATTTGCATTCCCCCACCAATGCCTTATTATCAGAATATTTTACATAAGGTCATATCAGGATGGGTACCGACTTGTGACAGTTTGCACTCATGGTGATTTTATAGTGGTGCCCCACTGGGAAATTAGGCTGGCGGCACCATGACCCAATATCCCACTCAGTCACATTATCCTGATGATGAGCTCACCAGACCTCACTTGATCCTATTAATGATGAGCGCCAGGGAAGGAAGTGACAAGTATCAATTTTATAAGTCATTGGTTTGACTCGACCGAGACCAAACTCCCAATCTTGCGTATGCGAGGTCCGCACTCTACCGATTCGGCCACCACGCCTGGTCCAAGTGATTGGAACTTAAATAAATACAAACTATATGTGTGACTGGACGTGGTGTCCGAATCGTTGACCCTGAGTTGTAATGTTCAATTCCATGTCAAGTCAAAGCGATGACTTATAGAATTGATACTTGTCGCTACTTTGCCTAGCGCTCGACATTAATAGGATAAGACAAGGACTGGATACCTCAGAGCCAGGATGATATGACAGAGTGGGAAATTCAGTCATGGTGCTAGCAGTCTGCTCTCCTAGTGGGGTTGCACTATAAAAGGTTCCATGAGTGCGCACTGTCACAAATTGGTACCCATCTTGATATGACCTTAGATGTTACTAGGATTTAAAGCTCCAACAAGCAAACACACCAAACTATATATGTGATACAGTGGTATATATATATATATATATACATATCTTGAATGATTTGAATGGGAAATATTATGCCTAGAGCAGTATTCGAGCCATTGCTTCTTGCTTTATGGGGGTAATAAATGAAGAGTTCAGGCGCAAAACCATGTAAACGCCAACCCAAATATGGAGATAATCATTGAAATTAAACCTTCAAAACGTATATATGTTTTATATTCCTACTCTTTTCTTTATTGGTCCATAACCATGTGATCATATGAAAAGTGGAAGTAGTGAATTTTAAAATTATTTTCAGGTAAAAATGTGTTATTTAAAGTACACTTTTGGATTGGCGTTTACATGGTTCTGCGCCTGAACTCTTCAAATATACCAACCATTGATGCATGATGTGTAGCATTGTGTTTGATTTGTCGCAGCGGGAGAAATTGCCCCAGCTATTCCTTATCCCTCCCTCCGGAATCTCGCCTCAGAGCTAGCTCGTCTGTGCTGCCCGCTGTCGCCTCTCACCAGGCAGAACCTGCCACTCACTACTCCTACAGCAGCTGAGACGTCAGGGTTCACTTTTCCACCCACCTATCCAACTTTCTAGTTCCTACTCCTGGAGCACACCCTAGATTCTGTTTTTCTCCTTTTTTTCGAGTGACTTCACCTATTTCTATATTGTACTCAGCCACATCGGACTTGAGAGCTCCTCGGGCCATTGATTAAACACTCGTTCTACCTCCACCTTGCCTTCCTCCCCTCAGTGTAAATCACACTATCTAGGCCTCTGATACATTCGCCCTATCCACGCCTAGCAGTCTATATGGCTCCTGGACTGTGATATCAGTGCAGATTACTACACCAACCATTTCACTACCTAGGCCCCCTGATTCAATCGCCCTATTCACGCCCAGCAGTCCATGTGCCTCCTGGACTGTGATGTCAGTGCAGATTACTACACTAACCATTACACTACCTAGGCCCCCTAATGCATTCGCCCTATCCACGCCTAGCATTCTATGTGGCTCCTGGACGGTGATGGCAGTGCAGATTACTACACTCACCATTACACTACCCAGGCCCCCCTGATGCAATCACCCTATCCAGGCCTAGCATTCTATGTGGCTCCTGGACTGTGATGTCAGTGCAGATTACTACACTAACCTTTACACTACCTAGGCCCCCTGATGCAATCGCCCTATCCATGCCTAGCAGTCTAGGTGGCTCCTGGACTGTGATGTCAGTGCAGATTACTACACTAACCATTACACTACCTAGGCCCCCTAATGCAATCGCCCTATCCAGGCCTAGCACTCTATGTGCCTCCCGGACTGTGATGTCAGTGCAGATTACTACACTAACCATTACACTACCTAGGCCCCCTGATTCAATCGCCCTATCCACGCCTAGCATTCTATGTGGCTCCTGGACTGTGATGTCAGTACAGATTACTACACTAACCATTACACTACCTAGGCCCCCTGATTCAATCGCCCTATCCACGCCTAGCAGTCTACGTGGCTCCTGGACTGTGATGTCAGTGCAGATTACTACACTAACCATTACACTACCTCGCCCCCCTAATGCAATCGCCATATCCACGCCTAGCATTCTATGTGGCTCCCGGACTGTGATGTCAGTGAAGATTACTACACTAACCATTACACTACCTAGGCCCCCTAATGCAATCGCCCTATCCACGCCGAGCAGTCTACGTGGCTCCTGGACTGTGATGTCAGTGCATATTACTATGCTCATCCCCCTGGAATCTGGAAAATGGTTTATGTTCATACATTGTTTAAACCTTACGATTATATATAAACACACAGGTTCGGTTTAACGACCATACAACATGTAGCATGTGCAAGGTCCTGGTCGCGGCAAACAATATTGTGGTGTGATGAAGATGGAAAATATTGTACCGAAACCAGGAGTCCAACCCACACTTAAGTAAATTCCGTGGCTAGCATACTGTAAAATGGTGAAAGCTCGAATCTGTGGTTGTGTAGGCAGGCTATGGTGAAATCAATTCAGACAAAGAGAAAGGAAGAGTATAAAGTGTAAAGGAAGAGAGCAAGTCAAGCCCTCTGGTTTATTATTTATATGGTTACATGGGTTCATTGTAGAGTATCACCCCACCCCATTCCCCCAATGGGAAACAAACATTCTTGGCCCTACCAATGGGGATCTAGCATTCCTGGTTCCCATGGCTAGCAGTGGTCTGCCCACCACCACAAAGCTGTGTGGCCCCTCTGGCCACCACCAATCTTGACCTTTGAGTGTGGTGATCCTACCCCAGCAGAGGGGGAGGAGGTAGGCCCTGAGTGTGACCCAGACCGGCCAGCACCACTATGTCTATTTACATCCCACTCAGGCACCACCAGCACCTACATACATGCGCTTGGTCATATACACCTGTTTAGTAATAGAACATTTGCATTTCCCCTGATGCCGTAAATCAGAATATTTTACAATCCTAAATATTACACTACATATGCCCCCTTCTGCAATCACCATATCGACACCTAATTGTTTATGAGGATCTTTGCATAAGACATCAGTGCAGACTACTACATATCCCACTAACACTGGTCTACACCCGGTATAAGAGAGGTGACCCGAGATGGCGCCACCGGTACAGTGTTGCATCTGACGGGTTATAACAATAATCATCATAATAAGTAATATTCCCTTCGGTATATGTATACTCGTATAATATGTTATACATCACACATATATATATCTGCATACATGTGTAGATCTTAAATTAATTCTTATTTAAATTAAATTAAATTATATTTTAATTATAATTTTATAGGAATTAATGCATTGGAAGTACATAGCTGGATGATTATTCGATATGGGAAAGGGAGCCATACGGGGAGAGTTGCTTTAAAAAGAAACGCAATGTGGTATTTTTCATTATTTTCGCTATTCCTCTTTCTTTTAATTTTAACAAATAATAAGCGGTTAATCGATAGTAACACACAGCTGGGGGCCCCACTGGGGATGAATCCAATCAGGAACCTGATCGGCCGGTCGCGGTAAGACAATGTGGGTGTCCATCGGTGGTGGAATCACACTGACACCTGTCATGGGAATAGGGTATTATTGCCTGACCGTGCGTGGGCAGGTCGGGGTGGGGGGTGGGGGGGGGGGGGGAAGGGGCGCTAGGGGGTGGGAAGGGGGTCTAATTACCAGAGCGGAATAGCCGACCTGCTCTGAGGGGAAAGTGGGGGTACCTGCCAGCAGCGTGTCATACCTGGGTGCTGGGTAATGTAATTCAACCTCACCCCGGTACTGTTAATATTTAATGCAACGTCTTGAAAACAGGGGGCAGTGAAAATTCGGTTGTTTGCTCAGATGTGGGAAACAATCATTTGCATGCAAGTGTTTAGTTGTGATGCTCGGGAAGATTCGCGGAATCATTGATTGATTGATTGGTGGTTGCTTTATGCCGTGTCAGTAGCATAGGCCATATTCACGGGGCGAAATGTTTGTTTTTGTTCAAACCATCGCTTTTACATGTAAAAGCAAACAATCAATTTTGGATCAATAGACGGTCATACATTTTTTTAACTCACAATCATACAGTTTCTGGTCAAGCTAAATGCAATTCTAGATGATAGTATTATTCACTGATGAAATTAGATAACAAAATTATATGAGGTGGAGTTCACCAATGGTGTTGGCTCCTCCTGGTGAACAATGTCCCCTAAATCTAACGTTCTTTGTAATTCTTCTTTACCTCTTTCTCTATGGCATGGGGAATGCGCCTCAGCGGATCTATAACAGGGTCAATCACTGGATCAGTATGTATAGTGGCGTTTACTTTTATAGTGCCTTGACCAGAAAAAAAAATGATCATATTTAATTACCATTTTTTCACATAGTCCATTGTTGAGAGACTCAGCTCACTGATGACATACTCATGACAGTATGTTCAGGGTCTCGCATGCACCTTTACCCAGGATCGGCTTTCCTGTTTTGGTTATCTGGAACCAAAGAGTCTGTTTGTTGACGTCGATCTATGCCTCTCCTTCGGGCTGAATCCACTGTCCTGTGTAGGTGATCAGGCTGCATCTCGCGGGTTGCAGCACAGGTCCAATCAGCGTTTGGAAGATCTGTTTCGGTAGCAGGTTGGCCTCCGAGCCAGTGTCCAGCTTGAACCGCATCTTTTGGTCACATATCTTCATGTTCTTGTACCATAGGTGCCGCTCCTCCTCATCGTCGTCATCGTCCTCCGACATCTCTCCCATGAACATGTCGTCGTCATCTGGTGTCAATACCCATCTACCCGGAGTATTGTGTTTGTCGATGCCGATTTTGTCTATCGGTGCTGCTGCTGCTAGTTTTCCTCGACAAACTTCGGCGAAATGTCCGGTTTTGTTGCAGTTTGCACACTGCTTACCACGTGCAGGGCATGTTCCTTGTGCGTGTTTATAACCGCACCTAGTACACTCTGTTTGTGCCATGACTGTTCTGGTTGATTTGTTGTTCTTTTATGTCCTAGCAACATCTAAGGTCATATCCCACACAGTCACATTATCCTGACACTGAACAACCAGTCCTTGCCCTGCCCTAATAATGCCGAGCGCCTGGCTAGGAACCGACAACTATCAATTTTTAAGTCATTGGTTTGACTCGACCAGGGTTCGAACCCCCGACCCCACGATCTACCAGCATGGGAGATGGACGCTCTAACTCATTCGGCCATCCCGTCTGGTTTCTGGTTGATTGGTTTTGCCCTTTCCATGCTGGTGGCAGTGTGAGGGTGTGTGTCTGAGGGCGGGTCCTTGGACGTCCATTTTTGCTAATTTTGTCTACGTGTGCCTCTGATGTACTCTCCATTGGATGTTTGAGAGACAAGGTGCTGTGCTCACTCAGGTGGCACATCTGTATGCATTGTTCGACTGTCAGGTTCAGTGTTTGTAACAACCTGTCACGCAGGGCATCATCCTTGACACTGCATACTAGTCTGTCACACAAAATTTCATTTTCTAAATCCTGATATCCGCAATATGTAATATGTTGTTTCATTGTACGCATAAAAGTCTCCATCGACTCTGTCATTTGGTGGTATGTATTCAGCTGGTACCTTACAACGGTTACATTAGCCTTACTGATGCAGTACTCTCTGAATGCCTCTGTGAGTATGCCAATCTTTTCCATGTCGGCTGCCATTATGTCAAATGTTTCGGAGAGTGCTTGTGCCTCTGGGCCACAACGTGTAAAAACACGCAGCATTGCACTTTCTCTGACTTATAGATAGTCCCTGATGCACCAGCGTAAATCTCATATGACTTGAACCATTTTTTCCAATTTTGGGCTAGATTTCCTTCTAGCAACAGAGCCGCAGGCAGTTTCAGTCCGGTTAGAGCCATTGTGGTGTGCAATCTGACACCATGTAGTATATGGTAGGTCCGAACACAACGAGAGCTAGAGCGTAACTGCTTTATTATATCCACGTCACGTGCCTGCCCGGCACGTGATCTCCACAGGTCGTTCGACTACTCGTGTCCATAGCATGCTTACCTTACAGTCATTGTTTGTTTGTCGTTGTTTTATGTCCTGGCAGCATCTAAAGTCATATCAGGACGGGTACTGACTTGTGACAGTGCGACTATATAATGCTGCCCCACTGGGAGACCAGGCCGCCAGCACCATGACGGAAGTGACAAGTATAAATTCTTAAGTCATTGGTTTGACTCGACCAGGTGTAACATTTTCCGATATATGAGATATGGGATATGGAGAACTCTGCTATAATAAATTGCAACTTGTCTATATAATAGTGAATAGTATGTAAAACCAAAGGCATATAAGGTATATGTCATCAAGCAATTGCAGAGTGGTATAGAAAATCATAAAGGAGGCCTTTATCATTGAGTCTTTATCTCAACAACAAAAACATCCACCTATCCAATTGCATTGTCACGTGGATACTTCCGGTACTGGCGACCAATAAGAAACGCTTCTTGGGGGCAAGTTTGCTCTTTTTTCACTTCTCAATCAATTATGTTAATTGGATCAGACCATGAACCTCACACGGGGTCCCTACATCACTCATACATAGGAAGGTTCTCTTTGAGTTTGACCGGGTTGGTTCAGGCTGTCAGGGAGTGGCAGGTCGGTCAGGGCGGTCAAGGCTATCAGGCAGTCAGGGCGGTCAGGAAAGCGGCTGTAGGGGGATGCCCGAGGGGATGCCCGGGGCGACACGCGGGGAGACCCCGAGTCAAGGGCCGGCATCCGCAAGTGACAGACGGTCCCACGATGCATCTTCGGTTCGGCTTTGATGGTATTGTCAGTGTCTACAGCCGGGGTGAGGGGTAAGGGGTGAGGGGTGAAAGGGTGAGGGGTGATTGGAGGGGTGAGGGGGAAGGGAGGTGGGAGGCTGAGGGGGAAGGGGTGATGGGGCTGATGGGTAATGCCAGGGGTGAGGGCTGAGGAGATGAGGGGTGAGAGGACGAGAGCTGAGGGGTGAGGCGGTGAAGGGTTGGGGCAATGGTGGGGGTGAAGGGTGATGGGTTAGGGGTGAGGGGTGAGAGTTGAGGGGTGTGGGGTGAGGGGTGAGTGTTGAGGGGTGAGGAGTAACAAGTGAGGGGTTGGAGTAATGAGGGGTGAGGGGTGAGGGGTGAGGGGTGAGGGGTGAGGGGTGAGAGGTGAGGGGTGAGGGGTGAGGGGTGAGGGGTGAGGGGTGAGGGGTGAGGGGTGAAGGGTGAGAAGAGAGCTAAAGCCCCAATCACACCTTACCGGACTGGGGAACCGGACATGAACCGGACACTGTCCGTTGATGTACGGCAATGTCCGGTACATGTCCGGTACCCATCCGGCGGTGTCCGGCGGTGTCCGGTGGTGTCCAGCGGTGTCCAGTACAAGTTTTGAACATGCACTGACCTTGAACCGGACACCACCGGACTGAAGTGTACGGTTGGTGTCCGTTTCGTCCAGTTCATTGTCCGGTTGGTGTCCGGTTGGTGTCCGTTTGACGTCCGTTTAGCGTCCATTTAGCATCCGTTTAGTGTGACATTGTTACACTGTGCAATGTGGCGGTGTGGCAGTGTGGTAGTGTGGCACTGTCACGACATGGCATTGTTGTGCTGTGCTGTGTGGCGATGTGGCATTGTGGCATTGTGGCGGTGTGGCTGCGTGGCGGTGTGCAGGTGGAGGCGTGGCGGCGTGGCAGCGTGGCGGCGTGGTGGCGTGACTGCATGGCGGTGTGGCAGTGTGGCGGCGTTGCAGCGTGGCGGTGGGCATCGTGGCGGTGGGCGTCATGGCGGTGTGGCGGCATGGCATTGTGGCAGCGTGGCATTGTGGTGGCATTGTGGCGGCGTGGCATTGTGGCGGCGTGGCATTGTGGCGGCGTGGCGGTGTGGAGTTGTGGCTGCATGGCGGTGTGGCGTTGTAACATGTTTACCGAAAAGATTATATTAAATTTATAAGGTTAGTCAAACTGATACTATAGTGACAGCGATTTGCGGCGATCGGCAATGGTTTGAATCGGGCTAATGTTGACACATGCGCAGACGATGCTTTGACGCATGCGCAGATGCTTTGACGCATGCGCAGAAGCAATGTTGAGAACTGCAACTGCTTGAGAACTGAAACCGTGACACCGGTAACGACACCACCATCACTCCGGGTTAGGCACATGGTATGGAGTTTCCCGCCATTTACAATAGTGAGTGGAAGCTGAAGGTACTGCATTGGCCATTGGCCGATGGTTTCAGCTGCTGCCATATTTGAATATCCAAATCACCTGGATGCAAGTGCCGAATCGGCAAACGTAGGCTTGCTTCCCTTGCGGATGTCGGGGATTCGATTCCCAATCGAGTCAAACCAATTCCATTGATAATTCTCGCTTCCTAGCCTGGTGATCGGCATTATTAGGATATGGAAAGAACTGGTTAGCTCACTGTCAGGATAATGTGACTGAGTGGGATATCGGGTCACGGTGCCAGGATCCTGATCTCCCAGTGGGGGCGCCTTATGAAGTCGCCATGACTGTGCACTGTCACAAGTCGGTACCCATCCTAATATGACATTGAATGTTGCCAGGAGGTAAAACTCCAACAACCACAACCTCCGGTCTGCGGAACTAATGTATGTACCATCTAGGAAAAATATGACATATTTGTATAAAGGAATCAACCGGTTTGGCAATAAAGGAAGCACTTATTAATTGGTTGTGCATTTTTGCTTCCTATTTGAATGGAGTTATTCTACACGCAAACTGCGACAGTTATGATGCCCAAGGCAACAGCTGGCCCCGGCAGCCATGGTAGATCAATAGCAATGCACGCAAGCCGTGACCCATTTAATTTTACATTAATACACAAACAGAGAATCAAACTACCACATTTTTAATGGTAATTCTGTGATAATTGGGACTAGTCGAGCATGACGCAATCTGGTCGCCCTTTAATCAGATTCTAAAAATAGGATTTTATAATTGCTTCCCAGGCGTGTGGGTGGTTTGTCAGTTCTAGCTCTGAGCTAACTACATTAACTTTCTCGTATAGGCTGTTTAATTATGTGAAATACCTTTATTACCATATTAATGGAGGCAGTCGCAAAGCTGCGTCCAACTTCTTTGCGCCTGTGGCATTCTCGATAGAATTAAGCTGATATTCCAGTAGCGCGATTTTTGTAGATCGTGGCATTCAAACCCACATGTTTAAACCCTAGTCGAGTCACACCAAAGATTTCAAAATTGATACTTGTCGCTTCATATCCAGGTGCTTGGCATTAATAGAATATCGCAAGGACTGGTTGGCTCAGTGTCAGGACAATGTGACTGAGTGGGATATCAGGTCATGGTGGTGGTGCTGGTGGTCTGGTCTCCCAGTGAGGCAGCAGTATAAAGTCGCCATGAGTGCGCACTATCACAAGTTGGTGACCATCCAAATATGACCTTAGATGTTGCCAGGACGTAAAACTCTTACAACCATGGAACCATTAGCCCGAAGTGCGATACGAGATGATGCGACGTGCGACATGCATTGGTAGACAAAGCAGTGGCTTTTTGTTTGTTGCGGCACAATGAGATAATCGTCCACAAACATCAGTACTCCTCCTGATGTGTGCAGGTGTTGCACACAATTAATGCTGCATCATAGTCCAATAAACGCTTCAAATTAAAAAAACAACTAAGCACTTACCTACATGTGACGGTACTTATCCAACTTAGACACTAGTAAAGCTAAAAGCTTCTTGGAAAGTGTTGAAGTGCTGCTGGCTTTTGCAAGTGACTAGCAACACTCTCTCAGGGAGCAAATAGAGGTCTCACACCTGCAAGAACACATCAAGACAGGCGCAAACTATTTGTCCCTGCAGTGGCTGGCTGGGAGTTGCAATCATCAACGCCCATAATGCTGCCATGGAAACATAGTTTTCTGTTAGGGTTTGCTCTCTTAGCCTTTAGTTATATCAATAACCTATATGACAAGGCAGTGGTTTATAACTTTGCAAAGCAGGGGAATCAAACTCCCTGAGGTATTTTAGCAGATAGGTACGGCAATACCCGACACTACTGCAATTATTAATTAACCCCGTTGTAAAATATTTCGATCAAACGCATTTGTGGGGAATGCGAAATGGTCTATAAAGGAGTACAAATGGTCTATTAATTTAAATGGTGTATAGGGCCAGGTGCATGAATGCATTCATGTAGGTGCTGGTGAATCTTTACTTGTGGTCAATAGTTATTGTGTATTAGGTAGATAGTGTGAATGAGGCACTAGTGATAGTGTGTAAGGAACCCCAAGAGCTCTACTCACTACCCCCTCCCCCCAACTGTTAGTCACGGATCGCCACACACACACAGCAGGCAGGTGCAGGCCAAGCAGCCACACCGCATGGTGGTGGTGGGTAGATCACAGTAGCCATGCTGACCCCAGAATGCTAACTGTTCATTGGTGGAACTAGAAATGCTTGTTGCTTATTGGAGATAATGGTCAGGTGGTATGCCATATCAGATCCATGTACCACTATATAATAATAAACCTGAGGATGGAAGCTCTCACTCTACTTTCATTCTTTATACTCTTCCTTTCTCTTCTTGCCTGTTTTGATTTCCTATAAGCCTGCCTACACAACCACAGATGCCAGCCATCAAATTTACACCCTGTCATCACCGCTGCCAATTTTGATTTCCACCGCTGTGTATAACTTACAGTGTCATAAAAGGCCAGTTGCTCTCATACCATGTCTATGTGATGTGGGAGGTTAAATTGTCATGGCAGGCTTTCTATTGATCAACTGTCTAACACTGAAAACAAGGCTATTCAGACTTATCCATGATAGGTTTTATAAATATTCAAGAAACAAAAACCTAATATTTATTGGCTGCAGACAAGGAATATTAAGTCATTTTTGTTGAACCTGTTATCGGTGAAGTAAATTGCAGTAGTTGTATATTTACCCACATGCCAACAAGATTTTAGCATCTTTTCGTGGTCAGAATCTCCTATATATAGTAGCTTGTCATAAACATTAGTTTAAACTAAAGGAAAGTAAATCATAGCGATTAAGATAATATCTTACCTCAAAAAGCATGGGATTATGCAACTTGAAGCCCCGTTAAGATCGTTGCCCTAGGCAATTTCGTTTGGAAGTCACCTCGGTATAATGTATCATTCTAACCCCGTATTAAATGTGGGTATCAGAACTGGTAAATCACCATATGGTTAGAGTGTCTGACATTTTTCTAGGTCAGATGCCCCCCCCCCACCTCTGCCAATTTGGATTTCCACCGCTTTGTATAACTTACAGCGTCATCAAAGGCTGGTTGCTCGCATACCATGTCTATGTGGTGTGGGAGGTTAAAAATCCCTTGGGTTGGCAAAAGTGTAGGCTCGGGCTTTCTATTGACAAAATGGCCACATCAGGAGCATCCACATCACGGCCCTGGGAATCAGCTATCTGATTGCAAATCCTGCTACCACCATCCACCACCGAGAGCATAAAGATCATAACTCTGCTCGAGATAACTGGTGGAAGGACATGATGAAAAAACCATTGGACAGGATTTGATTTTAGACACATACAAACTTCTTTTATTTAACTATACCTCTAGAGCACATTAATTTGTTAATCGTTGGCTATTGGATTTCAAACAAATGGTCATTCTGACATATTTCTTTGGAGGAACCCTGCTGCCGCCGCATAGGCTACTCTTTCGAATAAGCAGGAAGTGGTCTTTTCTAGGTACTTTCCCACAGAGAGGGAAGCATGTACCACAACCTTTGATGAACAAGTTGTGGACCACTGGTTGGAATGTGAAATAATGCAAACTGCAAATGGGTCCACAAGGATTTGATTTTATGCCCATTTTGATATCCATGAAGACACACAACATTGTGGATGTTGATTTCAACATCGGTAATTTAACCCGCAAGAAAAGGTACATACTAAATATGGAGGTGACTACTGGCGCCATCTATGTCTTGCTTACTAATAAATGCTCCTATTGTGGCGCCATCTTCTGTAATTTTGCATAACGAGATGCGACCCAGTTCTTTATAGACACTTCGACCAGACCATTTCTATCGATAGGACGTGTTCTCTCCTTTGGATTTGCCATCCCACCCACCCCAGCTACAAGTGACAATTATAGGGCTACGTGCCTGAAATCCTCAAATCTTAATGAATCAAACATCTCATGACTTTAATGTAACAACGGAATAGTAAGAATAAATGCCACCTTATACTGTACTTGTCTTGCGTTGGTTGAATTATATACTGACGACCGAACGGCCTGGAGGGCCGAATCGCTAAGACCAAGAGACATAGAACATCGGGCGTTCGAATTCAGGCCCAATCAAAGCACTGACATTGCTAGGATAGGTATAGGAGTGGTTAGCTCAGTCTCATGATAATGTTACTGAGTGGAATATCATGTTATGGTTCCACCGTTCGTCCAGGAAAAGGAATGATGCCCCAAGACGTCATTCTGAGAAGCTTGTCCTCCGTCCTGTTATAATCTCAGAGGTTACCAGGACGCAAAACCCCAGCAAACAGACAGTGCTTGACCTCCACAGATAAGCACTGATCAGCTGATATAAATATGCCGTCGTACATTCACCTACTCGTCTATAGGTTTATAAGGTCATCCATAGATTTGAAAACATTTACGCAAAATGATGAATAGTGTGATAACTCATGGGTTTAAACAGGAAGTGCTGTAAATTTCTGTAATAAGAATTTGAGATCTAGCTGATCTACTTTGGACGTGAGGAAAAATAAAACATTTCAGGCGCAAAACACTGTACACCCCAATCCAAAAATGGAGGACAACATTGGATTCGAACCTCCAACAAATTTCTTTTTTTAATGTTCCCAGTTTTTACTTCATTGCTCCATATCCATGTGGTCATAAGAAAAAGTGGAATTAATGAGAATTCAAATTATTATCAGGTTAAAACCTATTATTTTAAAATACATTTTCTGGGTTGGTATTTACGTGGATTTACTCATGAACTCTTCCTTTTTTTTATAACCATGAAATTGTTTGAAAATGTTGAATGACCCATTACCGGGGGCATCTCCCCCCCCCCAACCCCCAACCCCACCCCTGCCCACCACGAATTCACACTGACCTCTGTGAGTACAGTATGTTGCCGTTGGGTTTGATCCTAAAAAGCTTGTTGGCGTATGTTATGGTGTGTAGGTAAGAGTCCTGTCCATTCAGGATGAAAGTGTCCGGTTTCCAGATCTGCTCGAGCATCTTGATGCTTGGTCTCAGCTCGGCAATATTGTTACGTGGGATGAAGCTGAGCCGCTTGTCCCGCCAGTTCTGACGGAAGTAGCAGTCCATGGAGAACATCTGAAATGAGCAATAAGAGAGGAGAGGTTAGATGGAATAACATTTGTGGGGGAGGGATTTTAAATGTATTGTATATAGGGTATTCCCATGACGTCATCAACCGGAAGCACATCCATTGTGGCGATATCAGCCGGTAAACAACCTGTCGGTTGAGGTAACATAGTAGATCATTCTTTTAGTTTTATTCCAAATTAATAGAAATGCAGAACCCTAACCGTATAAATTTAATATAATCTTTTCGTTGAATTTGTTTTCTATATGTGTGCCAAGCGGTTTGTTTCTAGGTGGTGTAGTCTTAGAGATATTTCACTTTTTCTGTATGAACATTGCTCACTGCCATTGACAATGCATTGAGTTTGCCGATACGTGCAGTGCAACACGTCAATTCTGTTCAAAATTAATAGAAATGCAGAAGTCTAACCATCTAAATTTGATATACTCTTTTCGGTGAATTTGTTTTCTATATGTGTGCCAAGCGGTTTGTTTCTAGGTGGTGTAGTTTTAGAGATATCTCACTTTCTCTGTATGAAGCTTGCTCATGGCCATTGACAATGCATTGAGTTTGTTGGGTTTGTAATGGTGGGTTCTATCGCCACAATGGCCGCACTTCCGTTTAGCTTGAGGTCAGTGCACACCCTCTATGGATGGAATAAGGTTAGGGTTGGAGATAGGACACGATGTGCACAACTTTATCATGATGATGTTCGTCATCATCGTCATCATCATCAGCATCATCATCATCACGGGATGCCCGAATGCGTTGAGCATCCTTTTCATCTTTTGGTTGATTGATTATCAGATTTTGTTTACGTCCTGGCAACATCTAAGGTCATATCAGGATGGATACTGACTTGTGACAGCGCACACTCATGGTGACTTTATAGTACTGCCCCACTGGCAAATCAAGCAGCTGGCACCATGACCTGGTATTCCACTCAGTCACATTATCCTGACACTGAGCCAACAAGTCCTAATAATACCGACTGCCTGGCTAGGAAGCAACACAGATAGATTTTTAAGTCATCGGTTTTGATTCGACCAGTATTCGAAGATGTGGGACAGGTGTTCTGACAAAGACCTGCATATAAGTACGTCCCTTTTTTTTAGGCAGTGGGAGAGTTACTGAGTTTTAAAAAAACTTGTATTGAAAAAGTATACATATTTTGTTTTCTCTCAGCTGGATATATCACCAGCTTCAACGGCGTCCCTTTCATATCGAGACGCTTCCAGTGGCGAGCGCCTCCACCCGGGCCTCCCCACCAAACAGCCTCCTGGAGAAGGAAGGGCAATAAACACGCAGAAGCTCTCCGATAGAGGGCGCGCCAACAGATAACCGAATGTACGCCGGCGCCGCAGTGTGGCGCTCGTCGTCTGTCTCAGACCAGTTCGCCAGGCTCCCGCTGTGTAACTGGAGGGCGCTGCACGCGGCGATGGCACCACCTGCGCGTGCTTTTAGTAGGTCGAGCCAGGCGTCTTGGTGATAAGCGAGTGGAGACGCGGTGTCACCGCAGTGCATGTTGGGCACTATGCCAGGTATCCGCTCTCACCCATTGCCTCCTCTCCTCCTCCTCTCCTCCTCCGCACCCCCGTCCTGATATGACCTTAGATGTTGCTAGGACGTAAAACAACAACAAACAAACAAACAACAAACAACAAACTCCTCCTCCTCCTCTCCTCCTCCTCCTGCCCTCCTCCCCCTCCCCTCCTCCTCCTCCTCCCCTCCTCCTCCTCCGCCCCCCCTCCTCATCCGCCCCCAATTATCTCCCTCTCTTCCACACCGTCCTCCGCTGACTCCTTCTCCCCATCTCACCTCCTTCCTCTCACTCTACCTCGCCCTGACCTCATCCCGCTCTAGTTCCCCCATCACCCAATCTTCCCATTCCCATCCTCACCTCCCTCCTCCATCTCTACCTCCCCATCACATAGCTGCTCCTCCTTACCTCACTTTCACCCCTCGCTCCCCTCACATCCTCCCTTTCCTCTCCCGACCGCCACCTCACTACCGTTAGCTATTTCAACGGCCATTAAAAAGAAGGGGCTCAGGAAGTTGGGGGTTATGCATAAAGTACATGGTCGCACAAAAGTGTGTAATGACATGAATCAATATATGTGAGTATAGTGACCTGTTTTTATTCAATCTTTGTTAAATGGTTGATTCTTGGCATCAGTAGCTCTGATTAATCTTAGCCTGCAGATCGACTGAGCTAAGAATTCCTCAAACAAAAAGAAGTATAGCTTGTTTTATTTCATGACACCTCTAGATCACATATATTTTCATATCATTTACTATTGGACGTAACACATATGGTCATTCTAAGATATTTATTTGAGGAAACCTCCTGCCAGCACATAGACTACTCTTTCCTATAAGCAGCAAATGGATATTTTATGTGCACTTTCCCACAGACAGGACAGCACATGCCACAGCCTTTGATGAACCAGTTGTGGACCACTGGTTGGAACTGCAAATGTGACCACTGAGCAGGATCGATCGGATGACCCACATCCTGCTCCCCCTGAGCACTCCCCATGAGACAAAGTAGTCAATCTGCAATTAAACTTGAGTTTGTTTAGCACTCCTTCGGGTTCAGCATACACACGGACTAGTGTCACTTTTGGAAACTACATAGCACTGCCCCACTAGGATAGGCTGATTTCAACACTCTGATATAATATCCGACTCAGTCTCAGCATCCTGAGACAAAATCAACCGATCCTTGTCATAGCCTGGCAACCGATCCTTGTCAAGTGCCAGCAACAGCAGCTCTACATTATCCACCCGTTTGGCTTCATTCCATGCAGTTGGATTGGTTGTCGGAGGTGTATGTCCTGGCAACATCTAAGGTCATATCAGGACGGGCCCCGACTTGTGACAGTGTGCAGTGGTATCGACGTTATAGTGCTGCCCCACTGAAAAATCTGGCCGCCGGCACCAGGACCCAGTGATTGGTTTGACTCGACCTGGAATCGAACTCCCGACCTTCCGCACGGGAAGTGTGTGCTCTACCGATTCAGCCACCGCTTCCAGTTCGACACTGGATCGAACCAAGGACCCCCTGCACTTTAAGTTGGTGGCCTACCCCTTTGCTCGAAAATCCCGCCAGATTGCAAAAAAAGAAGAAGTGTTAATGGCCAGATGCACGCAATTATGAATAAATATACAAAGGCCCATATCGGATATGATTCCTGCCGCAACTGGTCGACCATTTTCTGTGGACAATAGGCGGGTGGTCTGTCAATGACTCCATTGACACAGTTGATGTTGTTAATGGGTAGTGGGCGTGGTGCATTAATAGGGAAGTTATGCATAGGCCACCCCCTCATTCTCCCAGGCACACAATGGCATTGCCATTGCCATTGCCATTGCCAACGCCAAAGCCAACGCCAACGCCAATGCCAACGCCAATGCCAATGCCAATGCCAATGCCAGCTCCATCGCAATCGCCATCACCATCACCATTGCCATCGCCATTGTCACATGCCAGAGCCACCACCACACACCAATCAACATGGCCAAACCCATCACTACACACCATCTTTATAGTATCACATCACAGCGCAACACTCCTTGATACACCACCACGCAGCACCACATACCACCACACCACACACCACCATACTGTGCAACACAATGCCACACACCACCACGCCACTATATTTCGCAACACACCCCACACTCTACACTCTACCACACTCAACATTACATAACACAATACCACACACCACCATAGCACTACATATCCCAACACACTCTACACTCTACCCTCTACCACACTTCACCAGACAACATTATATAACACAACACAGTGCCACACACCACCACGCCACTACATTGCGCAAAACAAGACAATAACAACACATCCTACACCATGCCACACTTCACCACACAATACCAAGTCCACTACACATCACACTCAGCACACCACAAAACCACACAGAGAAATTCAACACAACAAGCAGCACAACAAATCTACACCCTACTACACTCCACCACAGGACCATCACTTCACCACACGGCGCAACACAACATAACAAACCACAACACCATCTACACCCTACGACACGCCACCCCATAACACAACACATCACCACCCAACACAACACAACACAACACAACAAACCAGAACACACTCTACATACACACCAAAAACAATCCACCACACAACACCAACCACCACAACACACACTCACACAGCACACCACATCACCACACACCATCAGACCCCACCCCGCCCCATCACACACACACACACACACTCGACTACCGTCCTGTGTTCTGTGTTGCCGGTTTGATGAAGCACCTTGAGCGGTGGGCAGCCATACGACGAATTGTTTTAGCGCATGCAGATTTGTGAATCGCATGTCGTGGACCTGAAGCTGAATCTGTCTGCTGAAGGTGGCGGCGACTATGATGATGTGTGTGTGGGAAGTGGGAGAGGTGGGGCCTGGTACTAGTTGCTGGTGGCTTTTATCTGTGGAGGTGGTGGAAGAGGGACCGGGGCGGGCATTGGGAGCCTGCGTAATGGGGGCATTGCTGAGGGACCGAGCTTGGGGCAAGGGATTGGCTGTGGGGAGGGCGGGGAGGCGATTGTAATTTGCAGGGGCGGGGTGAGGTGGGGGTTGGGCACTTATTGGATCCATTGATGAGGCAACGAATTGGGGATTTCTGAAGGTGATACACTGTGACACGACGACATGAATTGGGTACATGTCCAGATATATATATATATATATTTACATACACATTTATTATATAAACATATATATCCAATTTACTAATTCGTTCCATAACCAATAGGGACAGTAAAAGAGGAGACAAGTCAGATTTGTGTGGATCGAGCCTATAACTCTGGCTGGCCCTTTAAGACCTACCTTTAATTTATTGACCTAAATCGGTGGCGAAATGGGCCGTTAGTAGGTGAGTGAGGCACCAACTGGAGGAAAGGAAGGGAATTAGGAGAGCTCCTTGGAAGCAGGCCTCTCATTCCCCAGGCCGCACCCCAACCTCCCGTAACCCATAGAAACAAGAAACATATCAAAATGAAGGTTTACACAAGCAATATCGGAATAATAACAATAAAAGACAGGAGCATTACATACATCATATGTGCATAAGTACTTTATACCTCACCTATTCCCATTGTATATGCATACATACACTATGTCCATGTATACATAAATATTCAGATATATTATATATGTGAGGCATAACATATTATACAAGGACACGCACACGGATGGGAATATTACTTATTATCCTGATGAAATCGAGGGCGCTTGCTTTTCCTACTTCTACAGCTCTGTACCATATCCCGGTAATGCAAAGCACCAAATACAAGTATACCTGTTTAATTCATTGGTTTCAGCCATCCAGGGTTCGAACCCAGCACCTGGCACACCACACACCAAGCACATAACTCAGTTGACCATCGCGTTCGTTATACAAGCGGGTCTACAAACATATGGGAGTGAATACTGACACCTAATTGGATTGGTCACTAGAAAAGAAACCCCCCCCCCCAAAAAAAAAAAATTAATCAACACCTAACTTTCTTGATGGTTGGAGTTTGGACATCATTTTCCTGTGTCCTGTCACGCATGTTCGTGATGAAGGCGATGCTATGGACTGTCCATGTGCCATAGAGATTCGGATGTGAGCTAGGGGAGAACAGCACAGGGCGTGGCAGGGCAGGGTAGGATGAAAGGTAAGGCTAGGGCTAGGGCTAGGGTTAGGGTTAGGTTTAGGTTTAGGTTTAGGTTTAGGGCTAGGACTAGGGTTAGGGTTAGGGTTAGGTTAAGGTTTAGGTTTGGGTTTAGGGCTAGGGCTAGGGTTAGGGTTATGTTTAGATTTAGGTTTAGGGCTAGGGCTAGTGCTAGTGCTAGGGCTAGTCCTAGGGCTAGGGCTAGGGCTAGGGCTAGGGTTAGGAGTAGGCGGGACATGGGAGCGTAAGAAATCATGGAATAATAACAAATCTTCAAGGATGAAGGTGGTGTATTGAATGCGTCCATGTGCCACAGAAATTCTCCTGTGAACCTAGGGAGAACAACAAAGGGCGTGGCAGGATAGGGTAGGATTATGGTTAAGGCTATGGCTAGAACTAGTGCCAGAGCTAGGGTTAGGGTTAGGGTTAGGGTTAGAGCTAGGGATAGTGTTATAGCTAGGGTTAGGGCTACGGCTAGGGCTAAGTAGGCCAAAAAATGCTCAGGGAAGGACACACATATAGGACAAAATGTTCAGAGAAGGACACAAATATTGGTATTTATATATGGGAACAGCATTAATGATATATATTTGTGACCTGGAATCAACAGATCACATGATAAGGACAAGCTGTCAGCGCTACCAATATGCTAACCCAGAGCACTAAGGAGTCTTCCGAAGTCACCGGTGAGGCAATTTCATTGAAACCTGCCCAGAACGAGCCCAATGTGGGATTCATTATTAGAATAGAAAGATGCGCGGAAAAACGGAAATCTAGCAGTGGCACGTTTCTAAGACACAATCTACGCATTTCACTAATGACAATCCCAGCCCGCTTTGAAGCCAGGGCACTCTAATCACTGACTACCGGGCCTGCAGACTAGGCGGGATGGCCGAATGAGTTGAGCATCCGTCTTCCGTTTTTGGTAGATCGTAGTGGTAAAATATTCTGATATTCAGCGAGAGGGGAATGGAAATGTTCTATTACTGATTGGTGTACGTGACCAGGCGTACGTGGCATATATATATGGGTTGGCGGTGCCTGAGTGGGATTTAAATATACATAGTAGTGCTGGCAGGGCTGAGTGTGATTGCACACAGGGCCTAGCACTTCTGCTGGGGTAGGGGTCACCACACTCAAAAGGTCAAGCTTGGTCATGGCCATGGGGCCATATAGCTACTGGTGGGGGGCAGACCACTGGTATCCATAGAGACCAGGAATGCTGGATTCCTATTGGTGAGACCAGGAATGCTCGATTCCCATTGGTGGAAGGAGGTGGTACGATACGCTTCAATGAACCCATGTAACTATCTAAGCAATACACCAGAGGGCTGGACTCTCTCTTCTTCTATATACTTTACTCTCTTCCTTTCTCTTTGTCTGTAACCTACATACACAGCCAGAGATCTGAGCATTAGATTCTACAGTAGGATTCAACCCCTGATCGAGTCAAAGAGATGACTTAAAAATGTATACTTGTGGCTTCCTAGCCAGGCGCTTGGCATTATTGGGATAGGGCAAGGACTGGTTGGCTCGGTGTCTAGATAATGTGACTGAGTGGGATATCAGGTCATGGTCCTGGTGGTCTGCTCTCCTAGTGGGGATGCAGTATAACATTGTCATGAGTGTGCTGTATCACAAGTCGGTACCCGTCCTGACATGACCTGAGATGTTGTCAGGATGTAAAACTCCAGCAACCAACAAACCAACCAGGCCGGCATTAGGCAGCAACTATTCACTGAATCAGGTCCAGCCATGCTGAGTGCAACCGCACACACAACTTCCTTCCACCAGAGTGCAGCACCCGCCGAAAGGCAACCCTATATACCGCAGCCATCTGGCGGCCAAAAAAGGAAGGACAATTATTTACCTAAATACTACCACAATGTGGGTCCTTGCAACATTTGATCAATTAACAACCTTTCACTTTCATCTAGAATTTGATTTCCGTTAGCCACAAATTGTTTGTGATGCTCAGCAACATGGGTAATTTGGCATTCGGACATGGTCCTAGCCTCATAGCGTTAAGAAAAAGCCTTATGCTGCCACCTATTGAGTAATGGCAACATTACCATATGACCTGTGCATCAGCGGCACCTATATTCACATTTTAATATGAAACTTGATTAATGCTGACTAATAACTTTGCTGACCTGCCATCTGCAATCGTTTACTTGAAATATTGGCCTTCAACGCCTATATAAGGACTGATTCTATGGCGGTGAGCTCACTTCGACACAGCTACCGGAGGTCACTGACTGGCTTTTTGAACTGCCACCCCACCCATCCCTACATGACATGTTTCTGGGGTATGGGGTTAAAAGCTCTTGACCTCACTGTGCTTAACTCGTTTGAAACTAAACATTGTGCTTACTAGAAATTTGTTATTGAAAAATAAATCCAACCTTAAGCTTATATGCTGTGTCAGTGTCAAATTATATAACTGGGACCTTTTTAAATTCACACTGTCCATTGCATTGGCACTCTGTAAAAGCGATGGTTGAATAACAAAACCAAACAATTCTTGCTGTGAATATGGGCGATGTTGCCGACACAGTGTAAAGAAACCACCAATCAAACAACTTTGCAACATTAGAGAACACATCAGGACGGAGGTTGAATCAAAATAGTTTATGCTCAGATGGTATAGTTTCATATTGACTTGCCCCTCCACTTGATTTCCAATGCCGCTGGCCTCGTGACCCTAATGACCCTCTATCCTAAAGGCCCGGTCACAGACATGTTAGTGGGTAGTGGTCCTAGTTGAACGTAGTGGAGGCAAACATAGTTGAACGTAGTTGAATGTAGTTGAACATAGTTGAACATAGTTGAATGTAGTTGAACATAGTTGAACGTAGTTGACCGTAGTTGAACATAGTTGAACGTAGTTGAACGTAGTTGAACATAGTTGAACGTAGTTGAACGTAGTTGAACGTAGTTGAATGTAGTTGAACATACCATCATCCACACTTATCCAGTATGTTCAAATACGTTCAACTACGTTCAACTACATTCAACTACGTTCAACTATATTCAACTACTTTCAACTACATTCAACTGCGTTCAACTAGGTTCAACTAAGTTCAAACAAGTTAGCCTCCACTATGTTCAACTACGCCCATAACATGTATGTGACTGGGCCTTTACCCTGAGCTAACCAGTCCCTTGTCCTATCCTATTAATGCCGAGTGCTAGGATATATACTGACGAATAGCAATGTTAATTTTATTGTTATAAATTTTTGGTTTGAATCGGCTGGGATTCGAATGCCCGACCTTCCGCATTGGAAGCCAATGCTCTTAACCGATTCGACCACTGCGGTCAATACTTTTAGTATTAGTGCACTCTCCCACACGTCCATGACGGTAAGTCTCTATTCAGGCAGAGTTACATTAGATGTTGCTAGGACGCGAGACTCCAATAAACCAACAACACCGGGACACTCACTCAAAAAAAAGGCTATTCACTTAGAGGCACCGTCATGCCTTCCTGGCTGGCCATTTTCCCGCCTCAGGGTTCACGGGGCGGTCCTGTCTCCATGGTAACGGTGCATCAGGGGCTCAGCAGCTCAGCAGGCAGATAGACACTAACCAACAATAACAACAACAATATAAAAAATACCCCCCCCAAAAAAAAACGAAAAAAAGTAGAGGGAGGACATGACGCTCAATTTGGCGAGAAGGGCTCAGCGCGAACGTTGTTATCGTTTCTCACCATGCGGCCATTTGGACGATAGCGGGCGCACTTTGATGGGCGGGAATCGCCGACAGAAGGCCGGCGTAATGAATGCATCCCCGTTGCACCGGGGCTCGCTGATGGCAATCCCGCCTGACCCCCGGGGTGAAGAATGGGGGTGCGGGGAGGGCTGTTGCCCCGGCCCTCCGGCCCTCCCGCCCTCCGTCCCTCCGGCCATCCCGCCCTCTCGCCCTCTCGCCCTCTCGCCCTCTCGCCCTCTCGCCCTCTCGCCCTCTCGCCCTCTCGCCCTCTCGCCCTCTCGCCCTCTCGCCTTCCCGCCCTCCCGCCCTCCCGCCGTCCCGCCCTCCGGCCCTCCGGCCCTCCGGCCCTCCGGCCCTCCGGCCCTCCGGCCCTCTGGAGGAAGTATAGCCCAAGACCACCTCGGTAGTAAATGGAGAGAGGGAGGTAGTGCCTCCCTCCTCTCCCACCCTCTCTATGTGGGATATTGAGGGGATGGGGTATTACCCCCGCTTTGCCCCTTATGTGTTAGAGATGGGGGGTGGGAGGGTCGGTGAATAGCATCCCTGCTCTCCTATGGGTGGGATTTGGTGGCGGTTATATAATACCCCAGTCACACGAGAGGCAGCATGTCGGTGCCAGATCGGCGCCATGTCGGCGCCAGATCTGCGCCATGTCGGTGCCATGTCGGCGCCGACCACATGGTGACTGCAGCATCGCATGTGTTGGTGCCAACCCAGGGCGGCGCCATGTCGGCGCCATGTCGGAGCCATGTCAGCGCCATGTCGCCAACCATTTTGAATGGCGCCGCCAAACAGAACGTAAGGAGGTTGCACGTGCAGCAGCAGCAACCTCCTTGCGTCCAAAATTCCCGAAATGGACGCCGGGAGGTTGGCGTCCTCGCGCCGACAGCACTCAATCAGGGCGTAAGGAGGTCGCAAGGAGGAGGTTTTGACGTCGCGAATCGATCGTTAGCGAACGCAGGCCTCGTGTGACTGGGGTATTAGATGGTGGCATTGCCCACCCTACCGACCTCCTCGTCCCTTCCTGACGCACCCCGCGCCAATAACTTAAAGAGCCTGTCACCCCTTACCGGATAGAGCACTGGACACAACTGGACAAAGAATTTTCTAGTCTGGTGGTGTTTGGTATCAAAATGTACCGAAATGTGTCCAAATGTTGCGCTTTCGGGTCAAAGGCCGCTGGACGAAACGGACGCTAAATGGACAAGGAACGTACATTAACGAATAGCCACTGGACGATAACTGGATGATAACTGGACGATAATCGAATGTCAAATGGATGGACCAAACATTAACCGGACACGTACTGGATTGATCACGGACATGCCAAAAACCAACAGAGCCAAATTCCCCCAACACCGTCAAAGGACTCTTCAGGAAACAAACGGGAGATGTAACGGATGGGTACTGGGCATGAACCAGCCAAAACGGATTAAACAAATTAAAAACGGACACAAACCCTGCACTTCAGTCCAGTGGTGTCCGGTACAAGTTTGTGCATGTTCAAAACTTGCCACTGTACACACCGGACGACACTGGAAAGAGAACGGAAACGCCGGATGCCTACCATATATAAACCGGACATTGACACATTTCACCAGACAGTGTCTGTTTTCTATCCGGTACCCTAATCCGGTAAGGTGTGACTGAGCCTTAACGGAGACCGACGAGGTGAGTGTGACTAAAGTCCTGCACTCATACTAGTCATAGTCATAAAGTCATGGCGGCGCTCTTGCCTCAGAACGGGGTGCGCGTGCTGTGGACAAACTAGGAACTACGCAAGTAAATCGCTTCCTTACGGTGTGAGGGTTTTATGAGAGTGTGCTGGTGGGAGTGGTGGGAGTGGTGGGCGGGGCGGTAGGGGACGGCAGGGACAACGGGGAAGGCGGGGAAGGTGAGGAAGGCGGGGACGGCGGGGGAGGCGGGGACGACAGGGAGGGCGGGAAATTCGGAGAGGGCTTCGGCGGGGGAGGCGAGGGGTCACGGGGTCCGCGGGGAGGGCTGCATAGGTGGAGGCGGGGGGGGGGGGGCGGTGGGAAGGGTTGCGGCAGGAAGGGAGCTGGGGGCAACAAAGAGTGTTCCCGATGAGGCAAATCCCACCAGATGTCGCTTCGGGCGGGCCGCGGGGCGTGCCGGGCCAGGGGCTCATGTCTGAACAATGCCGAGGAGGATTGCTCGGAATCGGGTCTCTGACAAGACGGGCACAACGAACAACAGCGCGTGTAAAAAGATAGCGGACTTGGGGTTCTGAATTGGGCGGCGTCATGATAAAGCCCAAGTCACACCTACCCGGAAGATCCCCGGATTTTTAACCGGACCACCCCCGGACCACTCCCCCGGACTGTCCCGGATAGCCCCGGATAAAATCGCTATGTTTGCCTCGCTATCACACCTACCCGGACGAGCCACAGTCTACTAGCCCAGATCACCCTGGATGAGCCCCAAACAACCCCCGGACTACCCACATGAGCCTCGGACAACCCCCGGACAACCCCCGGCCTGAAATGCGGGGCTCATCCTGGGGTAGTATGTGAGTAATATGTGGTCATCCTTGGCTATCCATGGTCATCCATGGTTAATCTGTGGTCATCTGGCCTGTCCGGGTCTTATCCGGGCAGTCCGGGAGTGGTCTGTGGCTCTGTATGGGCTAGTCTGGGCTAAACCGGGGCTAGTCTGGGCTAAACCGTCGCTAAAACGTGGCTCTTCCGGTCTAAAAATGACCCGGACTGCCCCGGATGGGACACAGACTACCCCCGGAGCACCCCCAGACTACCCAGACCACCCCGGGATTACACCCGGATGATGCCAGATCGAGCCCGGATTGCAATATTCCCCGGATTGCAATATTCCCCGGATCGCCCCGGATGTTTTAAACATTTTAAAACAGCCGGGGCCAACCCCAAATGAGACCGGACCAACCAAGGCTCACCAAAGACCACCAAGGACCAGCCATGGATGAGCCACGGATCGGCACGACCACATCGGATCACGGGTTGGGGCTCGTCCGGCCCCTGATCCGGATAGCTGTGACCCAGGCTTAACATCGCCGGGAATATGCATTCACGGTTTGGGATGACGATTGTCGGTGTATGGGGTTGTGAGTGTGTCTGTGTGGGGAGGGGGGGGGGGGTGAAACGTCGAGGGGTTGGGTTGGGTTGGGTGTAGGGTTGTCTCCTGAGAGTAGGTGTACATGTGTCCATGTCCATAATGTTTCCAGTGTCACCCATCCTAGCTGTCATCTGACCAGCTAGCCCACAGTCGGGTGTTCAGGTCAGGTAGGTGTGTTTGCCTTGTAGCCTCTGTTTCAGACCTTTGAGCACAGCACAGAAACAGTTACAGTGAAAACAAAAGGTCATTTGCTTCAAATCAATATGTATTCTATTGGGATTATGAAACACCATGTAAAAAACAAATCAGTTTATCCTGAGCAAATGCATAAGCAGATAGTATCTTGATCGTTACAATGGACAATGTGTTGTCCCATATTGCTTAGCACCTTTTGAGGCAGTCTCATATATAGCAATATAATCCCACGTATGGGAACCCTCTGACTACCACCAAATGCTATGCCATCAAGGTCAATTGACCATTCCATTACTGGATATTTATTTACTCAATCTATCTTCCTACATCCCCAACTCAAATTGCATGATACCGACATGCAGGCGTGGGAAATATATGCATTTATATTGGGGGTGGGGGGTGGGGAGACATTTAACATCCATTGCAGTTTACAAACATACACTTGATTTAAATAAAATTTGGTAAGTTAGGTAATGACAAGTGTAAATTTGGTAAGTTAGGTAGTGACAAGTGTAAATTTAGTAAGTTAGGTAGTGACAAGAGTAAATGTAGTAAGTTAGGTAGTGACAAGTGTATATTTGGTAAGTTAGGTAGTGACAAGTGTAAATTTGGTAAGTTAGGTAATGACAAGTGTAAATTTGGGAAGTTAGGTAGTGACAATTGTAAATTTGGTAAGTTAGGTAATGACAAGTGTAAATTTGGTAAGTTAGGTAGTGACAAGTGTAAATTTAGTAAGGTACATAGTGACACATGTAAATGTAGTATGTTAGGTAGTGACAAGTGTAAATTTAGTAAGTTAGGTAGTGACAAGTGGAAATGTAGTAAGTTAGGTAGTGACAAGTGTACATTTGGTAAGTTAGGTAGTGACAAGTGTACATTTGGTAAGTTAGGTAATGACAAGTGTACATTTGGTAAGTTATGTAGTGACAAGTGTACATTTAGTAAGTTGCATAGTGACAAGTGTAAATGTAGTAAGTTAGGTAGTGACAAGTGTACATTTGGTAAGTTAGGTAGTGACAAGTGTAAATGTAGTAAGTTAGGTAGTGACAAGTGTACATTTGGTAAGTTAGGTAGTGACAAGCGTACATTTGGTAAGTTAGGTAATGACAAGTGTACATTTGGTAAGTTATGTAGTGACAAGTGTACATTTAGTAAGTTGCATAGTGACAAGTGTAAATGTAGTAAGTTAGGTAGTGACAAGTGTACATTTGGTAAGTTAGGTAGTGACAAGTTTAAATTTGGTAAGTTAGGTAGTGACAAGTGTAAATTTTGTAAGTCATCGCTTTGACTCGGGCAGTGTTAAAACACAAAACTTCCGTATGAGAAGACAGTACGTGCTCTTACCGATCCGGCCCACCCATCAGGTGGCAATCTGATGCACTGTGTGCGTTTGCCATGAATATGACCACATCAAAATTCCCTATGACATTCAATCCGGCACTTGTTTGAACCCAATACAGATCATCAAGGACATCGCATCATCCTCAGCTATAGACACACTAATTTTTCATTTGAGTGACAGATCCATGGAACAGTCTTCCAGACCAAGTGGTTAAAGCACCAATGGAAGAAGCATTTGAGAGAAGGCTGGATAGACATTGGAGAGGACACCAACAATGATATGACTTCAAGGCTCCGCCCACCTCCATGTATGGGTGCAAAAATAAATAGTTTTTTTTTACATTTTACTGTCGGGGGGGGGGGGGGGGTTAATGAAAATGGGAAATATTGCGCCTAAAGCGGGAGTCGAACCCACATCTCTTTGCATTCTGGGCCACTGTGCTAACCATTAGACCACCTAGGCTCCCTGATGTCACCACACTATCCACGCATACCTGTCTAGGCGGTTCCTTGCCTGAGAGGTCATTGCAGACTACTACATTACCATAACCAGCCAGCATTAGTTTTGTTTGTTTGTTTGTTGTTGTTTTATGTCCTAGCAACATCTAAGGTAATATCAGGATGGGTACAATTGTGACAATGCTCACTCATGGTAACTTTATAGTGCTGACCCACTGGGAGACCAGGCCACCAGTTCCATGACCTGATATCCCACTTAGTCACATTATCCTGACACTGAGCATACCGGTCCTTGCCCTATCCTAATAATGCTGAGCTCCTGGCTAGGAAGCGGCAAGTATCAATTTTTAAGTCATTGCTTTGACTCGACCAGCTGGCATTAGAGGCCCCAGTAGGGCCTAGATCAGGCAGAATCGGATCTTCAAGTCTGTATGTCTACAGTCATCTATACCTCAGCTTAGTAGACTATGCGCAGGTAAGAAAATATGTTGGCATTTAGTATGGTGTAATCGAGCATTCTCCTCACACATGACTCTCTCCGACAGGTAGCCATAGAGCACAGTGGGCTCACACCGGGCACCAGCAGAACTCTGACCCCTGTTGCTTCCCCCCATGACCGCGCATGCGCACAGCGGGTTGGTAACTGCGCAGACGGGCGTTCTTTAACCTATGAGACGTCAGCGTCCTGCTGATGACCTCGTTTCAAGACATGGGCAACTTTCGGATTTATTGGCTAAGTTGGTTGATCCTGCAACATTTCCTATGTTATCACCCATCTCATTCGGCATCACATGACACAATGGGTAAGCTGTTTGGTTGGAGTGATGTTTCACTGCTGCTATAACACTATAGTGATGAGTAGGTTGGAGGAGGGTGGGGTGAGGGGGTGAGATGGGAGGGTCATAAACTTGGTGTGCATAATTTGTTTCTGGATAAAGAGGATCATGCTTTTGATGACCTAAAGGGGGAGTCCATATTGGGGGTATTTGTTGTTGGTCTCTTTGGGAACAATAACAGATATCGTAAACAGGTATAGATTGAATAAAAGAAGAACAAATCCAGGCCAAAACTGATGATTATGAATGTAACCAAATGGATTGGCCGAACAGGTTGCGCACCCAGTTCCTGGGTGGCAGGTCGTGGGATTGAATAGTGGCTGAGTTAAACCAGTAACGTGAACATGGCTGCATCTCATCTGCAAGCCTGACATTCTGGCTTACTAGGAGGATATGGCCAAGTCCCCATGACTGAGCACTGTCACAAGTCAGTACCCATCCTGATATTACCTTAAGCTGTATTCACACGGGCGAGTTAAAATGCCTCACGTAAAACCACTTGCCTAGATCGCATTACATTTGCCGTGTGAAAGCGACCTGAGGCGTTTTATGCCTGAATCTGTTTACATGAATCGTTTTCTGTAAAATGCTTCGCGAGGTGGTCTACAGGAACCGATCTACGCTGAATCGTTTTATTTATGATATCACACTCATGCTCAGTCGAGGGAAACGTGACAGTCGAGACCTGAGTGTGTTGACTTTCCGGTAAATTTGCTTTATGAACCTGCTAGAGGTGCACATATATTCTTTTCATCATTTATTTTTAGGGTTTCACTGCCCAGCAGAAGTTTTGACTGTTCAAAACCAATACGATTCAGTCCATAGATATCTAGGTCGAACCCACACTCTCTCGGCCGACGTCGACGAACCCAAACTGGCACTGGTTAGTCTGGACTTGCTCATGCGCAGATATCCACTTCCGCCTTAAACCTCCCTAAGTACTGCCTGTGTGAATGCGACACACTTTGAAACTCAGCCCGTGTAAATGCGCGCCTAGATCGCTTCACATAAATCGCCTTCTGTAGATCGCCTTAGATTTTGCCCGTGTGAATACAGCTATAGATGTTGCCAAAACGCAAAACCCCAACAACCAACCAAATATTGAATGAATATTTTCTATTATTTAGAAAAGTAATGTCCACCCATTCTTAGCAGACTTTAGAAAGAAAAACCCTCTTGTCTGACCGTGTGTGTCCCTATGGGAGATTTGGTTTGCAGTTACACATACTGACCCTAAAATGAAAAGTGACATGCCGGTTCCAATTTCTCAAAGGACATAGGTGCCTCTTCTGGACTCAGTGGATTACATGCCACAATGAATTCTACTTGTGTATGACTTTGATATGTACTCTGGGAATATTGCTTCAAAAACTGCAATAAGAAACATATGTTTCTTTTAAGTCACCTATCCACGCACCACAGATGGAACAATCTTTCATTCCATAATCGTGTCAATTTATCAAATCTAATTTGTGTGTATATTATAATTTTTACAACAAAGCTCTTAATACGAATAGCACAACATATCTTATAACAAACATATACTTGCATTGGAATGTGGGCGATAAATGTGGGAAATATTGTGCATAGCGCAGGACTTTAACCCGTACTTCTTGCCAATCCAGGACTAGTGTGCTAACCATTATACTAACTAGGCTCCCTGATGGAATCACCCTATTTGCGCCTCGTTTCGGTAGGGTTCCTTGCCTGAGAAGTCAATGCAGATTATTCCAGAAAATTAGGTGGGGGGAAAAAAGTATAAATTGTATATTTCTTGCTTCAGCAGGATATAAGTAGTCTTTCTCATTCTATTTCTTCTTGACTTATCCCCCTACTAGTGATAAGCTCTAGGCTAGGTAGCGACAAGTATACATTTGTAAGTCATTGACTTGACTGGGCCAGAGTTCCCAAATGAATAAGAGTTGCTACATTCTTTCAGCCATCCTCATTTGACACATACATTTCTTTACCTTCCTCATATTGTGTAGACATCACTACTTGCCACCAGACTCTCTGAGAGCAGCTACACACATGTCCAATGTGCTACTGCACATTCCGAGCACAAATTGGACTCATCGGTCATAGACGGGTTCACAACAAATAATGAGTTGCTGTCATCGTCACCAGCGATGGACAACCAAGAAGACTACTCACATATTGTGCATCAGAATAGAAATGCCTGCTTAATTTGGTAACTCTTTCATGGCTTGTCAATAAATCATGTCTTGAGACTATTTTTGTTTGTATGGTAAATATGTTTATTCTGCTGAATAAGTCTTTTGTCAGTGTCGAAGCACTGGTTTTCCAGCCATTTTTCAATTCAGAGTTATTTACACAAAAGGCATATATAATAAGGTATACAGTAACCATTGAATACAATAACACAATGACATTCTGTAACCCAAAAGTTCAATAGCAATATGGTAACAGTAGTGTCATATATCTAGATCAATATTAGTCAGATCAATGTGAGTATTTACATAGTATTTAGAATGTAAGCAGAAGTTCTCTTCTGTATTCATTTGGCATACTAGCCTTACTTACTATGTAGGTAGGCAATTCAGAGAGTGGGCTCCACGAGGATTAGCGGATACTCCACAGGTCCGAAGAGTTGAGACGCCCCACACTGTACGCATGCCCAGTAGACTCTTGGAGTATATAGGGAAGGTTGCGTTCTGGGACTTGGGGCATCATCAATATGCATAGTGGAGTTGCATTCTTTTAGCGACAGGCGCCAATGTGATTATGTAAATGCAGCTTACAAAGGAGGATGACTTTAAACGCAGCTCCAGAAGGGTAGGTGGGGGTCGTGTAGCGAGGTGAGGAGTAAGAGATGGGTGAATGGAGGGAAGTAAGGGTGGCGGGAAGAGAGGGTGTGGAAGGGGGAGAAGTGAACGGGTTGTGAGGGGAAGGGGCTTGGTGTGGAAGGGTGTAGGGTAGGAGGGGTTGTGGGAAGAGAATGCGTGGAAGGCGGGAGGGGGAAAGGTGTGGAAGGGGCAAAAGTAGGAGTGGAGAGGCGAGGGGAGGGGGAATGGTATTGAAGGGTGGAGGGCAGTAGGAATGGTAGGAAGAGAATGTGTAGAAAGGGGGATGGTTAGTTGGATGTTGGAGTTTTATGTACTGGCAACTTCGAAGGTCATATCAGGACGGGTACTGACTTGTTACAGTGCACACTCATGAGGACTTTATAGTGCTATCCCACTAGGAAATCAGTCCACCACCACCATGACCCAGTGTCATTATCCTGACACTAAGCCAACCAGTCCTTGCCCTATCCTAATAGTGCAGAGCGCCTGGATAAGAAGCGACATGTATACCTTTTTAAGTCACTGGTTTGACTTGTGGGTTCGAATCCCCCAATCTACCATTAGATGAGGGGAGGGGGGGTTTGAAGCTGGCCTAACATGGGAATGGGATGTAGACGGCTGGGGTAAGAGCATGATAATCTCCAGGATAATCAGGAAGTAGATTTCGAGGTAATACTAGGGTGGTCGAGATAGTGAATGCTTTATTGAGTGAGACGCGGTCAGACTTTTCAATCTTCACAAACGGCAAAAATCTATGCCACCGCGGGATTGGGTAAGACAACATAGTTGGAGCTCATGATGGGCGATATTAGGTGGGAAGATGGATCACCAAGACTAAGAGTCCACACGACCCCCCCTCCTCACCCGCCCACCCGAATGCCGTCCAAACACACACACACACTTCTACTGGGTTACAGGAAGCTGTGTATTACAACATCTATTCATTCGAAAAGCCCAGTCGTTTCGCCCATTGGAACAGTACTGGTTATCTGGTTTTGTCTTTATGGAACCAGCTGCACGATGAATTCGTCTGAGGTCGTGTCCGGTGACCCTGACAGATGCAGGAATCGTCCGACAGGGGAACTTGTCGAACCTGCTCTTTGTGGGATTCTGCTACTGAATTTCGTACGCCACGAGGCGGTATGGACTCATGTATGCATGTACATGTATAGTATAATGCTGTTAAAATTATGTAATTGTGCCAAACTAATATTTCATATCGATTTAAAAGAAGAAAAACCTCCCCTAAATGTAAAATACGTCATTTCTACGCGCATGTGCGTATAATATGTGTATATGTGTGTATGTATATATGCATATACGTGTAAAAATATACGGATTGTCGGTTCGGAATTATATATTGGCAAAGAACATTATTATTCTTGGGTGACGGAGTGGGGACAATGTTATGTAAACTAAAGGTAATAATATCCCACTCCCATTATGACATGATATAAGCTGTTTGAAATATATGTTCATATATTAGGCCTGAGATTAATGAAGAGATATTCCTTTATAAGAGGCAGTACATGATTGTTGAAATGTTTCTCTATGCATCAATAAAGAGTGCAACTGGAGAAAAGACCATTTTAACATAGATATATTGTAACTGTATGCAGCTACCTGTCCCTACATGACCACTGGGTGGGCACACCAGCATAATTTGCATATACACACGTGGCACCATCTGCAGCTGGGTTGAGTGACAGCCACCCTACTGGGCGAGGTGCCACCCACCCAGACTGTGGAGGTGCCTGATTGGCTGGCTGTGGACTGCCCAGTCACCTGCACCCCATTGGCCCTCTGACCACACTAGCCTAAAATCTGAGATCATTATTCTAGACTCTGCTTCAGACACACTGAAGAGAGATCACTCTACTCCTGGCTCTTGAGTGAGACACACATACTCTTGAGTAGGAACCCCAGACACTCTGTCTGATGCTATCAAAAGTCATCTATTCCAATTGAGGGTGTACACAACCATAGGACTCATGTCCCATGGGCTGTAGGCACTGCTTTCTATATAGGCTAAAGAGGTAATGATATTTTGTGTGGCTAGAGGGCAAGGGGTGTGGATGATAGGTCACTAGTAGGTGGACAGGAGTTGGTGTTATTAAAGGACAACTTCTCCACTGTTTATCTGTGTGACTTGTCTTCATTCTTCCTTAGCATTGGTTAATGAGTTGATAGATGAGTGATATGAAGGGGAGAGTTTTTGTAGTATTATCTGGTGTCCCAAACGTGGCCGGGCATTCAGTAATATTATATATGTGTACATGTGTATATGTATCTATGGATCTATGTTTCCCTTGCATATATGTATATATGCATGTATATGTCCATGCCTATATGTATCTATGCATCTATGTGGCCATGTGTATATGTATATATGCATCTGTTTGTACATTTGTCTAGGTATCTATGCATGTGTGGGTCCATGTGTATATGTAAATATGCATATATGTGTCCATGCATATATGTATATATGCATACATGTGTCCATGTGTATATGTATGTATGCATATATGTGTCCATGTGTATATGTAGATATGCATCTATGTGTACATGAATATATGTATATATGCATATATGTGTCCATGTGTATATGTATCTATGCATATATGTGTCCATGTGTCCATGTATCTATGCATATATGTGTCCATGTGTATATGTATATATGCATCTATGTGCCAATGTGTCCATGTGTATATGCATATATGTGTCCATGTGTATATGTATATATACTTCTATCTGTACATGCATTTATGTATATATGCATATATGTGTCCATGATTCTATCTATCTAGCCATATGTGTGGCCATGAGTCTATGCATGCATATATATATATATATGCATATATGTGTCCATGTGTCCATGTATCTATGCATATATGTGTCCATGTGTATATGTATAAATGCGTCTATGTGCCAATGTGTCCATGTGTATATGCATATATGTGTCCATGTGTATATGTATATATGCTGCTATGTGTACATGCATTTATGTATATATGCATATATGTGTCCATGATTCTATCTATCTAGGCATATGTGTGGCCATGAGTCTATGCATGCATATATATATATATATATATATATATGCATATATGTGTCCATGTATATATGCATACCCATACCCATGTGTATATGTACCTATGTGTATATGCATATATGTGTTCATGCATATATGTATGCATATATGTGTCCATGCATACATCATTTATATGTATATATGCATCTATGTGTACATGTGTCTATGTATAAATGCATGTATGTGTCCACATATCTCTGTATCTAATACTATACAGTATGTGTCCATGCATATATATACCTATGTATCTATGTGTACATGTATGTATATATGTGTCCATGCATCTATGTATATATGCATCTTTGTGTACATCCATCTATGTATATATACATATATGCGTCACCACATCTATGTATCTATGCATTTGTGTTTACCTGCATGTATGTATATATGCATATATGTGTCCATGCATATATGTGTATATGCATATCTGTGTCCACCCATATATTATATGTGTCTATGCACCTATGTATTCATGCATTTATGTGTCAATGTGTCAATACATCCACAGTGTCCATGCCCAAACGTCAATATGGATCTATGTGTCCCTTGCAGATATGTATATATATATATATATATATATCTATATGTTTCTATGTTTATATTTCTATGTATATTTGTTTATATGTCTAAATATATATATAGCGCGTATACAGACCCTCTGTATACGGATGTAAGCCAGAAGGACTCTGGCTATACTACTTCTCTGCTAATTGCCACAATGGTGGTTCCCGGGTTCGATGCCAGGGGGAAGGGCGGCGCTGCTGTCTGCGCACGCCCCCACTGGGCCAAGGTGCACTGGACTTGCCATTCGCCTGCCAGCCGCACCCCGAGCAACACCTGTGGTTTTTTTTTGTATGCGTGATAGGGGGCGTTCCCAGACATATGAACACATCTCTGATTATTGCGGTCCTTGTGGCCAAAAACATGCATTGCCCGTAAACGAGCTGTGTCCGAGGCGTTTAGCAGCAAGTACGAAGCGGGCAACAAGGGCACATACATTGATAGAAGCGAAACAAAGAATGGCTACAGAAGTTAAGGCAGAGGTGTGTGGCGCGACTAGTGTGTCGGGAGACGACAATTTGTCGGCGGAGGAAGCAGCATTGAAGACGGAAGTAGATGCATTGGAACGAAAGCGGCGGGTGGCGGCCTTGAGGAAGCAGCGTAAACTCGTGGAAGAAGAGCTGCGGGCGTTGGACGTTTCGGAAGAGAGGGGGCGTAGCAAGTCTGGGCACGCACACCGGTGTCACCGGCGTAGACGTTCGTCGTCATCCAGCTCTGGCAGTCGAACACCAAGTTCGGAGAGGAGACGGCAGCGTAAGTGGACCCTCAAGCTCCATACAGTTGATAGAAAGCAAGTAACAAAATTGAACCCCCATGAACTAATTGAAGCTACCTGTGCTTGGTTTCAAGACAGTAGTGCGTATGAGGACTTAAAAGCTTGTCATGCTATGCTAAACCACATAAGTTACCTAAGCTCTAAAGCGAAGCATAATAATTTCAATAACACTGCTCACATTGCGTATGATTCAGGGGTGCGGAAATTAGCGCAAAAGCAAGGTTTTCAGGCATTTATGGTAGGAAATAGCGACTTGTCGCTACAACATTACGCGTATGAAAATATTAAAGACAGTAAACGGTCTGGTGTAGCTGCTACTAGTACAACTAACGCGTCAAATCGTCTATTCACGCGAGACGGAAAAAAGCCGTGTTTCGCACATAATGCTGACCAAGGTTGTTCAAGAGACAGTATGACGTGTGACTACGGACATTGGTGTTCGCGGTGTGCTAGCCGTAGCCATAAGCGCTCAAAATGCCGTAGAGATTGAAAAAATAAATTTAAATTTAAAAAAAGAAATAATGGCCGTAATGATATTAAAACTAATTCGAATCATTTAAATCCACTTAGCAAGGCTACAGCTAGTAGCAATTACTGTCGTAATGAGGCTATAGGTAAGAAGGGTGAAGGGTGTGCTTCTCCAACTCTGCTAAATTTAACCGAGCATGTGACACCGGTGCATGACGCCTTACCTGTTGGTTATACCAATAGTGGGCAGGTGTGGCTACCAGCTTGGGAGCCAATTAGTGTTGACTGGTTGAATGTTTCTAGTACAGGTAATAGCTATTTAGTCACTGCTTATGATAAACATACTGGGATGTCAGTTAAGTGCACTTTTGTTGTGAGTTATAGCTGTTTTCAAGGTTGTTGTAGTTGTACGCATAAAATTGCTGGTGTTACAGCTCAGATAAAGCCTTGTCGGGTGTTTGTGGAATCTTTTTTCCAAGGAGGCACCGACCCTGACTGGGAGTTTATCCTACATGGAGCCGTTTTCGGTTTTAAAATTATTGACGAACAATTTAGTAATTCCTATACTTGCACTTACACAAGCAAAGATAATAATGCTCATAATTTATTCATAGGAAAAAAATTGCAAGCTGAAGTTGACAAGGGTTACATTTCGCCCTCTAATGTTTTGCCTACTTGCTCACATAACATGTTTTGTGTACCCAAACCGGGTAGTTCTGGTTTTAGGGTTATAATAGACTGTAGTAAACCATATGGTAAATCGGTTAATAATTTTGTCTCTGAAACGTGCAGTAAATTCCGTTACAAAAGTGTAGACACCTTATTGGACTTGCTTGTGCGTGAAGACTATATAGCCGTAATCTACATACAGGACGCATACCGTGCTGTCAGCATTCACCCTTCAGACCGGTGTAGGCAGGGGTTAATATGGAAAAGTGATGGTAAGGAGGAATATTTTCTGGATAATAGACTTTCTATGGGGCTTTCTTCTAGTCCATACATTTTCACTAAATTGTCAAATTTCATCTACCGGTGTGCAGTTAGGCATGGTAATGAGCGGATTGTGAATTACTTAGATGATTTTGCGGTGTTAGGTAGGACTTACAAGAACTGTGTTGAGAATCAGTTAGAATTAATTTCTATATTAAGAAAACTTGGTTTTTTATATTAATTTTTCGAAAGTAATTAGTCCTGCTACCAATGCTAGATTTCTTGGCATTATAATAGATAGTGTAGCTATGAGAATTAGGCTACCTGCGGATAAGGTGAAGAAACTGAAGTTACATTTGGAAGAGTTTGTCGGTAGGAAGAAAGCTACTCGGAAAGAGCTTGAGCGTTTGGGTGGTCGTTTATCACACTGTTCGGTAGTCGTTAGAGGAGGCCGTTCGTTTTCTGCGCGAATTCATGCAGCTGTCCGAGCTTTGAAACTCCCTTATCATAGGTATAGAATAAATAATGCTTTTCGGGAAGAAGTATGTTGGTGGTTGAATTACGTAGATCAGTTTAATGGGGAACAAAAAATGTTGAACCAAACTGATAGTTTATCTGTTTATACTGATGCGTCTCAGCAAGGCTATGGAGCGCTGCATGGTTCAGACTGGTGTGTAGGATTTTTTAATGATAACCGACCTATCCTGAAACTTGCTCACCATAGAGTCATAGCTCCTAAGGAGGTAGCTCAAGCGCATATAAACATTAAAGAAATGTGGGCCGTAGTGGCAGCCGTAGACTGTTGGTGTATGTACTGGAGAGATCGTAATATTGTATTTATAACTGATAATAATACTGTTCGTTCAGCTCTTGTGAAAGGTGTTGCAAAAAATCAAGTCATAATGAACTACATAAAACGGATATTTTGGATATCTGTTCGTTATAATTTTAATATATCAGCAGTTCATATAAAAACTGATTACACTATAGTTTGTGATGGTATCAGTAGGTGGGATACTCCGCATCAGCTAGAAAAGGTGGCAAATGCGGATAAATTGAAACTTCTGTGTTGTTCGCATCTTTTTCATTAATTCGCCAGACATTGTGTTATAGAGCTGGAGTCGCTGCGGACGGAGGCAAGAGAAATGGCGATGCAGTATTACGCGCTTAATAGCCGTGCTAAGCGTTCTATGCAAATAAGGAAGTATTTTACTTTCATCGACCAATTTCGTGGGTTGTTAGCTCCTTTGCCTTGTCCCTCCAGTCAAGTTGCTATATATATAGCTTGGCTATCTCATAGCTTGAAATACAGTTCTATTACGAATTACTTATCTGCCTTAAATTTTTTTTTACGATCTGAGGATGCAGAGCCCATGGACTATAAGAACCACACAGTGAAGACTACTTTGGGAGGCATTAAGCGGATTCTCGGGTGTGAAGTGAAAACTGCTAAGCCTATTTTACCCTCCAATCTATTATTAATGTTTGAATTTTTGTCTGACTCTTATGGACATATTGCTACTAGGGCTGCAATCTTAACTGGCTTTAGAGGACTGCTGCGTAAGTGTCAGTTGACACAGTCCGATTCGACCCTCAGAAGGGCAGATTTTGAGTTTTTCCCTTGGGGGATGATTATCTCTGTCAGACAGTCAAAAACTATTCAATTTAGTGAGCGTGAACTACTTATTCCAATTTCTGCTTTGAAAAATAAGGCCCTATGCGCCGTCCACTGGACGAGATTGCATTTTAGTCAGGTGCCTCTGTCGCGGAACGCGTCAGCTTTTCAAGTCCCTTCTCCTTTGGGGAGCTATAGACGATTGTCTTATTCGGTTCTTCAATCGACAATTAAATATCTGTGTATATTGTCAGGGCTCGACCCTGTTGATTACTCTTGTCATTCGCTCAGGAGGGGTGGTTTCACCTTTTTGCACATGCAAGGTGCTTCGATTGAGGAAATTAAGGCTCGTGGTGATTGGAAGTCCGATTGTGTTTATCGGTACATTACCTTGCCTATTTCTGACCGTATTCTAAATGACATGCGAGTAGCAGCTTCGATTGATCTTTGTACATAGTTTTTGTTTTTTATTTTATTTTGTTTTCTCTTCATTCTTTTTTTTCTTGGCTGGGTCGGGCTTCGGCCCTTGGCAGTGGCCCAGCCAGATGTCATTTGATGTTATGATTCCAATATGTCTGGTGTACCATATTGTATAGTGCATTGATTAATGACTAAATACTATTGATGATGATTGTTCATCCAAGACCATGTTATGCTATTGTCATACATTACCGAGCTTACTGAGAATAAATGATGTCGCCCTTATGTATAACATCACATTCGACTTCTAGCCTCCTTCATTACAGCACATATACAGACCCTCTGTATACGGATGTAAGCCAGAAGGACTCCGGCTATACTACTTCTCTGCTAATTGCCACAATGGTGGTTCCCAGGTTCAATGCCAGGGGGAAGGGCGGCGCTGCTGTCTGCGCACGCCCCACTGGGCCAAGGTGCGCTGGACTTGCCATTCGCCTGCCAGCCGCACCCCGAGCAACACCTGTGGTTTTATTTGGTTTAAAAAAAAATTATGGTAGGGCAGTCGCCCAGCCAGATGTCATTTGATGTTATGATTCCAATATGTCTGGTGTACCATATTGTATAGTGCATTGATTAATGACTAAATACTATTGATGAGGATTGTTCATCCAAGACCATGTTATGCTATTACCGAGCTTACTGAGAATAAATGATGTCGCCCTAATGCATAACATCACATTCGACTTCTAGCCTCCTTCATTACATATATATATATGTCTATTATGTCTATTTGTGTTTATGTGTATATGTATTTATGGATATATGGACATATCGCAACACGTCTAGTATTATGTCATATTTTATGCTTACACTTATATATGACTGTATATATCTCTATTTGTCTATATATTTATATGTCTGTGTATTTATATGCAAATATGTCTAGATTCTTTCATCTGTCTACATGATATATATATCCATACATACATATATCTGTATACATGTTTGGATATATGGATATTATTGTGTTTGAGAACAGAATCATCCAGTGTGTGGCGCGAGGGCTGCCACCCGTATGCA
The DNA here is from genome assembly GCA_030323885.1 of Branchipolynoe longqiensis. NCBI lineage: Eukaryota > Metazoa > Annelida > Polychaeta > Phyllodocida > Polynoidae > Branchipolynoe > Branchipolynoe longqiensis. The sequence goes on from CM059191.1 coordinate 40,350,075, forward strand.
ACTCCCCGACAGCTGGGGGGGGGGGGGGGGGGGGGGGGGTCACTCCCCCAATGCGCCGATGGAGGAAGTAGCAAAGTATATATGTTCCCTAGTCATTTATACTCGTATAATGCGTGTTTGTATTTGTTTTTGTGTGTGTTTTTTGTATGCTGTGATTATACTGTCCATAGCATGTAAGCTCGAGTGCTCAGGTTTGTTTTCAATGCTGGTCAGTTGTAATAGTGGTTTAATGTTATCAGACAGTATGAGGTGATAAGATGTTTTTGTTTCTCACAAATACATCACATATGCATATACATATGCATATGTATACATATATATCCAGATATGCAGATATGTATGCATATAACTTTATATGTGTATGTGGAGATATGCAAATACCTGTCAGCTATGGGGTATATATGCTTGTATATACCTACAACAGTGAAGTCATTATTCGCTAACAACTGACCTAATAAACACCACGCCTTCCTTTTTGGCTCGAGAGTGAGTACATCCCTCCAGCAAAACGGCTCCACACGAAAGTAAGTATAAATGGGTGGTGAGACGCGAACGCCAAGAATCTTTAAAAAAACAAACGTACTCTGCTGAAGGGTTTGGAAAAGTACTCTGCTGAAGGGTTTGGAAAAGGGGCGCCACCTAAACAACCAAACAACCAACACCTGTATTAACGTCTGCAGGGCGTCCTCCCACTTGGCGCCCTATTGTCTCGGCAATCGCCTAGTCCTATGCACATTTAGAGTTCAATATGGCCGTAATTGATTAATCACCTAGGCTCATCCCAACAAACAACTATTTTGGTCATGCGCAGACCTTACAAACTCGGGTTGTATAAAGGAATGCGCTCGGGGCAGAACAAAATGGGGGCTTAATCCAAAACTTTAGTTATTTTGAATGATCAATATATCTACAGCAAGATGAGAATTATAGTATTTTGTGATTGTGTATTTTAGTTGTATGTCCATTTCATTAATCTGGGTTGTCATACTTTTATCAAAACAAATCTAAAAACATTTGTAAAAAAACATGTGGGACTTTATATGCACTTTCACACAGACGGGAAATCACAGACCACAGCCTTTGTTGAAGCAGTTGTAGACCACTGGCTGGAACGGAAAATCAGCCACAAGTGCAAATAGGTCCGGTGAGCAGGATCAATCGGATGAACCACACCTTCAAAGGTGGACACTCTACCGCCTGAGCTACGTCCCGCTCCGCACATCGATTTGAAAACGGTTGAAATCGATAATTGATTGAGGAGGTAACTTTGCACCAGACTTAGTTGGCTAAATAGCATCTAATCCCAACTAGCCGCCCGAGATCGGCCTTGAACGATTCTAGCGCTGCTCGATCAGTCTTCTCCGAGCGGTGCAGTGAGCCAACGCCTGGGGATTGGTCACGTGAGCTGGGGAATGGTCAGGTGACACCGGGTGGGACATGGGCGCACAGCAGACAATTTAATTTTTCTTGTTTGTTTGTTGGGGTTTCAAGTCCCGGCAACAACTAAGGCCATATCAGACTTGTGACAGTGCACAGATATGACACTCACTTTATAGTTCTGCCCCACTGGTAGATCAGATGCCGCCGGCACCATAACCTGATATCCCACTCAGTCAGTGCTTCGGTGTTGAGATATGAACAAGTAAGCACTTAAAGTTGCATAATCCGATGTTTGTCGGTTTCTGTAATTTTCTGAGATAAATATATGAAGTTGATCATTATAATCTACCTTACTTTAGTTTGAAGTAACATGTATATTAAATGCCTAACTTTTGAGATATTTGAACTGAAGTGCAAACATGCTAAATTAGTTATGACAAGCATGCCAACACTCTGACACTATATACCTCAATTTCCATTAAATTGCCTCAGTATTCCCTTTGATATGGTGACAAATGTTAGAAAGTGCACCAGTATCTAAGTTAGATATGTACAATCAAATGTAGATTAATGCTTTGGTTTTGAAAATTGGATATTTCCATCCGACTAAACCACTTTAATAAAATTTAAAAAAGAGGGGAGAAAAAAGGAAATTAACATAGGCATTGTTGCACAACAGGCTCAAGATGGCTGCCGATCAGGCCTCTTCTGCAAGTCACCGACCGATCCCTCTGTGTTAACCGTGCCGGGACAATGCCTTCCAATTGTGTCCGTGCACCGCATGCTGATTGAGTCTGCGCCCAGCGCACGATGAAGCAGACTATGGTGTGCACACTGCCCCGACGCGCAGGTTTATTGAGCACCTCGCTGACACCTCCATGCCGACTCAGTGAGCGTGCGTGTATCCCCCACCCATCTATCTTATGTTGCTATTCAATCCTTCCAGTCAGTTAGGATTTATCCGTGTATAGTTTGCATTGTACTGTAGGTGGGATATATATATATATATATATATATATATATATTTATGCCCTGACCCTTGTACATACAGATATATATATATATAAATGTTCTCAAATGCACTACACACCCCTGCACGCTGGTCCCCTTCCCACACCTACCCCACCCCCAACTACACCTTCTTTGAATCCTATTACCTAAAATTTTCCTTTAAATTGACATTAAACCTGTCACATAGACCCTACATCTGAGGCCCTCCACTCCCCGATCCCATCATTAGGACAGACAATACGGAACACTTGTGATGGGATTAAAAAATGGGCAGGTTTCTTGCATTTGGAATAGGTGATTAGATCCACTGATTTGCATATTTACAATATAATATATATATATGTGTATTGGATATATGTTATATCTTTTTGAAAACTGAAGAGAGAAAGCAAAGGAAGAAAGAAGTGCTTAAAGACAATTCTAGAATCATGCAATACCATGTGATGCATACTCACCATGTGCATAATACATATGTTGAACTGGTATTGTTTGCAGTTACTATTACAACTAATAGTCAATTTATATTATGCTTCTATTATCAAACAGAATTTTCATGTGGTTATTATTGTAACTGATATTGTCATTTATGTACCAACAAATTGTAATGAAAGGCCAGAAGACCAGTGCTCTCGCGCTGACAAAAGACATTATTCGCTGAATAAAATACATTTAGTAAAATTTAAAGAAAAAAAAAAAAATGAAGAGTTCAGATGCAAAACCACATAAACGCCAATCCAAAGATGTAGTTTAAATAAACGATGTTACCTGAAAATAATTGTAATTCTTAATAATTCCACTTTTCATATGATCACATGGTTATGGAGCAATGCACAAAAGAGTAGGAATATACAACAATAAAAATGTAGAAGGTTTGGTTCCAACCTTTATCTCCATTTTTGGATTGCCATTTACATGGTTTCGCACCTGAACTCTTGTTATATACTTGAACAGTAATAATCTTTCAGCGGTACAGTGAGCGAGGATAGAGGCTGCTGAAGTGTACGGGAGCAGGTGGCGCCACGTTGGGAGTTCATGAGGTTCCAATAGATGACCTAATGTGTGGGTGACCAGCAGATGATTTAGCGGCTTTGGAGTAGATGAACTTTCTGGCTAATTATATTCGTGTAATGGCTTATAAAAGTATATATATATATATATGTTCCCTGTGGTGGACTGGTTAGAGTATTTGTATGTATGTATATATATGAAGAATTATTGATATATATGAAGAGCTCTCTTCAAAAACAGGATATACAAAATTGTCATTGGCATTGCAAACTCATTTCTTTTAGTTTGGCGCATATTGTATTTGGGAAAAGAGCTCTTCATATGGCCATATCAAGACTAGTCCAATTGATGCTGTTATATATTCAATACCCACAGTATCATATTTGTTGGTATGATGAATTCAGGAAATTCCCTGTGTATGTCGACCAGATCTCGATTAGTGATGACGACGCTATGAAATTGCTTGTTGATGGGATGTGTCCTAATATGTGTATTTGGATATCCATTGAACTACATGATAACTATGTGAGTTATGGTGGTCAGTTTACACGAAGGCAAATGTTTACCGAGATAGTTATACATTTGGGTGATGATGTGATGGTACTTTCCATTAAGGGATATGCATCCATTGTTGCATTCGAGGAGTTTGTAGGTAAGATTGTGAAGGTTGCCAAAGTGGACACTCTGGATGAGGAGAAAGCGGACGCTTTGACGAGGCACATGGTATTCTATCAAACAACAAAAACAATGATCTTGGTGATTTCACTCATGCCAAGGCAAAACAACAAACTAGTGCTACACTGCTTAGGTTTGTCTCAAAGCTAATATCAAATGGTGATGTCACAAAAGTATCACTGAGTCTATCATAATCCATAAAATATTGCATTGGGGATGTTGATTTCAACATCGGTAATTTAACCCGCAAGAAAAAGTACATACTAAATATGGAGGCGACTACTGGCGCCATCTATAACGTCTTGCTTAATAATAAATGCTCCGATTGTGGCGCCATCTTCTGTAATTTTGCATAACAAGATGCGACCCAGTTTCATTATAGGCACTTCGACCAGACCGTTTCGATCGATAGGACGTGTTCTCTCCTTGGATTTGAAGTCAACAAAAATGCCGGTTGCCAGGTATCCACGATTTAAGGATCGAGAGAAAAGATTCCGGAGCAACATGTAATTTCTAAAAGTACGAAGGTAGGACGAAGTTATTGGCTGTTCTGATTACTCGACCGAAAATAACTCCTCGTGTTTTGAGCAAGTTGTGATGTCACGGCACGTGGAGGCGGCCATGACAGCATGCTCAGGGCATCACAAACAAGATGGTCAGATGCCATGACACTATACCATTCACCCTCTACAATCGGCTGCCGTTTCTGTGATTATATATATATATACCGGACACACTACAACATCAGCGCACAATACAATTTCGATGGTACGGACGTCGGATTCACGTGGCCTGGCTACCTTGCAGAAACGGATGGACCTATCAATCTCGGGATCGATGCTCGGAAGACAGGCTTTACATCGCCGATTACATTCATACACATGATATCGATATATTCTGGATAACAAGTCAGCTACTGCGTCTGTCCACGACCGACGTCCTGTGCATGATGTTGGAGACTGAGTTTCAATCTTACCATTGACGGTGGGTTCAAATTTTATTCGTAGCCACAATTAAATGACCATCAGCCAGGCAGTTTCATATGTCCATTACGTCTATACGGACGATGTGTCACGTATGCGACATTAAGCATATGCTTAATAGACTGCTGACCTACTTCCAGAAGTAGGACACGAGGGCGTTCTGGACTATCATCATGCTTACCTCATAAAGCTAAAGTAGGCCACGAGGCCTTATCACCATGGCACTCCTCTAACAACCAAAGGTGCACCTATACACCTATACTATTACACCCACGCAAGCTGATGATCTTCAGCCACCATTTCCAAGAGTGTTATGTCATCATAATAACACTCTCAATTGACTTCCACCATCATGCCTGGTTGTGGTCATAAACGATCCTACTCTACGAGGGTCCTTATGATTATCAGCCAGACAGTTTCATAAGGCCATTACATCCATACGGACGATGTGTCATGTATGCAACATTAGGCATATACTTAATAGACTCCTGACCTACTTCCAGGATATCCAGATTTCTACTCGCCAGACAAAGGTTATCAGTACGCAGAGTGCATGTGAACTACACCCAGATCTTGTCTGGTGGCTTGATAGCGACCATCTAGACATTGTCTAGACGCACAGTCTCATGGACTGCTGACATCACCACGACCTTGAGGTCAGGCAGTGCATGGGATTTGATTAATGACATGAAGTCACGAAGCATTCTTTTGACTCTCACCAACAGACGATGCTAATCTAGTTAAATAGGCCACGAGGCCATTATCACCATGGCGCTCCTCTAACAACTGGCTGGCCATAGCCACAAGAGTAATGTCACTCATGCAAAGGTGCGTTATGACATTCGCCATACAAGCTTTACATCGCCATTACACTCATACGGACGGTATCTTCAACAGAGGTCTCTACAACACTCATGGCTCATTACCACAAAACTGGCCTGGACTCTTTTTGGTTGTCTGGCATTACACGGCTGGCTGTGTACCAACTCCATCGGTCGCTAACCATTGCTCTGACCCTAGGGTGTGCTTCACATTGAGGACTGCATAAGACTTACTCTCCATTGGTGCCATGCTCGGGCCATATGAGATGCAGTCTCCTGCCATGCATGCACCTTAGCCTCATTCACAAAAACAACACCATCTCGTAACAACCAGACTTGTCTGGCGGCTGTGATAGCGACCGTCTAGACATTGTCTAGACGCAAAGTCTCACGGGCTGCTGACATCACCACGACCTTGAGGTTGGGCAGTGCATGGCATCTGATTACTGACATGAAGCCGCGAAGCATTCTTCATCCGTCTATGACATCATAAATCGTCATTACACCCATAAGGACGATTTTTCACTGCCTGCATGATTGACACTGCCATATACACCCATACGGACGATGTTCATATCGCTTAAATAGGCCACGATGCCTTATCACCATGTGCTCCTCTAACAACTTAAGGTGCACCCACACTAAGCAGTCATAGATAGGCCCCAACATGGGAAAGCTATCTCATTACTGACACTGCCATATCAGGCCCCCATATCAAAGAGCTTGTGCTTGGGCTGGTCCTACTCAGTCACCAAGCGGACAAGTGGCCATAGCCACAACTAAAATCGACCGAGAATAACTGCTTGTGTTGGTTAAATATCTGGCCTTACCATGTCCTAACATCTTGACAATTTTTTCTCAATACTGTGCTTGTCAACACATGGTGGCCATCCATCAAATAGCTAGGAACTGGGCCATGATGCCGCCATCTTCAACTTGGCGATCATATACCAACAAAGGCACATGCCAGCATATCATCGCAAGCATCATCGCATCATCGGAGGACCTCGCCGAAGGTCGGGTGGTTCGACACATTGCAAGGTGTATGTGCCCAACTACTAACCACCGTCACCCACAACCACATATTATAACCTGGGATTCGACTGCATTATTTTGCCTCTCTTCCCAGGTTATCCACAAAACCACACCAGTGCCTCCGACACCCCATAGCGGCTGGCCTCCCGACTGTACATGGACAATAAGGTACTGCAGAGCAATCTGTTCACGACATCCGGTGGCCTTCATGGTCACTAAAGTCACGCGAGGATCTGAGGCTAACTCCTGGGCATCAATGCCCGTGTCGTCATTCAAGACACCATTCAACTCATCGTCTCCCAGAGACATCGCGCTCAGCGATTCTGCTTCGCCTTCTGACCAGCACCTGCCTGGGGGCGAGTACGTGTCCGGGACACCACATTGGCACGATGACGGCCTCTTCAGTCATGTGGGCACCACTCACATGTTCGTGGATTAATCTCAATCATAACATTAGCCCTACCCGTGGAGGGCCTCCTAGCACCCGGTGCTTTCAATCATAAGACTAGCCCTGTCCCTGGTGGGCCACTTAGCACCCGGTGCTATAACGCTACTCACCATGTCTTCAACTCTCCATACTTCTGCCTCCAAGGCACATCGAGGCGGGACGTAAGACGACTGGTCACGAGGACCTCTGCTGTTGTCAACATGCAGCTTCCACTCTCGGCTTCCAGGCACTTGAGTTATACTTTTTGGCTACGTGCCTGAAATCCTCAATTCTTAATAGATCAAACATTTCATGACTTTAATGTAACAACGGAATAGTAAGAATAAATGCCACCTTATACTGTACTTGTCTTGCGTTGGTTGAATTGGGGATGTTGATTTCAACATCAGTAATTTAACCCGCAAGAAAAAGTACATACTAAATATGGAGGCGACTACTGGCGCCATCTATAACGTCTTGCTTAATAATAAATGCTCCGATTGTGGCGCCATCTTCTGTAATTTTGCATAACAAGATGCGACCCAGTTTCATTATAGACACTTCGACCAGACCGTTTCGATCGATAGGACGTGTTCTCTCCTTGGATTTGCCGTCCCACCCACCCAAGCTACAAGTGACATTTATAGGGCTACATGCCTGAAATCCTCAATTCTTAATAGATCAAACATCTCATGACTTTAATGTAACAACGGAATAGTAAGAATAAATGCCACCTTATACTGTACTTGTCTTGCGTTGGTTGAATTACCAATACACGGAACCAAACAGCATTTGGGTTGGGTGTTTAACTACACAACAAGTTTGGTAGCCGTGATCTCATTCACATTTTAAATGGACATGGATACACTGTGTCATATGATGAGGTGCTGTGGTTCCTTAAGTCGGCGGCAAAGTATGTCGGTGACAATGCTCCTACGTTGCATCAGATGATAGGGCTCACTGGAACAGTGGGTCTCATATTTGGCTGGTATGACAACTTCGACTTGCTGGTGTCAATTCCAAATGGCTGAATAATCCCCACCCCATACCCCACATTTAAACCCACATACATCTAACTTCGATATGGATATCCTTATTAAACATCAGAGTATATAGTTGGATCTGAGGAATGCTAAAGTAATGTACTGAAATCAATCACTGTTAAAGACTATGATGTTCAGCATATCCATCAGTGTATACCAAAATTAATGTTGCATCTTTTACCTTCAATAATATCCAAATGTAACTCTTTCAAATTAAAGGAATTTCAAACCAAGCACAAAAGATTATAAATCCCAATATAAGATTCATATACATGCAGAGATCAAGCGCAAATCCTTGTAAATGTCAATCCAAAAATTCAAATAAACCTTGGAAATGAACCTTCGAAAAGTAGGTTTTTAAAAATCGCTATTTCGTATCCCTTGCTCCATCCTCATATCTTCACAAGCAAAGTGGAATTAATGAGAATTAAATTACCATCATCTAAGGTCATATGAGAATTACAAATTAGCTTCAGGCACAGAACCTTTTATTTGAATTCAAGATTTTTGTAAATGGAAGAAACTGAAAACCACCAGAGTATAAAACTTTAAATGAGCATCAATATAATTCATGTAAAATGACCATAGGTGTGGATTGCAAATTAACTGGTATTGCTATCTAGTGTATACAACTATCATAACTTAGAATTACATCTACAATGACATTCTGACGATGTCCAAATAACACAGCCGTCCATTACCGCAAAAGTGTATTTTATCGGTGTATTGGCTACACCTCACTCGACGTATATAATCGAGTTATTTGGCAGCAGCTGCTGATATTGACTTGGCAGGACAAAAGTACAGGTGGTGCTCCTGTATAGCTGGTGATTTGCTAATGGTAGCGAACTCTTTGCCCTCCCACGGAGAGGTGCAACACACTTGTACAATGGGGAGTTTATGTGTAATGCAGTGACTCCACTCTCCCACCGCCCACTCATGGGGCAGTCACACTACGACGTGTTTTCCGGTGTGCCGCCAATGCGCACAATATTTGCTAGCACGCGAGACACGTCCAACTTTTCGGCGTGTCTGGGACAAAGTTTGACGGAGTGAAGCGTGTTAGTGGCGGGTTGGTGGCGCGTTATTGGGGCGCTAGTAGCGCGCCACTAGCGCGTCAGCAGCGTGTCGGTAGCGCATTATTGGCATGCTTGTAGCATGTTGATGGCGCGCTGGTAGCGTGTTGGTGTCGTGTTAGTACCGTGTCAGCACATACATACCCGGCAGCAACACCTCAAGACGCGCCGAGAAACGCTGGAGCAACGCCAATGGCATGCCCACCACCCATCGATGGGATGTTGCAGATGCGCCAACGGAACGGTCGCATTTTGGTGAAAGAAATGTCAACGTTAAGCGACGTTGCTGAACGGTCTGCCAGCCTTCCGCCGGCGCGCCCGCAACGGGTTTCTACGTGTTGTTAACACATCCGTAACGTCCCATCCAACCCATCGGCATGCGTGGGGGTGAGGTGGGGGGTGAGGTGGGGGTGAGCTGTGGTGGTGTAATGGTGTGTTGGGGGTGTGTTGGGGGTGACGTGGGGGTGACGTGAGGGTGCGGTGGGGGTGTGGTCGGGTGTGGTGATGTGTGGTGGGGGAGGGTGGAGGTGTGGTGGTGGTGGTGTGGTGGGGGTGTGATGCTGGTGGTGTGGTCGTGTGTAGTGGTGTGGTGCTGGTGTGGTGCTGGTGAGGTGGTGCTGGTGGGGGTGTCGGGAGTGTGCGCTTTGTGGGGGTGTAGTGGGGGGTGTGGGTGTGATATGTTGGATGTGAGGTGTGGGGCGCTGGGTGTATGGTGTGTGGTGGTGTGGGATGTGGGGTGTGTGCGGTGTGTGGGGTATGTGGGGTGTATGCAGTGTAGGTGGTTGTTTGGTGCGTTGTGTATGGTGGTGTGGGGATGTGGGTGTGCGGAGTCGTTGGGCGGGGGGGGGGGGGGCGGGTGGGGCATGGGGGTGTGCGGTTGGGGAGTGGAGGGCCTGAGATGTAGGGTCTATGTGGTCTGCGTGTGGATGGACCTGATGTGGATTGGGGTGGTGGGCTCTTAGGGAGATGGAAGTGGCATTGTGTTTTTTTTTGGTGTAATCTTTTTTTCATACGATGCATCAGTAATGATAGACGATTTCCCGATTCGCCCAATGGATGACCGTATAATAATAGGAAGAGGGTGATTGATAGAAATAACTGGTCACACAAAGAAGCACATGGCCTGGAGCATTTGCAAGTGAGCTCCCTTGAGGCGCAAGCCTATGGCGGCTGTACTCTGAGTGTTAAAACATGTATTGTGTTCCCAGTCTGGGGCTGGCCTTAGTGCAAGGTCGGCCAGTCTGGTAACACAACCTACCGGAAGTGGGCGTGGTCCATACGGCGTGATGGACGAACATTGACGCTTGCATTATGCATATATATATATATATATATATATATATATATATGCCTATATATGAGCCTGTCTCAAAAGGTCATAACTCTTTTTTGTTGTGACACAAAACAGCACAGGAATGGTTACACTGAAAACACAAGGACATTTGCTTCAAATCAATATATATTCTATTTGCATTATGAATCACCATGTAAACAATAACTCAGTTTATCCTGAGCAAATGCAAAAGCAGATAGTATGTTGATCATTACAATGGACAATGTTTTGTCACATATTGCTTAGCACCTTTTGAGACAGTCGCATATACATATATCCACCTACTGCCATGATATATATATAGGTTAGATAGAAGTCCAGTGTCTCTCTCTCTCTCTATATATATATATATGGATAAATGTATATACATACATGTCTCTCTATATATATATATGAAGAGTTCAGGCGGAAAACCCCGTAAACATCAAACCGAATATTGAGATAAACATTAGTCACACCATCCGAAGGGTAATTTGTATGTTCAAATTTGTTGTATCATTGTTCAATAACCATTTCCTCACAGGCAAAGTGGAATTGATGCGAATTAAAATTAGCTTCAGGTACATTATTACAATTTGAAGTAAATTTTCCCATAACTCCCATAACCAATCATGTCTGTGCAAATTAAGACTAAGCAAAAATATCTGTGCAAAATAAGGCTAGGAAACCCCCACTAAGCTGCACCGCAAAGGGGCATGTGGTATGTCACGGCCCACCAGCGGGACGCCCAATGGAAGGTAACCATGCCAAAAGTAGCCAGATAACACACCACACAGCTACATACAAGCCTATGCTATGTAAATAGGATCAGGCTAGTCTAGTAATAAGAGTAGAAAAAATAAATACATACATGCCAAGAAAATCCAAAAAAACTAACATAGGCGACTAACCATACCAACCAATTATCTATCTGCTACTGAAATGCAGGCAATCAAATACCTTATCAGCAGCTACTGTGTGGTAAGATAACACCAACACTACAACTGGCCAGCATTGAAAAGAAGCCTGGGTACCCGGCCTTAGATGCTATGGACAGTATAAATACAGCCTCAATAAAACAATTAAAAAACAAAAACCCAACCAACCACCGTCCCCCCCCCCCGTGCCGCACGCCACTACCACACCCACCACACTGACCCTTCAGCCTCCCCCCTCCCCCACACCCACCCACCACCACCCATCTCCTGACCCCCCTACCAGCAGCAGAATCGCAGTGTGGTGCATTGAATTTACCTCGGACCTAAAAGGGTAATGCCTCATAGTTAACTGGAAATGCGAAGAAGGGCGGGTATATTTAGAGTACAAAGAATTGCACATTAATCCCCAGCGGACCGAAAAGCAATTGGAAGGAGGGTTGGAAACAGAGGCAGAGGAAGCAGGCTGACTGTGTGCATTGTGATTAATGAGCTCCGGGTTATTGTGTTCAGCACAGTGCCGTCTGTAAGTTTGGGAGGTTGTTGGAGCTTTATTTCCTGGCAACATCTAAGGTCATATCAGGACGGGTACCGACTTGTGACAGTGCGCACTCATGGCAACATTATTGTGCTGCCCCACTGGGAGATCAAGCCGCCAGTACCATGGCCTGATATCCCATTCAGTCACATTATGCCGATACTCAATGAACCAATCCTTGCCTTATCCTAATAATTCCAAGTGCCAGGGTAGGGAGTGAGAAGTATACATTTTTAAGTTGTTGGGTTTCATTCGACCAGGGTTTGAAACCCTGTGGTATGTGATGTCCTGTCTGTTGGAAAGTGCATATCAAAGAGCCCTTGCTGTGTATCGGAAAAAGTAGGGTATGAGGCAGCAGCGGGTTTCCTCCAAAGAAAAACGTCAGAATGACCATAGCTTTGATGTCCAATAGCTGATGATAACAATTAATGTGCTCTAGAGGCGTCGTTAAATAAAACAAACATTTGTTGTATTACCACAATCTAAGCGAGTACCTGAGTACATTGTAACATACGGTATGTGCAGCACTTATTTCTCTACAAAACAATTTCATGTGCACAACTAAAAATGTGGATGCTGGCTGAAATTTGGTCACGTGTCCTTAGATTATATCCCACTGCCTTTAAACTTACATCATATATATGAGACTGTCTCAATAGGTGCTAAGCAATATGGGACAAAACTTTGTCCATAATAATGATCAACACAGTATCTACTTATGTATTTGCTCAGGATAAACTGATTTGTTTATTACATGGTGTTTCATAATCCCAATAGAATACATATTGATTTGAAGCAAATGTCCTTTTGAGACAGGCTCATATACATACAGTTAAACCTCTCTAACCGATCATCTCCACAGATCGACCACTCCCCTCTATCACCGTTTGTTTGTTGTTTTACGTCCTAGCAACATCTAAGGTCACGGGTACTGATTTGTGACAGTGCGCACTCGTGGCGACTATATCACTGGGAGTCCAGGGCGACAGCACCATGTCCTGATATCTCACTCAGTCACATTATCCTGACACTGAACCAACCTGTCCTTGCCCTATCCTAATTGGTTTGACTCGACCAGTGTTCGAATCCATGAGTCAAATGGTCGGGATTCCCCGATCTCCCAAGACAGGAGCCGGACGCTCAACTCATTCAGCCATGCCGTCTGGTCCCCCTCTGTCAATCACTTTATTTGAGTCCCAAACGATCGCCCATACAATACCATTGTAATGATATTCTACAAATCGACCACATCCCTATTTTACATATCAACCGTTTTATTTGGTCAAAAAGTAATATTTGAATTCTCTGAAGTGATCGATCCATCGATTTTTCTGGGAGTAAATGTGTATAATTCAATTGTTTCAGTGTACATATTATAAAACAATGTTGAATAACATTGTTCTTGAAGAGGTATGCTGCCTATCATGGATACGTCTGAATAGACTTGTTTTAACCATTATATAGTTTGTTGATAGAAATCCAGAGCCTACACTTTTACCAACCCAAGGGATTTTTAACCTCCCACACCACATAGACATGGTATGAGAGCAACCTGCCTTTGTAAGTTATACACAGTGGTGGAATCCAATTTGGCAGAGGTGGGGGTGGGGGGTGGGGGGCACAGGGAATCAAGCCACCCACCTTCAGAGTCCGACATAGACAAAACTGCATAGTGATCGACACTCGGCGAATCTTATCAGCACATTTAGCTTAGTAATAATGTAATTATAGGGTTTTAGCCAGCTAAAACCTTTTTAGCCGCGGTGGTAGCTAAAACCGGCTAAAACTAGGTTTTAACCATTGTTTATGGGTTTAGCGAGCTAAAGCTGGTGATAGCCGCCTAAGACACTCTAACCACTCTGGCACAGAGAACACCACCATACAGATATTTGCGGACTGCATGTATATGCATTATTAAATATGCATTATCGTAATATTTAACAACACCCACCAAAGTAAAAGCCCACATACTTGTAGAACAATGTCCCGTGAGCAAATTTTTCAAACTTCGTAAACCGACCACCTCCCTAAATGGACCTTTTAATGTCGGTCCCATGGTCGGTAGCTTTATAGAGGTTTTACTGTTTAAATTAAACAGTAAAACCTCTCAAAATCTACCGTCCCATAGGACTGACTTAAAGAGTTCAGGCGCAAAACCACGTAAACGCCAATCCAAAAATGGAGAGGAACGTTGGAATCAAATCTTCAAAAATGTTATGTTTTTATATTTCTACTATTTTGGTTATTGCTCGATAACCATACGATCATACAAAAAGTGGAATTAGTAGAGCTTTACACTTATTTTCAGGTAAACATCCTTTATTTAAACTCAGTTTTTTGTTATCGGTGTTTACGTGGTTTTCCGCCCGAAGATATATTCTTTAATTTTGTATCCGAACAATCAGCTTTCAGGAAAACTGTAAGATTGGGCTTTCACTCAGACACGTGATCGATCACGTGTTTTTTCCCAGCAGCAACAATGACGTATGCGCATAAGGGCTCCCTTTTGCTTTAAGGCAGTGTTCCTGGGCAGAGCACGGGTCATCGTGTAAAGGTCAAATAGGGTCCCTAAGGTGGAATAGGGTATTAAGGTACTAGTCGAGGGCACAGGTCCGAGGTTGACCATGAATAGTAAGGCGATATTTGAACCAACATTGCATACTGATCGACACTCGCCGAATCCTGTCAGCACGCTTAGCTTAGAAATAATGTAATTATAGGGTTTTACCCACCTAAAACCTTTTTATCTGCGGTGGTAGCTAAAACCGGCTAAAACTAGGTTTTAACCAATTTTTCATGGATTTAATGCACTAAAACTGATTCTAACCGTCTGAGACTACTAGCATTGTATGTTAAGATGGCTAATAATAATATTGAGGGTATGGATTGCATACAGACCTAGCCAGTTATATGAACATTTTAAAGACTTTTTTTTTTTTCTTGAAGATTAATACTGCCTATCATGGATAAGTCTGAATAGACTTGTTTTCACCATTTGACAGTTGGTCGATAGAAAGCCAGAGCCTACACTTTTAGCGACCCAAGGGATTTTTAACCTCCCACACCACATAGACATGGTATGAGAGCAACCGGCCTTTGATGACGCTGTAAGTTCTACACAGCGGTGGAAATCCAAATCGGCAGGGGTGGGGGGCATGGGGAATGGAACCACCGACCTTCAGATTAGGAGTCCGACCTAGAAAAAAAGTCAGACACTCTAACCACTCCGCCACAGAGAACAACAGACTTTATTAATATCAATATGCTGTGGTATCACATTTTATTCTGACCTCTTTGCACGATCCCAATCAAAGGACTACACTTCACACCTTTTCAAAGCTAAAGTTTTACACCTTTCATTATTATTACTCCTAACCCTCCCCATGACATGGAAAGGGGCACATAAGGTATACAATCTGTATTAGAAACAGTTTTGAACGATCATTCTTAGGATTTCATGTACAGCGGATAATAACTTTAGTCTTAGCCAGTTTTAGCCAGTTTTAGTGGCTAAATCCTGTTTTATTTAGTTATGGTTTGTGAGTTAAATTTTGGTGGCATTTGACACAAGTTTACCCACTCCAAAATTGCATTGAACAAGATTTAGCTGTCAGTTAAACACACACACACATGTCATCTGACTATTTTAGAGTCTTGCATGAATTTCATTGCAGGCAATTACATGTGAAGAGCAAAAGTAAGAGGATAAATACCTAAAATTGTTCACTCTGAATATTACCCCTGACGTGGAATGGCATATTGCCTCCATAGCGTGTGTGACTGATTGGAATTGTAGGTCCTAATACCATCTGAGATGCAGCTTCAAGTACCGAAAATATATTTGAATATGCGTCATTAAAATCACATTTGTATTAGTGCCGAATGAGTCTTAACAGTGTAATTTATATATCTCAGTGGGCGTATTTATGTAATTTAGTCTTTCTTTCAGTTAAATCTAAATTAGGTGAGGATACTGATGGAGCTCCCATGTATTGTAATTTTTTTGTTTGGGTTTTCTTTTGACAATTGATGCTGCCTATCATGGATACGTCTTAATAGTTTTGTTTTCACTATTAGACAATTGGTTGATAGAAAACGTGAGCCTACACTTTTACCATCCCATGGGATATTTACCCGTCCACACCTCACAGACATCATAAGAGAGCAACTGGTATTTGATGACCATAGAAGTTATACACAGCAGTGGAAATCCAAATTGGCAGAGGTTATGGCATGGGGAAGCAAACAGTCCACCACAAAGAAGACAATCATCATCATCATCATCATGCTGTCAGTCGCGATGTGACAAAGACTGCTTTCATTACTTGACTGCCGCTCTCCATTTAGCTCTCTCTGATGAGAGTTGCATTCATGAGTCGGTCTTAATGTCTCTCAGCTTCAGGTTTCTCTTGATGGTATCCTTGAATTGGAGATGAGGGTGCCCTCTCTTTCTGTAACCAGAAGACAGTTGAGAATAGAGGATCTGCTTTGGTAGCCTGTCTGATGACATCCTCATGAGGTGTGCAGTCCACTGGAGATTGTTTTTGATCAGAACATCTTCCATAGAGGGCAGACCCGTCCGTTCGAGTATTTCACTGTTTGTCACTTTGTCCTTCCAGGGTAGCCTCATGATTGAACACAGATGTTGCATCATGAAGGCATGCAGCTTTTTCACCTGTCGTCTGTATACTGTCCAGGCCTTGGCTCTGTATAGTAGGGTGGATAGTACGATTGCACGGTAGATCTTGCCTTTGACCCGAATGGACACATGGTGGACACATGGTGGCGCATACAATAAATCCAACTAAACTAGCGTCACTTCCCTTGCAGTGGAATAAGCAGGTGAACTGAGAAGGGTCCACAGCGACGAAAGAGGCAAAAACGGCTGACCACTGGGTCATATCGAGCATACCCTTGCAGGATTAGTTTCCCATTCAGTAAGTAGTGATATTGTGTGATTTAAACAGAAATCAATGTAGATCAATTTCAAATATACTTCAAACAATTTAATCTGTGCAAAAGATACATAAATATGTGATAATGAATGAACAATAAACTCGTCAAATAATAATTGTCTCACAAAGGTCTAGCCTGGTCCCCTGGCACTCATTTGGGCCATCCCAGTCATCAGAATTTCAAATGGAACACTGTGAGTAGCTTATGAAGTGTTCTGCTATTATCGCTCAGTTTCCAACCTGGTCCCCTAGCCTTTGTACCGGAAACAAGTTTAAATGAGCTGAAACAAGTTCAAACGTGGCTGGTTGGGTCGCGCCATGGCTAGTTGGGTCGCTCTGTTTAGCGCTGAATATGCTTATGGGTGAACTGGTAGTACAACATGGCCCACATCCGGAACGTGCTTCTCTGCAAAGACGTGGCCAGGTCTGACACCTCGGACAGTGGCACACGGCGGTGCAGTGTTGCTGCCAGTACAGTTTGTGAATAACGCTGCGATGCCTGCGCCTCGGAGACCAGTCGGCTTTGTGGTCGCTCTCCCGTCCAGGAAGTTTACACAACTTCCATTGTCTAGCTGTCATATAGCGGATATACACATATCAATATGTATGCACATATATGCACATATACACACATCAATACACATATGTACACATATACACCCATATACACACATATGCACACACATGTACACACATACACATATATATGCACATATGTACACATGAATACACTTATGTAAACATATATATGCACATATATACACATCTATACACATATATACACATGTGTACACATGTATACACATGTATGCACATGAATATACATGTATACACATGTATACACATGTCTACACATGTATACGCATGTATGCACATATACACGCACATATACATGTATGTACACATGTATACACATGTGTACATGTGCATGTACATACATCCATATGGATGTACATGCATGCACATGTATACACATATATATACACCCGAACACATATATATATATATATATATATTCACATGCATACATATATATAGACATACATATATACACATATATGCACATTTCTACACATATCTGCATATATATACACATATCTACACATATATACACACCTCTACGCATATATACACACATGCATATATACATATATGTGATGTATACAATTAAGCATTATGCGAGTATACAGACACATAATGGATTATATGTTATTTACTACCATATTATTGATGGGGTCGCTTACTTGATGTATGCCCTCCCCCTCCCACCACCGGCACGATCCTAACCGGGATGCCTCACTGTCACTCACACCTGGGAATTGTTTATTTATATATGTACACATATATACACATACATATATATAACATATATATACACATATATACATACATATATGGGTGAACTGGTAGTACAACATGTACATATGCATATATACATATATATATATATATACATATACATATATACATGTATATATATATATATACATATATACATAATTGGTCGTAATGCGAAGCATTACGTTTGATGCGAGGGAAGGAAGAGACCCTCCTCCGCCCCGCGTGTCGCGCTGCTTCTCACCTCAGGCCGCCGGCGCTCACTCCCCCCCCTCCCCCGCCACTCGCCTTTGTCCGCGCTGCTCACGCCTCGTGCGACCCCCGCTGCTCGCCACCTCTCACCCTCCCCCCGGCCTGCCAGCATTCGCACCTCCTGCCGCCGCCGTCCCCTTCCCTCCCTTATAAGGCTGCCGGCGGCCCTCCTCAGGCACTCACCTTCCTGCCGTCCTCCTGCCCGTGTCTTTTTCTGAATTGGACTCTCCACCTCGGACAGCTTTCCACCTCGGACCGCTGCCCAACTCCAAACACAGAAAATGCCTCAAGGAAAGGGCCGTGGACGGAAGAGCTCCCGGGCTGCCCCTCGGACACCGGGGCCTGCCGCGACGACGCGCCGGGAGGAGTCACCGGTCTCCGCCCCGGCAACGCCCGAGGCACCCTCGGACCGCGGCTCGGGCTCCGAGACCTCAGCCCTACTGGAGGCAATGCAGCGGATACAGCTCGACCAGCGACAGTCCGCAGCCGACGCGCGGCAGTCCGCGGCCGACGCACGCCAGGCCACGGCGGACATCCACGCCCGGATCGACGCCCTCGCCCTCGGGGAAGCTCGCCCCGTACCAGAGCGCCCGACGCCCGCATCAAGACAGCAAGCAGCCCCTACGCCTCGGGCGCGCAGCACCATCACGGAGCGCCCGCCGCCGCCGCCTCATGCGACCCTGCCCGGGGAGGCCCACCCGGAATACGACCGCTACCACCACCTCGACTCCCAGGCCCCGCACGCCACCTCCCCGGCCTACCAGGAGGACTTCACCCGGCACAGCCCCTCTTCCGCGGCCGATGCTGTCCGGGAAATACTGGCCTCCGCCGAGGCCCGTCACTCCGCGAGGCGACAAGGTATTCCTGCCAACTATGTGTTCCCCTCTGACCTCGTGAAACGGGGGGCAGAGAGGAAGTCGGTGAAACAAGGGGAAGCTAAGAGGGAGGAATACGTCTTAGCCATCCTCACCCTCCTGGACCACCCCGACTTCCCCTCCCACTCCACCAAGGGACTCCACCACCACCTCCTCGCGGTGTGCCGCGACAACCTGATTTACCCGTGGGGTACCGTCCGCCGGTACTCAGAGAGTGTGTTTACTGCCATCGCGGACGGGACCCTCCCCCACGGGTGGCACGACCCAGTGGCCATCAACCTCCTTATGCTAGAGTCCCTGGCCACGCCCGCCCAGCCTGCCGCCGCCCAGCCACGACCACTCGACCCTGCCAAGCCCCGGCCCCAGCCCCAGCCCCGCGCCCACACCGACACCCGGGTAGCTTACTCTAGGGAGACCCACGGGCCCTTGTGTTACGCGTGGAATCGGGACCCCACCTCATGCACCCAGGCCGCCCCGGGGGAGGTTCATGGCCAAGGGGCTACCAGGATGCGCCACGCTTGTGCCTACTGCGCAAACGTACGCAAAATGTTAACCGTACACAGCGAGGAGGCATGCTTGGCGAAGCGTGCCCGCATGGCGGCCCCGCCCTCCCCGGATTTTTGAAGAGCCGGTACCTCCAGCCCGGCCCGGAGGCCCCTAACCGGCCCACTAACCACGACGCCGCCCCCCGACCATGCTCGCGCCATCCCGACACCAGCCACCTCAGTCACCTCTTTCCCGAGGCGCGGCCAGTCCGCCGCCCCGGAACCGCCAAGCCCACCGGCAGCCACCCTCCTCACGGGCCCCAGCGCCCCCTCAACAAGGCTCCCACCGCCAATCCCAGCAGTTCTCCGCCTCCCGGGGCGCGGCCTGACCGCCGCCTCGGGAAAGCCGTACCCTCCGGCGACCACACTCTCCCCGGGCCTCAGCGCCCCCTCAGTAAGGCTCCCACCGCCGCCCGGCCCCAGCCGCCGATCAACCCCGGCCCTGAAGATCACCTCGACCCTGGCGACACGGCCTTCCTCTCCCCCCCCCACGACCCGCCCCCTGACCCCCCTGACCCCCCCCCCTACCGCCCAGGCCTTCGCCGCCCCCCTCGCCCGCCCCCGCCGCACCTCCTCACCCTCCCCCCACCCCCACAACCACCTCCGCCCTCCCTCCTTAGACGAGCCCACCGTCGATGTCATCGACCCCGTCCTCCAAGCCACCCTCCCCGCAGCACCCACCTGCGGCCCCACCCCCGCCCTGTACCGGCCCACCATACTCGCCTCCTGGCCCCACACCTCCGGCGAGGCGTGGGAGCGCTACCCTGCCCTCCGCCACACCTACACCGCCCTCCGGGAAGCGGGCCTCCCTAATTTTTTGGCCGCCCGCATCCCCCTCCCCTCAGGCCTCAACATCCCTGCCTGGCGGTCCCGCCTCCGAGACTACCCCGACCACGCCGTCCTGGACCTCCTCGAGTTTGGTTTTCCCGCAAATTACTCTGCCCCTACCCTCCCCCGCCCTTCATTCACCAACCACCGTGAGCCTCCGGAATGCCTCCCTTACATCCAGGCCTTCATTAAAACAGAGCTGGCCCTCGGCGCCCTCATCGGCCCCTTCCACGTTCCTCCCTTCTCCCCCTGGACCCAGGTCTCGCCCATGATGACCCGCCCCAAGTCCGACCCTGGTAAGAGGCGGGTCATCGTGGATCTCTCTTACCCCCGAGGTGCCAGCGTCAACTCCGGCATCCCCCGACGCGAATACCTCGGGGAGCCCCATACCTACAGCCTCCCGTCCGTCGCCGACGTGGGCCGCCCCCTCATATCCGAGGGCGTAGGGGCCTACGCCTGGTCGGCGGACATATCCCGGGCCTACCGGCAGCTCCGGGCCGACCCCCTCTCCTGCCCCCTCTTCGGGATAGCCCTGGACGGGGCCACCTACATCGACCTCGCCCTCCCCTTCGGCTGCCGCTCCTCGGGCGCGGCCTGCGTCCGCGTCACCTCGGCGGTGGCCTGGATCCTTCGGCGCGAGGGGTTCCACGCCCTCGTGTACGTCGATGACTTCATCGGCTGCGAGGGCTCGTACCTGAGGGCCTGCAAGGCCTTTGACGCCTTCCTCGCCCTCACCACAGCCCTCGGCCTCGACGTGGTGCCCGGAAAGTGTCACTCGCCCGCTGTCCGCCTCCTCTGGCTCGGCTTTGCCCTCGACAGCGAGGCCATGACCATCCGGGTCGCCCCCGAAAAGATCCAGGCCCTCGTCGACGATTGCGAGGCCCGCGTCGCCCGCCCCACCCTCGGGAAGCAGGAGCTCCAGAGTCTCTTGGGGCGCCTAAACCACGTGAGCAGCTGCGTACTCCCCGGCCGGAAATTCATGGCCCGGCTCCTCGGGGCGCTGCGCAGCTGCCGCGGGGCCCCAACCCTCACCCTCACCGACGACGTCCTCCGGGACCTGAAATGGTTTTCCGCCTACGGGCGCATCTCTAATGGTCTCCACCTCCTCCGCGCTCCCGAGGTCCGTCGTTGGGTGATTGAGTGCGACTCCTGCCTTACCGGAGGTGGGGCCTTCTCCCCGACCCATTACTACGCCCGAGGGTACTCCAAGGCCTTCCGGGCGCGTTTCCCGACCATCCATGAGCTCGAGGCGGTCAACCTCGTCGTGGCCCTTCGCGCCCTCTTGCCCGGGGACGCGGCAGGGGCCACGGTCATGGTCAACACTGACAACATGGCCTCCGCCCTCTCGCTCGAGTCGGGGCACGCCCGAGACGCCACCCTCGGGACATGCGCGCGGGAGCTCTGGCTGATCGCGGCCACGAGTTCCTTCGACCTACGCATCATTCACAAGCCCGGGGCGGACCTCCTCCTCGCCGATGCCCTCAGCCGCGCCCACCTACCAGGCCCCTGGGAGGCGACAGCCCGCCGCGAGGTGGCCCGCCTCGGGCTTCTCCCCACCAGCATCACCCATGACGCTTTCCCTTTCTGCCCCGGCCTTTAGGTTTTCCCCCCGAGGAGGTAGCAGCCGTTCCCCGCTTCCGCGCCGCCTCCCTCGCCCCGGCGACCTGGAGGAACCGTCGTCGCCAGGCCGAGGATTTCGTCGCCTTCGCGGTGGCCCGAGGTGTGGACCCCCTCGCACCCACGCCCTACGACGTTGCCGCCTTCACCGCCGCCCTCTTCCTCCGTGGGCTCGCGCCCGCCTCCGTGAAGAACTCCGTCTCGGGCGCCCGCTCCTGGATGGAGGGCGCCGGGGGCCTCACCTCGGGCTTCGACGCCCGCCTGCCCAAGGACGTCTGCCGAGGTGGGGAACGGGCCTCACACCACGTCCAGCGGCAGGCGCCGCCCCTCTCCCCGCAGCAGCTCATGCTCGTCGTAAACCACCTCGCCCGTGCAGGGGCCGCCTCCCTCGTCCCTCGGGCCGCCCTCCTCCTCGGGTACTTCGGGATGCTGCGCCAGTCTAACCTGCTGGCCCCAAGTCCCGAGGGTTGGGGCGGTCCCCACACCCTGACCCGCGACGATGTCCGCCCCGCGCCCGGGGGCCTCCGCCTGCACATCAGAAGTTCAAAGACTATCTCAAGCCCCTCGGGCGCGGTCGCCCTCTTCGTCCCGGCCATCCCGGGCTCCGCCCTCTGTCCCGTCGCGGCCTGGCTCGGAGCCACCGCCCTCTGCCCTGCTCCACCGGACGCACCCGCGTTCATGATGCCCTCCGGCCGGCCTCTCGACCCGCGCTCCCTCACCGCGCTGCTGCGAGGGGCCCTCGCCGCGCAAGGGGTGCCGCGGCCCGAGGACTTCACCCTTCACAGCCTCCGGCGGGGGGCCGCCCAGGCTTGCCAGCGCGCCGGGGTCCCTATCACCGACATTATGGCTCAAGGCACCTGGACCTCGGCGGCGGTGCACGCCTACGTGCCCCGCCTCGCACCCTCGGGCGCCCCTCGAGCCCTCTCCGCCGTCTTGGTGGAGGGCTCCTCGGCACCCCCCTCAGGCCATTGACATTGATACTACCTGAACTCTGATGACCCTTGATACATTCTACCTTTTATTGTCTTAACACACATTGTACCTTTTTATCATCTTATTGTCTACCTCATTTGATACTTTGTTTGCTCTGTTTGTCTGAGAGGCGTGAATAAACGTCTCTTTTCCCACCCCCGCCTTGCTTTCTTCCTTCTCGCGCATCGGTCGTAATGCGAAGCATTACGTTTGATGCGAGGGAAGGAAGAGACCCTCCCCCGCCCCGCGTGTCGCGCTGCTTCTCACCTCAGGCCGCCGGCGCTCACTCCCCCCCCTCCCCCGCCACTCGCCTTTGTCCGCGCTGCTCACGCCTCGCGCGACCCCCGCTGCTCGCCACCTCTCACCCTCCCCCCGGCCTGCCAGCATTCGCACCTCCTGCCGCCGCCGTCCCCTTCCCTCCCTTATAAGGCCGCCGGCGGCCCTCCTCAGGCACTCACCTTCCTGCCGTCCTCCTGCCCGTGGATATATATATATATACATATATACATAATTACATAAGCACACATATATTATATACATATATTCATATACACATATATTTGTATACATATATATATACTTATATACATATATATGCATACATATATACACATATACATATATATGCATGTATACATATATATGCACATGCATACATATATATATATATGTATATATATATATACATATATATATATATATATACATATATATGCATATATACATACATATAAATTCATATACATACATATATATGCATATATATATGAATCACATATACATGTATATTCAGGGGGTGAAGGAGGAGCAGGCAACCGGCAAGAGGGCAGGCAAGGTGAAGGAGGAGCAGACAACCGGCAAAAGGGCGGGCCGGGGCCCGGTGTGGGGAGCAGGGGGGTGGGGAGGAGGAACAGGCAGCCGGCAGGACGGTGGGCCGGGGCCCGGTGTGGTGGCAGGTGGGAAGGAGGAGGAGGCAGCCGGCATTAGGGCGGGCAGGCTCCTGGTGTGGAGGGGAGGGGGACGGAAGCAGCCGCGCGTAGCCGGCAAGAGGGCGGGGCGGACGCCGGTGGGGAGGTGGGGAAGCAGCCGCGAGCGGTCAGCAAGAGGGCGTGGCGGAGCCCGGTGAGTGCCGGGCGGGGGCGAGGGGAGGGGATAGCAGCGGGAAGGCGCTGGCCAGTCCGTCTGCGACCCAAAGGTCGTGCACGCCCCTTGGTGGCAATGAAAGCGCTACTTAACCCGGCCGCCCTGCTAGGGACTCCGCTGACGTCACTAACTGATCTACGCTGATTCTCCCCCCAGGGGACTCCCGTGGAAAAGCTCACTCACACAGCTCTAACACACCTTTGCTTGTACTATATATCATATGTCTCTAAGGTGGATCAGTTTAATTTAATGCGGAATAGGCTGGAACTTGTGTTTTCCGAAGATGCAACACACCAGTCCATTTCCAGTCTTCCCTGCAGAGGGCTGTACCACAGCTGCAACAATTATACCATGTTGCTTATTTGAATGTATTTAGCATCTTAGTTATTTGTTTAGAATGTACTTAGTATTTATTTCTAGTATTTTGTTGTGATATTGTGTGTATGTCCTTTGGTGTTTTGTTAAATGCGTTGTTTTGTATATTTGTTTGTTGTTGTTTTATGTCCTAGCAACATCTCAGATCATACCAGGATGGGTACCGACTTCTGACAGTGCGCACTCATGGCAAATGTATCGGCTTGCCTCACTGGGAGACCAGGCCACTAGCACCATGCCCTGATCTCCAACTCAATCACATTATGCTGACACTGATCCTACTAGTCCTTGCCCTATCCTAATAATGCCGAACGCCTGGCTAGGAAGCGACAAGTATAAATTTGTAAGTCATTGGTTTGACTCGAAAAGGGTTCGAACCCACGATCCCGTGGTCTACCAACATGGCAGACGGACGCTCTAACTCATTCGCCCATCCCGTCTGGTATTGTAAGAACAGTGTACTTAGTATTTTAGTATTTTGGTGTGTTATTGTGTCTATGTCCTTTTGTGTTTCGCTAAATTTATTGATGTTGTTGGGTGTGGAGAGATTGGTATGCCCTGTCAACAATTAGGGTCATATCACAATGGGTACCAGCTTGAGACAGTGCACACCCATGGATACTTTATAGTGCTGCTCCACTGGAATACCGGGTCAACGGTACGATGACCTGAAATCCCACTCCGTAACATTATCCTGATACGTACCAACCATATGTTATTAATTGCGAACACCAGAATACTTAAAGCTGCATCGTCCGATGAAAATATCAAATTTTCAAAACCAAAACAATTATCTAAATTTGATTCTACATATCTACCTTAGCTACTGGTGAACTTATTAAACATTTGTTACCACATAGACAGTGATAGAAGGGAATACTGAGGCAATTGAATAGAACCTGTGACTGCAGAATCCTACGGGGTCAGAGTTTTGACAAGCTTGCCAACATTAATTTTGGCATGTTTCCACTTCAAATATCTCAAAGTTTAGCCATTTAAAATAAAAGTTACTTCAAGCTAAAGTAAGGTACATAATAATGATCAACCTAATGTATTTATCGCAGACAATTTCAGAAACTCAAAATGATCGGACTATGCAACTTTAATGACAGGTAAAGCTTTGTAAGGCATTGATTTGACTCAGTTCAGATTTGAACTGACAACCTCCAGCACTGACACCCAGACTATACCAACATAAAACCCTGCCGAGAACACTAACTAAAACACCACCTTCATTAGATGCCTACACTGAATGCATACACTGACCAGATATACCACAAACCCTTAATTAACTGATTGTAATAACACTATTGTGTTATCTTAACATTGTTCCTGGGATTATATAGTTTAAAATACGCTGACGCTGAAAACAAATTTTATTCAGATGAACAAAATCACCAAAAGGAAAATGCACCTTCCTTGAAGTACAGTTGTACTAATACTATATAGTAAGAGTAGGATGATTTATGCTATGGATGTTATTAGGCCCTACTTTACTAAAACCACAAATGCAATAACCTAATAAATAATATCTTTATAAAAGAGAATCTCATGCTACCATTCAAAAGTGTCTCCCCATGCGCACACAACCACGCATATGTATATGAGCCTGTCTCAAAAGGTGATAACTCTTTTTATTGTGTCCATTGTAACGATTGATGCAAAACAACACAGAAACAGTTACACTGAGAACGCAAGGACATTTGCTTCAACTCAATATGTATTCTATTGGGATTATGAAACACCATGTAAAAAACAAATCAGTTTATCCTGAGAAAATGCATAGGCAGATAATATGTTGATCGTTACAATGGACAAAGTTTGGTCCCATATTGATTAGCACCTTTTGAGACAGTCTCATATATATGGAGTTTTGAAAGTGAGCAGAGTGACAGTTGGCTCACGGGTATAGAAGGTGGGGGAGGAGAGAATGCCCGCTCCGCATGAAAGTTAAGGTGGTGAGAGAGAAACATTAAGGGGCTGCCGTTATTTATATCTACATAATCAATTATATAGTATATATATATATATATATATCTGGTTAGATTTCTATTATGAAAAGCATCATATACATTTCGCGAAAAATAAATAACCCACACACACAACGAACCAAAATGAGGAAATAAGACAGGATAGACAAACGAAAACACAGGCACAGACGGTAAATAACATGACAGCACAAAGCGAAATTTTCCATTTCATTTCACAAATTTGAATCTATATCCTTAACATCCAGATAGCAGGTGCAAGGCCCCCATCCCTTCATTAACCTAACGTGGCGAGAACCGGAAGTCATATCACTGGGCAGCCGCCCATGCGCCGATGCTTTCGGCCTATACATTTCCGGACGCACCGGAAGTGCCCCCCTTTGTCTGCGGCATCGGCTGACACGGCGGTTGCAATGTACACATATTGAAATGTACACGTCTTGAAATGTACACGTCTTGAAATGTACACATCTTGAAATGTACACATCAAGAAGTGTACACATCTTGAAATGTACACATCCGGTCGATTTGCAGCATAGATGGCGCTGGGTAGTGGTTTTATAAACCGGAAATGCGACACGCCCTGTATCCCTTACAATGATGCAATTAGGTCATCCCCATAATCAGAACCGACCTTCCATTCGAGAGGTTGTGGGATCAATACCAAACCCACCCAGCTCAAAAAGGTCTTCATAAAATTGATTTTGAATTGACACTCGTTTGTCCGATGCAGGACATTCGACACATTGAGACATTTTGTATTCACAATTTCTATACATATTCTACAAACATAAACTAATCTGTTGACAATATAAATTGTAGGAAAAGTGTAACCATTAATGATTGTCTTCCAACTGCCCCTTATAATCAAAATAATCCATAAAACAAAATCATGAGCCCTGGAGCTGATATATAAATAACCTACAGGCTGCGTTTTAAGGAAAGGAACATATGTTGGAAAAATATACAATGAGAAAAAGAGACATTAAAAGGATTGGGTAGGGATGTCACGATAATTTGACTGAGTGGGATATTTGGACATGCGTCTTGCCAGTGGCGTTGTTACCCGATAGAGGTAAGCATTGTTTGTGATGTTCGCAACACGGGTAATTGGACACTACGACACAGTCATAGCCTTAATGTTAACCATCCTAATGCTGCCACCTATCGTCAAACGGGGACACTGCCATGAGCATTGGACACTAGCGCCGTCTATGATTACCTTGAGATATGAAACTTAAGTACTGAACTAATGATACTGACCTGACACCTATGTTGCATTTCTGAACTAATCGCTGTCCCTGCCTATATAAGGCCGGGTTTGGTGGCTGGCAGCTCACTTCGGGACGAGCACAGTTAGGGTTTAAAAGCTTACTGACCTCACTATGTTCAACTTGTTGCTATTTTCATTTGATTTTCTGTCATCAACGTGTACTCATGATTGCCTGATTAAAATGCCAACTTTATACTACTTGCTGTGTTTGTGTCCAATTACGGAATTAGTAATGAGTTCACACTGTCACACACTGGTCCACGTCCTCATACCACCTTCGTTGTTACTAGCGCATAAAACCCCAGTAAACCTACTCATTTAGAACTAAGCGACGTCACATCAGAAATCATGCCACAAAGTCCTAATTGCTTGATATTTACATTCATAATATTCAAATTGTCTTCGAATATTGATTGCATATTAATGGGCATATTAATGACTAACATATTAAAATCCAATGTAATTCTTCTCCCCATTTTTACATCGGACTCTCTTCTAAATGCAGGGAGGCTGTCTGGCGCGATTATATCCTCATCTAATTGGAATGCTCATGTTGGTGGTTTTGTTTCCATTGGATTGTTTGTTGTTGTTTTACGTCCTAGCAACACCTCCAGTCATATGAGGATGGGTACTGACTTGTAGCAGTGCACACTCATGGCGACATTGTAGTGCTGCCCTACTGGGAGTCTATGCCACCAGCACCATGACATGATATCCCACTCAGTCACATTATCCTGACACTGAGCTAACCAGTCCTTGCCCTATCCCAATAATGCCAAACCCCTGGCTAGGAAGTGACAAGTATCAATTTTTAAGTCATTCGTTTGACTCGACCAGGGTTTCCCGATATCCCAAAACAGGAACTGGACGCTCAACTCATTCGGCCACCCCCTCTGGTCTTTTCTCATTGGAATATTGCAACCTCATAAAAGATGCACCAAGGCAGGTGCACTGTTTGACGGGTGTGTTGTTCATTGTGTTTACACAGCACACTTAATGCTTCCCACTGCTGTCTGGTCGCCGCAGTCAGCTTTATATAAGCATATTACCATTATCTTCATCAACATAACAACATAACAATGAACGACATGGACGCACATCAACCAGACGGGATGGTCGAATGAGTTAGAGCATCCGTCTTCCGTGTTGGTAGATCATGGGATCGTGGGTTCGAATCCAGGTCGAATCAAATGCAATGACTTAAAAATTGATACTTGTCGCTTCCTAGCCAGATGCTCGGCATTACTAGGATAGGGCAAGGAGCAGTGGAATGAGGAAGAACCGTTTATTATATATTTCGCATATTAGATTCGAACCCTCAACCCCCAAGCTTGCATGCTGGGAAGGTTAATCGAGCTGGGCGCCGATTGGCTGCTCAAAGGCGGTGGCAGGAGTCGCTCCTCACCCACATCCAATGGTCATAATGACTCGTATATCAACCCAGTTGGTCGGATTGTTTGTTTTATGTCCTAGCAGCATCTAAGGTTATATCAGGACGGGTATTGACTTGTGACAGTGCACAATCATGTGCTAATTTATAGTGCTGCCCCACTGGGAGACCAGGCGGCCAGCACCTTGACCTGATATCCCCACTCAGTCACATTATCGTGACACTGAGCTAACCAGTCCTTGCCCTATCCTAATAATGCCGAGCGCCTGGATAGGAAGCAACAATTGTCAATTTTTAAGTCATCGGTTTGACTCGACCAGCGTTCGAACCCACAGACACATGTGTTCGGATCCCCCAATCTCCCAACACGGTAGACAGATGCTCAACTCATTCGGTCATCCCATCTGGTCCAATTGGTCAGAAGCTTTAGCTGTGCGTCGGTCAGCTCTCCGTGCCAATGCGTCTTCCCGACCTTCCGTATGCGAGGCCCGCGCTATACCGATTAGGCCACCGCGCCCGGTATGGAATTGAGAGAATTCCAAGTTGTTTATCACAGCCACCTATATATTACCACTAATTATAGAACCCAATATACAATGCACAACACGCTGGCATTGACAACATAGCTTCTTGCTGCTGTCACCAGATGTTGAAATCATTTATAACACCTTTTGTACCTAGCATATTTTACACAGAACACTGCTATTCACAGCATAAGTTCTTGCTGTTGCCATTAGTTCTTGTCATTGGCACCAGGTGGTAGATTGGTGGTGGAGATCCCTCCTAAGACCTTTCATAGGGAACACACGGCACAGTGAGCTCCTGCTATCCAGGGCATTAGTTCTGTAGCTGACGCCAGAGGGCGGGTTGGTGGTGGAAATTGTCAATTCTGGCAGTTCTGTCTTGGGCGGCTCAGCCTTCCGGCTTCAAACATGGGGAAGTTATAATAAGTCGGCAACCGCTCTAATGTACAGTCTAATCAGGATATAGACATGTAACTCCTGTAAAGTCTATAGAAAGGACTTAACATAGAATGAAAGAGAATAGCGATAGAATAAGATGGTTCAAGTTTGTAGAGTCAAAGCTCCCTCCTTACCTAATAAATGGAGTAATACGGGTGGAGTTTGAAGTGTAGAGTTGTTTTGGTTTAATCAGGCACCGCTTTTATAGTACATTGAAAGTGGGTGGGTGGCACATGCACCAATCAAAGCTCAGGAATAGTGAGCTGATCAATACCCCACACCAGAGCACCCTAAATGCACATTACCTATTGAGGCTAAATGTATGAGATGGCATTTATGCACCTCTGCCAGACACAGTACATCGGAGGTTGGTAGGGGCACATGGACAAATCACAGCTCAGGAATTGTCAGCTGACCAATGCCTACACCGGATCAACCTAAATAACACTACCTAATTAGGCTACATGCATCATATCGCATTTAGGCACCTCTGCCAGACACAGTACATGATACTCAAAATAGAGTGAGTCACCAGGCAGGGGCAGCAAAGAAGGACTGTCACTGCAGAGAAGTGACACACCACGGTGGCTATACCTGTCATAAGGATGAACACAACCGGAGGATATTACAACCTGGTCCTGATCATTGAGCAACAAAAGTTAGCCACATACATTATCTCTATCAATTGACGATTGTTTCAGAGCCAAGCTCCTAGGAGTAGGTAGATAACATACACTAGCTTAAAACCGGGCGCGGTGGTCGAACGGTAGAGCGCAAGCCTCACTAGCGGGAGATCGGGAGTTTGGTTCGTGGTCGAGTCAATACCTGGTCAAACTAATGAGTTATAAAATTGATAGTTGTCGCTTCCTAGCCTGGTGCTTGGTATAAATAGGTTAGGCCAAGGACTGGTTTAGCTCAGTGTCAGGATAACATTGGGTCATGATGCTGGGAGTCTGATTTACCAGTGGGGCAGCACTATAAAGTCGCCATGAGTGCACACTGTCACAAGTCGGTACAAATCCTGATATGACCTGAGATATTGCCAGGCATAAAACTACAACATCCATCATCATCATGCTGTCAGTTGCGATGCAACAAAGACTGCTTTCATTACTTGACTGCCGCTCTCCATTTAGCTCTCTGCTGTGAGAGTTGTGTCCATGAGTCGGTCTTAATGTCTCTCAGCTTCAGGTTTCTCTTGGTGGTATCCTTGAACCGGAGACAGGGGCGCCCTCTCTTTCTGTAACCAGAAGACAGTTGAGAATAAAGGATGTGCTTTGGTAGCCTGTTTGATGACATCCTCATGAGGTGTCCAGTCCACAGGAGATTCTTTTTGATCAGAAAATCTTCCATAGAGGGCAACCCCATCCATTCGAGTATTTCCTTATTTGTCACTTTGTCCGTCCAGGTTAGCCTCATGATTGAACGCAGATGTCCAACCAACCACTATCTTAAATATGTTCTGATGCATGGAAACCCTTAAACTATAGGGTATAATGGCTTTGTAATCCATTGGATTAAAGGTGGTCTTCGAGAAAAATAGACGTGTGATAAAACAGGTGCAATGATAACCTTGGATGCAACAGTTTGGAATTACTCAGGTTTATTTAAGTGCGCCATATCGGGGAGTCAATCAACGCCCTCGGAAGAAGACTGGTGGGTGTTTGCAGAACTTCCGGTATTCATTCTAGCATAATGCTTGCACATCACATAATCCAATAGATACATAAATTCTTTTAAACGAAGACACGGATGTGGATTTGATAGTGGTGCTGCTCTTGCTAAGCATCTTTTGGTAAGTAGAACTGACTACCATGCCAATTTAATAGGACATCATCTTACTAACATTGTAAGGCGCATGTCAATCTAGGTTTTGCATGTTTTCACTTCAAATATCTCCAATGTAGTAGTTTATAATACAATACCTCAGAAGTAAAATAAAAATAGTTTGCACAAACTGAAGGCCATCGGACATTATAGCTTTAATCCAACCAGACAAATAATCCTATCTGATAAAATAACACGCACTCGTATACTTGTAAAATATTTGGCTATACGGCATAGGGGGAATGAAAATGTTCTATTACTGGTCGGTGTATGTGACCAGGCGCATGTATGTATATATATATGTATGGGTTGGTGGTATCTGAGTGGGATGTAAATAGACATAGTGGTGCTTGCAGGTCTGGGTGTGATTGCGCTCAGGGCCTACCCCCTCTGCTGGGATAGTGATCACCACACTCAAAGGTCAAGGTTGGTGGTGGCCAAGGGGGCCATACAGCTTGGTGGTGGTGGGCAGACCACTGTTAGCCATGGGGACCAGGAATGCTGGATCCCTATTGGTAGGGCCAAGAAGGCTTGCTTTCCATTGGGGGAAAGGGGTCGGGTGATACTCTACAATAAACCCATGTAACTATATAAATAATAAACCAGAGGGCTTGACTCTCTCTTCTTCTTTACACTTTATACTCTTACTTTCCCTTTGTCTGTATTGATTTCACCATAGCCGGCGTACACAACCACAGATTCGATCCTTCGCCATTTTACATACTGCTTAATAGTTCACTACAAGAACTCGCACTTTAAGCCAAAATATTCAAACCAAATGCCAACAAAATATAAACCCGTTCCAAAACAAAACAAAGGCAATTAAAAGGGAATTCCCCTTATTCAGTGATGGTATACTTATTTAATGTGTGTAGGCTTAAAAAAAGAACAACCCATCCATTGGGACACCGGGAAACTGACATTTTCAAAGAAGATGATTTGTAACTGTCTGCAGCTGGTAGGCAGGTGTGAGCACCTGTTGTGTACAGGGAATACATGTTAAGAAATAAGTAGTTTCAACAAAACCACATACATTAATTACTCCGAGAGAGAGAGAGATAGCGTCGATGGTTAGCCATACATCAAGCCTGGAATAATGAGCACTTATTCAACCAACCACAAGGCCTTAATGAGACTGTGCTAATGAACTATACAGAATAAGGACCTATCAAGTTAACTAATTGTCTTGGCCGGTGACAAAATCCTACGGCTAGCTTATCAATTAATGATGTTGATAGAATGAGGAGATGATGGCAATTATCTGGATGATACTTTGATAGACTTGAGTTAGTGGATTAGTGGTTTATGTACACCCCCACCCAAACCAGAGCAGCAAACCACGTGGTCAACCATCACTGGTACAGGCAAACCAGGCCATGACCTAGTAACAAACAAATAGGAACAACTGCAAAAATAAGCCCACAACCTTCTCACCGATATACTATTCATTCTTTCGTCTCCCAGTAGGACAGCACTATAAAGTGTGCCATGAGCGTGCACTGTCACTGATATTGAAGGTTGGTATGATGTTACCCCAATCCCCCCCCCCCCACCCACCCCCGCAAAAACATAAAATACCAACAAGTGAGTACACATCCGGATATGACCTTAGATGTTGCCGATATGTAAACCCCCAACAAACAACAACAGAAAGGCACCGTCACAAGCAAATACCTAACTTGATGTGACCTTAGATGTTGCCGAGATGTAAACCCCAACAAACAACAGCAATAGGGCACTATCGCAAGTTGGTCCAACTCCTGATATTACCTTGATGTTGTCAAAATGTAAAACCCCAACACTCAATATTTGAATTCGAGAAATTTGATTGTTTTTGTTTGATTGTTGTTCTTTTACGTCTTAAAATCTAAGATCATATCAGGACGGACACCGACTTGTGACAGTGTGCACTCATGGCAACCTTTCTAGTGTTGTCCCACTGGGAAATCAGGCTGCCATGACCTGATATCCCACTCATTCACATTATCCTTACACTGAACTCACCAGTCCTTGCCCTATCCTATTAATGCAGAGCGCCAGGCTAGGAAGCGAAACTTATCAATTTTATAAGTCAGTGTTTTGACTCCACCGGGAACCAAATTCCCGATCTCCCATATGCAAGGCCCGTGCTGTACCGGTTCGGCCACCGTGCACGGTCGCTAAGTTTGAAACCAATCGTCCAACTCTAGTTTCGGCTGCCAAGTTGCCTAGGATTTATGGCTTTGTGTATTGCCAAGAGCTGTCCCAACAACACTTTTGACTGGACCAGTACTGTGTTGGTTATTCACACTGACTGAAGCCCCGGTCACATAGCCGTTAGTGGACGTAGTTGAACGTAGGTGAACGTAGTGGAGCCTAACGTCGGTCAAATGTGGTGTAAGTACGTTAAACTATGTTACAATACATTAAGGTATGGCAGGTTTTGGAATGGATAAATATGTAACGGTATGGATACATACGTTACAGTATGGATAAATACGTTATGGTATGGATGCCGGTATGTTCAACTACGTTCAACTATGTTAGCCTCCACTACATTCACCTATATCCACGAACGGCTATGTGACCAGGGCTTTGTCCAAGTACACTCGCATATGCTAGAGCATGCTAGAGTATGCTAGAGTATGCTAGAGTATGCTCAAGTATGCTAGAGTATGTGAGAGTACTCTAGAGTATGCTAGAATACGTTAGCATCACAGATGCAAATTTAGCCTCTAACCTAGCGCTCTTTTGAACATGTCCAACAATTAAATGGGAGATCATGCTGAGCTGTGACCCTACAAACATACTACCAGGTCGGTTGATTGTTGGAGTTTTACGTCGTGGCAACATCTAAGGTCATATCAGGACGGGACATACATAGCATGTAGCTCGTTGGGGCGCATGGATATACAGTAAAACCTCTCTAAATCACCTTGGGGGCGACTTTAAGTGGTCCATTTAGGGAAGTGGTCGGTTTACAGAGTTAGAATATGGTTATAATTGTATTGTTTGGACACAAATAAAGTGATCGATATAGGGGAGTGGTCGATCTGTGGAGGTGATCGGTTTGAGAGGTTTTACTGTATATATATATATACATTGCGACCTATCCACACCTCAATCTAGTTTAATACCAAAGATAAATGACCGTGATGACGTCATGATGGACACGCACATAAAACAGCAGGCTTTTATGATGCCAACACAATATCACAGCCGGTGATTCAGTGCATTAAATATGACGGCATTCAAGTAAGCCCCTCTCGTCAGATAAGAACTTTAGACATGTCGTGGAGTTGGCAGTGTGGACTCAACCCTAGGTTGTAATGCTGTTGCGTCATCGCATGTGGTGTTCTCTGTGGCGGAGTGGTTAGAGTGTCTGACTTTTTTCCAGGTCGGACTCCTAATCTGAAGGTAGGTGGTTCGATTCCGCGTGCCCCCCCATCTCTGCCAATTTAGATTTCCACCGCTGTGTATAACTTACAGCGTCATCAAAGGCCAGTTGCTCTCATACCATGTCTATGTGGTGTGGGAGGTTAAAAATCCCTTGGGTCGGTAAAAGTGTAGACTTGGGCTTTCTATCGACAAACTGTCTAATGGTGAAAACAAGGCTATGATAGGCAGTATAAATCTTCAAGAAAAAAACCCAAACAATGGCTGATTGTTCCGGTTGTTGACTGTGTCAGTGGGAACTGGGAGGACATCATGAATCAACTACATCTCCCACATTCTCCCCCCTACTATACACTCCCACTTCGATAAAAGATTCACCCTGTAACTTGCAGTGGGGGTAAATGGCAAAATAGTCTAAATACGGGCAAAAATTGCTTTATTAAAGAACAGGAATACTCGGGGTTATATGCTATTGACAGTATAACAACAGCCTCAATAACATGTTTTTAAATATTTAAACAAAAGGAAGTGGAATCCCTGGTTGCAATATCGACAGGCTTCTTATATCAGCACATCATTGGCGTAACAGGCGAAAATGCAAAAAGACAAGATGGCACCCACTGCCATCGATTTGACTATAATTAAACGACATGTTTTATTATGTTTTTCAAATCAAAAGTAGCGGGTAAATACTAAGATATATGTGAAGAATATATGTTGCTTCTTAAATACAAATTGTATGTGCTCATTTCATTTACCCAGCATTTAGATCATTTTCGCCACTTTTTCTAATGCGTTGGTTTTCGGCCCTACTGCAAGTATGGTGTGGATCTTTTATCTAACCTTGACCCTTATCTGACCTTCCCATCCACCTACACATGCGGCTTCCAAATGGTTCATTGCCTCGACTAACCACCCCCCGCCCTCCACACCTCCCAATGTCCACTCACACCAACACTCACGCCCAAACTTACACCCATACTGACATGTATCCTGACAACTACCCTGCCTTCAATACAAACTGACACCGACACTGACACATATGCTGCCAATTACAGTGTCTACAATACACTCTGACACCCACATTGAATCCCATACTGAGACCTATACTGCCAATTATACTGCATGCAATACATGCTGACACCCGCACTGACACCCACACTAAACCTATACTTCCAATTACTCTGCCTCCAATACACACTGTCACCCACACTGATACCCACGCTGAAACCTATACTCACAATTATACTGCCTCTGATACACACCGACACCCACCCTAACCATATACTTCCAATTATACTGCCTCCAATACACACTGATAGCTACCCTGACAGCCATATTGACACGTATATTGCCAACTAAACTGCCTCCAATACAGACTGATACCCACCCTGACACCCTTACTGACACATATATTCCAACTAAACTGCCTCCAATACACACTGATAGCTACCCTGACACCTATACTGACACATATATTGGCAACTAAACTGCCTCCAATACACACTGACACCCACCCTGACACCCTTACTGACACGTATATTGCCAACTAAACTGCCTCCAATACACACTGACACCCACCGTGACACCCATACTGACACATATATTCCAACTAAACTGCCTCCAATACAGACTGATACACACCCTGACACCCTAACTGACATGTATAGTGCCAACTAAACTGCCTCGAATACACACTGACACCCACCCTGACACCCTTACTGACATGTATATTGCCAACTAAACTGCCTCGAATACACACTGACACCCACCCTGACACCCTTACTGACACATATATTGCCAACTAAACTGCCTCCAATACACACTGACACCCACCCTGACACCCATACTGACACATATAGTGCCAACTAAACTGCCTCCAATACACACTGACACCCACCCTGACACCCTTACTGACATGTATATTGCCAACTAAACTGCCTCCAATACACACTGACACCCACCCTGACACCCTTACTGACACATATATTGCCAACTAAACTGCCTCCAATACACACTGACATCCACCCTGACACCCTTACTGACACGTATATTGCCAACTAAACTGCCTCCAATACACACTGACATCCACCCTGACACCCTTACTGACACGTATATTGCCAACTAAACTGCCTCCAATACACACTGACACCCACCCTGACACCCATACTGACACATATATTCCAACTAAACTGCCTCCAATACACACTGACCCCCACCCTGACACCCTTACTGACACATATATTCCAACTAAACTGCCTCCAATACACACTGACACCCACCCTGACACCCTTACTGACACATATACTGCGAACTAAACTGCCTCCAATACACACTGATACCCACATTGAATCCCATACTGAGACCTATACTGCCAATTATACTGCATGTAATACACACTGACACCCGCACTGACACCCATACT
Organism: Branchipolynoe longqiensis; assembly: GCA_030323885.1. Lineage (NCBI taxonomy): Eukaryota > Metazoa > Annelida > Polychaeta > Phyllodocida > Polynoidae > Branchipolynoe > Branchipolynoe longqiensis. The sequence continues at coordinate 40,388,459 of CM059191.1, forward strand.
TAAACCTATACTTCCAATTACTCTGCCTCCCAATACACACTGTCATCCACACTGATACCCACACTGAAACCTAGACTCGCAATTATACTGCCTCCGATACACACCGTGACCCACACTGACACCCAACCTAACCATATACTTCAAATTATACTGCCTCCAATACAGACTGATACCCACCCTGACACCCATACTGACACATATATTGCCCCCAGCTCTGCCAATTTGGATTTCCACCGCTGTGTATAACTTGTGGTATGCAGGTATAGCAATACCTCAGGGAGTTTGACGCCCCTGCCTTGCAGAGTTCTAAACCACTGCCTTGTGGTACAGGTCCTTGACAGAACCGAAGGCTAAGGGAGCAAACCCTAAACAGAAAAACCATGTCACTGTGGCAGCATCAAGGCGCGGTTGATGTATGGAACTCCAACATCTCCCGACCAGCCACTGCAGGGACAAATAGATTTGCGCCTGTCTTGACATGTTCTTGCCGGTGTGAAACCTCTATTTGCTCCCCGAGAGAGTGCCGCTGGTAACTTGCAAAAGCCAGCAGCACTTCAACACTTTTGCAGGCAGCTTTCATGAAATGTACAACCGCACAAAACACAATACCGGCTCGGTCGTCGCCCGGGTTATCAAGGACCGCGCTGCTCGAGCTCATCTTCCGTCGACAGCGGAAAATCAGCTAGGAGGAACACAACGCAACACAACACAACTACTGACAATTGCCCAATGGAACGTCAGGACTCTTCTCGACCGAGAAGCAGCTGACCGACCAGAAAGACGTACGGCACTAGTAGCAATGGAACTGGCAAAATACAACATCGACATTGCCGCCCTATGCGAAACAAGGTTCTCAGAGTCTGGTAGTCTCAATGACCTGGAATACTCTTTCTTCTGGAGTGGCAAACCCGAAGGAGAGAGAAGGGAGGCAGGAGTGGGCTTTGCTATCAAAAAGGACATCGTCACAAAGCTGACAGAAATGCCACGGCCAGTAAGTGACAGAATCATGACGATGAGACTACCTTTGAGCAAGGACAACTTTGCTACAATTATCAGTGTGTACGCTCCAACAATGACAAACCCAGATGATAACAAGGAGGCCTTCTACAACCAGCTGGCAAGTACGCTCAGTGACATCCCTCACACGGATAAGCTACTGCTGATAGGAGACTTCAATGCAAGGATAGGAAGAGACAATGACAAGTGGCCCTTGGTCATGGGCAAACATGGAATCGGGAAATGCAACTCCAATGGTGAGCTCCTACTGGCTTTGTGCTCTGAGTTCGAACTGATAGTAACAAACACCATGTTCAAGCAGAAGGATGAACGCAAGACCACTTGGATGCATCCTCGTTCCAGGCACTGGCATATGATCGACTTCATCATCACAAGGTGCCGGGATAAGATGGACATCCACAGTACTCGAGCCATGCGTGGAGCTAACTGCTGGACCCGATCACCAGATGCTAAGGTCAAAAGTGGCATTCAGAATACGAGAAAAAACACAACAGGCAAGGGACAAATAAACCGACAAAGCTCAACACAGCAAAATTAAGTACCATCAGTCACAGGGAGAGCTTCAAGCGGGAGATGGGACAGCGCTCTCGCACAATGGGAGGAGAAGGAAAGCCCAACACCAGATGAGGAATGGGCAGCGTTGCAGCAGGTTGTATACAACACAGCTAAAACTTATCTCGGCAAGCCAGACAGAAAACATCAGGACTGGTTCGACCCCAACAATCAGGAGCTACAGAATCTTATGAGCAGAAGAGACCAAGCCCACCAGAGAGTGTTGCAGACCAGGAACACTAGATCCACCACTGCAGCATACAAAGATGCCTGCAGATTGCTACAAAAATGCACCCGTGCATTGAAGTCAGACTGGTGGGAAATGAAGGCAGAGGAGCTGCAGAGAGCTGCAGACAGAAACAACATGAAGGGCTTCTACAGCGGACTGAAGGAAGTGTGGGGACCCGTGAAGAAGGGAGCTGTTCACCTGAAATCAACAGATGGAACGGAGACCTTTTCCGACAGCAAGAGAGTTGTGGCAAGATGGAGCGAACACTTCCAGAAGCTACTCAACGTCCCTGGTGACATAGATCACGAAGCTCTGAAACAACATCCAGCAGCGCATTACCAAAACATGCCTCGATGAGATTCCAACCATGGATGAGATGGCTAGAGCAATCGCCAGCCTGAAAGATGGCAAAGCACCTGGGGGGTGATGGAATTCCTGCCGAGGTATGGAAGCATGGAGGAGACAATCTGCTCAAAAGACTGCACCAACTAATCACCAATGCCTGGGAGGAGGGTTCTGTACCCCAAGCATGGAAGGATGCCAGCATTGTAACCATCTACAAGAAAGGTGATCGAACAGACTGTGGGAACTATAGAGGAATCTCTCTTCTTTCCATAGCAGGGAAGATCTTCGCCAGGATCCTACTCAACAGACTATCTATTCACATAACACCTGGTGTAGTTCCAGAGTCACAGTGTGGCTTCAGAGGTAACCGGAGCACTGTGGATATGATATTTTGTCTCCGACAGCTACAAGAAAAGTGCATTGAGCAGGACCGACCACTGTACATGGTATTTGTCGATTTCACTAAGGCATTTGATACAGTCGGGAGGACCGGGCTATGGCAGCTACTGAGGAAGTACGGATGCCCAGAGAAGTTCACAACTATGATCGAGGCTCTACATACAGGAATGATGGCGAACGTTAGTGCTGGAGGGGAAGTCTCGGAATCGTTTGGGGTTACCAATGGGGTCAAGCAAGGTTGTGTACTGGCCCCCACGCTCTTCTCCATCTTCCTATCAGCAATGCTAGACGAGGCTTTCCGAGACATGGGGGATGGCATCTATATACAGTCCAGACAGAGCGCTGACCTATTCAATGTCGCACACTTCAGAGCGAAGACCAAGACTACTCAGATACTGGTGAGAGAGCTACTATTCGCAGATGACAGTGCACTGGTTGCCCACTCTGCTGAAGAGACCCAGAAAATAGTGGACGCTTTCTCCGATGCATCAAAGAAGTTTGGCCTGAAAATTAACATCAAGAAGACGGAGGTGCTGTACCAACCCAACTCTACAAGAACCCGAGAGGAGGAGATCATGGTTGACGGAAACAAGCTGAACTCTGTTCCGGAATTCACCTATCTCGGATGCACAATATCAAGTGATGGACGCATTGATGCTGAGATACAGAGGAGGATGGCCAAGGCTAGCGCATCTTTCGGCCGACTACGCCAGAGACTCTGGAACAACCACCATGTGTCCATTCGGGTCAAAGGTAAGATCTACCGCGCAATCGTGCTATCCACCCTACTATACGGAGCCGAGGCCTGGACAGCGTACAGAGAGCAGGTGAAAAAGCTGCATGCCTTCATGATGCGACATCTGCGTTCAATCATGAGGCTAACCTGGAAGGACAAAGTGACGAATAAGGAAATACTCGAACGGATGGGGCTGCCCTCTATGGAAGATCTTCTGATCAAAAAGAATCTCCGGTGGACTGGACACCTCATGAGGATGTCATCAGACAGGCTACCAAAGCAGATCCTCTATTCTCAACTGTCTTTTGGCTACAGAAAGAGAGGGCGCCCCCGTCTCCGGTTCAAAGATACCATCAAGAGAAACCTGAAGCTGAGAGACATTAAGACCGACTCATGGACACAACTCTCACAGCAGAGAGCTAAATGGAGAGCGGCAGTCAAGTAATGAAAGCAGTCTTTGTCGCATCGCGACCGACAGCATGATGATGATGATGTATAACTTACAGTGTCATCAAAGGCCGGTTGCTCTCATACCATATCTATGTGGTGTGGGAGGTTAAAAATCCCTTGGGTCGGTAAAAGTGTAGGCTCGGGCTTTCTAATGACCAGCAGTGGAATGAGGAAGACCAGTCGTCTATGACTGAAATTTACCCTGCTTAAACAACTAATGGACCAAAAAAAACTAAACTGCCTCCAATACACACTGATAGCTACCCTGACACCCATACTGACACATATATTGCCAACTAAACTGCCTCCAAGACACAGTGATACCCATCGTGACACCCATACTGACAGGTATATTGGCAACTAAACTGCCTCCAATACACACAGACCCCTACACTGACACCTACAATGACACCCACACTGACACCTACATTGTCAACCACACCGGCCGACAGACCTGGCATTAGACAACCCCACACCTACAACCCCACCTCCTCCACTCTCATCACATCTACCCTCTCTCCACCCCTGGTCCCATTCTCCCAACATTTCCCCGCCTCCCCCTTCCCCATCCTTTCCCCTCTCCCATCTCTTACCACAAACCCTCCCTCCCCTTCCACATTCCACCCTTTCCCACTCTTGCCTCCCAGTCCAGTGCCCCACCACACCCTACGAGGGCCACGTTCAGGGTATGCCTCCGAGACGCCGCCGACGAGCTTTTGGCTTATTTCCGTTCAGGGTATCCCTCCTAGTTGTCTCGGTAACATCTCCCATTTCAGAGTAGAGCCAAAAAGTGCCTAAAGAATGGCTGCCGTATTCAGAGTTTTCAACCAATCAGAGCTCTTCTTTTCCATTGCAAATGGCTGCTCCCTATGGGGGTGGCCATTTTCAAGGCGACCAACTGCTTTTGCCGTTCAGACAAGCGTGTTGTCAGGAATTTCTCCGGCACAACTCGGAAGACGTACCCTGAATGCTGCCCTGACCACACACTCCTAACCTACTCACACCTACTCCGCACCAAAAGAAGCAAATCCCAAACTGAGCTTGGTCCTACCAGGGAGGGCTCTACGTCACATTTCCACAGTCGGCTAAGCTTAAGTTCTCCCATTTAGTCGTGTCCATATTGCAGTCAGATCTCAACGCGACTATATACTACATGGTTAGTTTTGTCTTTGTTTGGGGTCATTCTGCTGTATAACTATATGCTCAGTGCCGAACAACTGGTCTTCCAGACATTTTTCAATTCAGGATTATTCACACAAACATGGTCTATAGAATAAAGTATACTTGTCTACCAATTTACTAATAAAAAACAAAGCAACAACAACAAAATCACACGAGGCCTTTCCTAACCTTAGTGCACAATTCAACGCCAGGTAAATTTGCGGACAACAATGTTTATTTATTGGAGTTTTACGTGCTAACACCAGCTAAGCTAATACCACAGCTGGAACTGACCACTGCGGCAGTGTGCACACATGGCCATGTTCTAGTACTGCCCCCTCCCCCGACACCCTACTGTGACATCCCACCATATTCCTGATATAACCTTAGATGCTGCGTGGGCGTAAAACTCCAACAACCACCCAACCATTGCACCAGGACCCGATATCCCACTGAGTAACATCACCATGACATTGATCCAACAAGTATTAGGTGGAAAAAATGAAAGAAATAGCAACATTTTAAAAAAGAACCACCCCCACACACAAATACATACCAGAAGATAAATGTGCCTTAGCCTAGAGAATGCACATCTTCCACAGCTGGTATCGGAGATGTTTGGGATGAAGGAATTCCACCCAGCTGCTGTTGTTCGATACTGTCTTGTGGCGCCGCGACAACTGAGAGCCCCCCCCACCTCCATCTCCCCCCTCCCACCTCCTACCCTCCCTCCATCCCTCCCCCTATCCCCACGCTCCTGATGTCGGGGCCTCTTTCTGACAACTCCTCTGAGGCGATCCAAAAGGAATCCTGCCGTCTTAAACGGTGCCATTTTGGCCTTATTCCATTTGCTTGTAAATCATTTTCTATTGAAGGAACATTATTTATGGTTTCTGTGGTTTATGTGTTTGTCATAGATTAGAGGGATCTTCAGTGCATTTCTCCTGCTCGAGTGACGGTTTGGTGTGTACAATAGGGAGGAGGAGCGCCGGTGGTGGCGCTACCAGTCATTAGCATAGCAAGGTGGCAATATACAGAATAAGGAACATTATTTGTGGTTTCTGTCGTTTATTTGTTTGTTATAGACTAGAGGGATCTATGGTGCATTTCTCTTGTGCGAGTGACGAAATATTTATTTCCACATGTGTACATTGTGGAAATAAATATTTTATTATTATTATTATTGTTATTATTATTATTATTATTATTATTATTTGGTGCGTACAATATGGAGGAGGATCGCCGGTGGCGGCGCCACCAGGCATTAGCAAAGCAAGGTGGCAATATACATAATACTACTACTAATAATAATAACAATCATACTAATTATAATAATTCCCTTACGCACCTTTATCCTCGTATAATGCGTTCTACATCACATATATTATACCACTCAGTTAGCTTATTTTTCGTTTAGATAAAACAATGACAGGCCGGATGATTATAACAGGTTAAATTTGTTCAAATATGCAACCACACATGTCTACTAAGTACCATATATGCTTAATGCGAAACGCTAGAATGATCTCTCGTAATTAGCATTAAATTAGCATGAAATTAGCATTAAATTAAACTGTCCCATTAAGGAAAGTAACTTCACGCGTAATCCTTATCGATTGGACGCCTCTCAGCGACAGAGCTTCCCAGGCCGGCCAGATAGCAGATTACCCCCCCCCCCCATCCACGCCCCCGCCACCACCCCCAACTCCACCCCCACCTCCAGCCCCAACCATGCCCCCCCCCCCCCCACCCGTCGCGGTGGCCTAATCGGTAGAACGCGGTTCTTGGGTGCGGAAAGCCGGGAGGTTAGTTCACGGTCCAGTCAAACCAATGACTTATATAATTTATACTTCCCACTTCCCAGCCTGGTGCTTGGCATTAATAGGATAGAACAAGGACTGGTTAGCTCAGTGTGAAGATAATGTGACTGCGTGGGATATCGGGTCAACACAATGCACACCGGGGTGAGTGTGTGTGTGTGTGGGGGGGGGGGGGGTCTGATATGCGCATATATTGACAAACACAAATTACCCGTCCATGGATGTATCCGATCTATTGTGCCACCACACTAATGAATAACACACATAGAAACACTGTCCCTAATTGGTAAATGCTGCGTCGCCCATGTTATTCATGACGCGCCTCTTTCACTGGGTGCAGGGGGACAAAAGAGCATACGTTGACCTCCACGCCACCTACTGCCTTAAAGATCTAAACTGCTGTGGCCTGCCCCCCCCCCCCCTGGCTTCCCCCCGGCTCCCCCCTCCCCCCACACAAACATACAGCTCGTGCGTTCTGCCATTAACCCATGGTTTTATGTTCTGGCAAAATCTAAGGTCATATCGGGACAGGCACCGACTTGTGACAGTGCCCACTCATGGCGACTTCATAGTGCTGCCCCACTCGGAAACCAGACCGCCAGCACCATGACCTGATATCCCACTCAGTCAGATTATCTGGTTAATGAGCGAACCAGTCTTTGCCCTATCCTAATCATGTCAAGCATTTGGCTGGGAAGCGATAAGCAACAATTTTTAAAAGTCATTGGTTTGAATTGACAAGGTATAAAAACACGGGTCTCTGCCGCTGTGAGAACCCTATGTGATTACAATACTCTCCCCCTTCATTCAACCTGTGATGCAATTTAGCCTGATCAAATTAACCATGTCTATAAAGAGGAAGGAAAACTAGTCACAATGATGAACAGTGAATAAGTTGTGCTTTATTGGCAGCAACTCCTGTCATCCCCCATTCATGTGACCTAGCACCTGTACTCCTCCTATACTGCCCACACTATGTCTCATAGTCTTTTAGCCTGTATGTTGAACCAGTGCCCACAACCCATGGGACAGGAGTCCTATGGCTGTGGATACACTCAATTAGAATAGCTGAATTTTGATAGCATCAGACAGAGTGTCTGGGGTCCTGCTCAGAAGTTGGTCTGTCTCACTCAAGAGCCAGGATGAGAGTGATTTTCCTTCAGTGTGTCTGAAGCAAACTCATGAATAATCAATTAGCTGAGACTAGTGTGTGGGTCGGGATAGGCCAAGAGAGTCAGGTGACCAGACATTCCCCATCCAGCCAATGAGACACCTCCCCACAGACTGGGTGGGTGACCACCCCATTAGGGGCTGTCACTCAAGCCATCTGCAGGTGGTGCACTCTATACATATGCTAATGAGGCTGGTGGGTCAGTCGGTGGTCTTGGGTGGACAGGATGTTGCAACAGTTACAGATTTATATATAGTAAAATCTTTCTTTTTCCTCTTTTGTATTCTTTATGAACACCAAGAGAACATTACAACCATCATGTACGGTTTCTTACAAAGGAACTCTTTTCATTAACTCCAAACATCATATATAACAGATAGCTTACTCTATTCAGCATCATGTACATTTCCATCAACTCCACTCTTAGTAGATAACATATAGTTTACCTCACTCAGTATCATGTACAATGGGAGTGGACTTTTGTTGACTTTAGTTTACTTTTAGTTTACATACTATCAGTCCCACTCCAGCATCCAAGAATAATAATGCTCTCTGCCAATATATAATTCTTAACCGAAAATCCATATATTTTTACAAAGGGTTAGAACCCATCGGTTCGAATCCCAGGATCTACTAACACGGGAGACGGCCGGCTGATGTGACCGATATAAATCTATCTTTCCCTCTCAGCTTAGTAGGACCGTTGGTAAAAATCGCAATCTTACGGTTATATTATTCAATGAAAGCATCAGCTCTTTGAAATCCCATCACAACATATATTTGATCCGAACTATTCAAGTGAGGTGCTCTTCCAATAGTTACAAATTGTATTCCAAGTTGGTACCCCTGTACTATGCTGTTACAGTTGAAAATGAGTCACCAAAGCCTATTTCAAGCAGTTAACTGTTTAAGGTGCACACCAATTAAATTTTGCTAGGTTTTTACTTTAAATATCTTCAAAGATAACCCTTAAATTGAAATGCTTCCAACATAAAATAAAGGAGAATGAGCATGTTGCTAGCAACATGGTTAATTCATGATGTTGACAACCTCTTTGGTGTCGCCTAGACAGAGTACCGGATGCATCCCCACTGCATTCACGGATGCATCCCCACTGCATTCAAGGTATCAAAACATTCAGCGTCACTATGGAGATGAAGATCCTACATCATGAATGCTTATCAAAGCATTCAGCATCACTATGGAGATGACGATCCGGCATCATGAATGCTTATCAAAGCATTCAGCATCACTATGGAGACGAAGACCCTACATCATGAATGCTTATCAAAATATTCAGCATCACTATGGAGATGAAGATCCTACATCATAAATGCTTATCAAAGCATTCAGCATCACTATGGGGACGAAGATCCTACGTCATGAATGCTTATCAATGCATTCAGCATCACTATGGAGACAACGATCCTACATCATGAATGTTTATCAAAGCATTCAGCATCTTTATGGAGACAGAGATCCTATGTCATGAATGCTTATCAATGGATTCAGCATCACTATGGAGACGAAGAACCTACGTCATGAATGCTTATTAATGCATTCAGCATCACTATGGAGACAAAGATCTTACATCCTGAATACTTATCAAAGCATTCAGCATCACTATGGGGACGAAGATCCTACGTCATGAATGCTTATCAAAGCATTCAGCATCACTATCGGGATGAAGATCCTACGTCATGAATACTTATCAATGCATTCAGCATCAATATGGAGACAAAGATCCTACATCATGAATGCTTATCAATGCATTCAGCATCACTATGGAGACGGAGATCCTACATCATTAATACTGATCAAAGCATTCAGCATCACTATGGAGACGAAGATCCTACGTCATGCATGTTATCTGAACTCCTATTGATGCATTAACTGAGCCTGGTACAGCCCAGACCTGCCACTTACCGGCAGGTATTCCTGTATGCATATGCAATTTATTATAGACTATAACGGTCAAGCTATTATGATAATCTGAGATATATGGTAGAAACTCAAAATCAGCCATTAATTGATGCATTGTCAGGCATACATCTGCATATGGTATTCCTGCTTCACACCGGGAACTAAGCGCCTGTTTAGGCGCTACAACAAAGGATAAAAAGAGACAGACATAAAGCTGTGTTCCTGCTAATGTGTATGTACCCTCAGGGAGGGTCGCCCTTTAATAGTAGAGTAGTACAAGTAGTAGTAGTGTCCACTTAACAAACAGGCAAGGGATCGAACAGAAGAAGAATAAGCGCTGCGACTAGGAGGACACAACCAGTGTGTATTTGTTCAGTCCGTCCCTGGTAGGTCAGCGCAAATTCCCAGAACAACTCAGTGAGCCCTTCTCATTGTAAATCAGATTTAGTTGTACTGGTGATTTGGTATTCAGACATAGTTACATAGTGTACCCCTGCGTAGTGTTTGAAGTATGTTTAGTGTTTGAAGTTTAGTTGAAGTTTTGAAGTATGTTTGGAATTTACTATACTTCCACCTATGCTTAAATCATGCCATTAATTCTCTAGAAAATGGGAGAATTACTCTCAATATCTAAGCTCAATAAAGGGCTTCTTACTTCCAGCCAGTAGCCATGTGTCGTGGGGGTGATGAAAATGGGAAATATTGCGCCGAGAGCGGGATTCGAACCCACATCTCTTTGCATTCCGGGCCAGTGTGCTAACCATTACACGACCTAGGCTCTCTGATATCACCCTGCTACCCATGCCAACCTGTCTATGTGGTTACTTGCCTGAGAGGTCAGTGCGGAGTACTACACTTGTCCCCCTGGAATTGTAAGTCTTTTAATGCTTTCAATTACATAAATACAGGCAATGCACTAACACACACAGACTAAGTTCAACAACCATACAGCATGTAGCTTGTACAGGATCCTGCTCACGACACCAGTGTCATGGGGGTGATGAAAATCGGAAATATTGCACCTAGAGCGGGACTCGAACCCATATCTCTCTGCATTCCGGGCCAGTCTGCTAACCATTACACGACCTAGGCTCCCTGATATCACCACACTACCGAGGCCTAGCTGTCTATGCCGTTACTTGTCCGAGAGGTCAGTGCATACTACTACACATGAAAGAGCTGATTGGGTATCCTCCTTTCATCGATGTTTACCTTTCTGAATGCAAATAGAAGGCACAGGTCAGTATCTGGATTGCATCAGGGAACCCAGTTAGACTACTTCTTAAGGCCGTGGCACATTACGACGTTTCTTCCAGCGTGCCGCCAACACGCAATATATTTGCAACCCGTCGACACAAGTCCAACACTTTGGCATTTTGGCAGAAAGTTTGATGGGGTGCAGCGTGTTAGTAGCGTGCTATGAGTGCGCAGCCAACGGGGTTTGATATGTGGCAGAACAAAGTGTCCACGTCCCGCCAGCAGGTTCCCAGCGTACCATCAGCGTGTTATCGGCGCGTTGTCGGCGCGCCACCGGCGTGCCGACAGCATGGGGGTAGCGTGTCATTAAAGGTTCACAGAATGCCGGGTAACGTTAGGCGCGCGGCAGACGTGCCAGCAACATGACTTGTCAAGATGCGCCAGCAACACGTAAAGATGCGCCAGTAACACGTCAAGACGTGCCAGCAACACGTCCAACGCAGTTTGGCGAAAAATCCCCAGCATTGATGGACATTGCTCAACATGGTTCGAGCGGGCCGGCAACGCGCTGGTAATGTGGGTCCACGTCCTGCCAATGCGCCGGTAACGCGCGATCCAACACGTTGGTGCGCGTCAGTGCACGTCGAAAGTTTTGTGCAAGCACAAAATGATCAGTGCGACCCGACGCACGCCGATGCGCGCCGACGTGTCCATTCACATATTGCTATCCCTCAACGTGTCCCGACTCACCAGTAACGCGCTGGTAACGCGCCAGTAATGTACCAGACGTGTACCAAAGTTTCGACCAAAAAGGCAACACGTCGACGCGCATTGGTGGGAAACGTCATAGTGTGCCAGGTCCTTTAGGGTGCTAATCCCAGAATGCCAGAACCGTGAGTTCGAATCCAACTTTAGACATGATGTTCCCAATGGTTTTCAACACCCATCACTGCAGTGGGACTTAGAGCTGGACAGAATTGTGTATCTCACACTGGGCTGGTATAAGCAATCACACTTGGCGGGTGGCCGAATGGGTAGTGCGTGGGCCTCGCATGCAGAATCTCAGGAGTGTGGTTCCTGGTCGAGTCAAACCAATAACTTATCAAATTGATAGTTCTAGCTTCCTATCCAGGTGCTCAGCATTAATAGGATAGGGCAAGGACTGGTTAGTTCAGTGTCAGGGTAATCTGACTGAGTGGGATATGGGGTCATGGTGCTGACAGCCTTATTTCCCATTGGGGAAATGCTATAAAGTCACCATGAGTGCACACTGTCACAAGTCAGTACCCATCCTGAAATGACCTTAGATGTTGCCACGAAGTAAAAATCCAACAACCAACCAATATTTTGAGCCAGCTCATTATTCCAAAGATGCTTCGCCAACACATTGTGTCTAAGTGTCGGGGAGAGCTTTATTGCGATGATGTCCGCTATATACCCATAGCTATTACCGGATGGCGCATAATGGTTGAAAGGTCCCAGGAAGGAAATAGAAAGTTAATCACCAGCCAGAGCGTGGTTGGTTGGTTGTTGGAGTTGTACATCCTGGCAACATCTAAGGTAATATCAGGAAGGGCCCAGAGTAAAAGAGACATTAAATATACCAGCCATATGCAGGTCGTTCTGTTAGGAGATTTACACCAGCGTACTAAAAGGAACTCTTTATGATATATCCATATGCATGAATATGTACTGCAGGGTACTGCATACAGACAAGAGAAGTGAGTTAAAAGAGGCATATTTTCGGGACGGGCTGCCATTTAATATGGACATTATTGTTCTTAAAATGTGTAGCTAAGTATAGTTAGTGAAACTGAAAGTCAATGGAAGTGCCACCAGTACACAGCATGCGTATTCTCTAGTTGGAGAGTAAATAGGTGGAATCAAATATATGATGCTGATGATGATGACGATGGATATATTTTGTTGTTGCTTGTACATTAGTTCTTTAAGCAGGGGAAATTTCAATCGTGGACCATTGGTCTTCCTTATTCCACTGCTCCTTGCCCTATCCTAATAATGCTGAGCGCCTGTCTAGGAAATGACAAGTATCAATTTTTAAGTCATACGTTTGACTATACCAGGGTTCGAAACCATATTCCCACGATCTCCCAACATGGGAGATGGATGCTCTAACTCATTCGGTCATCCTGTCTGGTTGCAAAACATATTACCTGTAATCAATATTCCACTCAAGAATGTGATTCAATCTGCATCCAATTCAAGAAATGGCATAACTTCATATTCACCCTGTGTGTTAGTTGTAAGTCACTGTAATATTTCCCATCTTTTCCTGCAATTTCAGTGCAGTAACATGACTTGTCTCTTCTCAGTGTAAACAGATGTCGTCTGTCTTGATAATATTATATGTACAAATACATTTTGCATAGCATTTCCGAGAGACCAGTTTCCCCGGTCTAAAATAAAAATGTCTATTCACTGAAGAAAATGTTCACTTCAAAGTAGGTGGTGTTCTCTCTGGTGGAGTGGTTAGAGTGTCTGACTTTGTTCTAGTTCGGACTCCTAATCTGAAAGTCAGTGGTTCGATTCCCCCCCACCCCCCTACCTCTGTCAATTTGGATTTCAACCGCTGTGTATAACTTACAGCGTCATCAAAGCTGGTTGCTCTCATACCATGTCTATGTGGTGTGGGAGGTTAAAAATCCCTTGGGTCGGTAAATGTGTAGGCTCGGGCTTTCTATCGACAAACTGTCTAATATTGCAAAAACAAGTCTATTCAGACTTATCCATGATAGGCAGTATAAATCTTCAAGGAAAGAAAAAGACATTGCCTTGGTAATATATTATGCAAGTGCAAGTAAATTTTCTCCTATTGTATACTTCAAATCTTCATTTAAAATACCAATATTATATGGAATCCCTTTTGCTCACTCTTCCCTGTTCATTCCCACTGAAGATCGAGCGAGGGCATGTTGCAGCTCATATATATATGGTACAATACCTACTGAAATATATATAGTTATGCATCCCAATATAATGGAGAACTATATTTATATATATAAATATATATAAATATTATGGATCTGACAAGAAAGTGAATCGATATGAATTTTGTGAGATAATCCAATGTAAATACCTATTTAATGACCAGAAGATATACCCTTTGAAAAATATGCTCATATATATATTATAGATAGATAAATATTGCAACATATATTTATATATTGTGCAATATATCGTAAGTACAGATTCACACGGAATTGCACAATGTAGAGATATAAATAAACATACATCTATATATATTATGTGTATATATCTATATGCGTGCATTCATTTTAAAAACTCCCTGTGTCAATGCAATCTGCCAGCGGAATTAATTTAATAGACAACCAAATTACTCAACACACTTTCCTAATATATAACACTGAACACATATTACACGCCACCATGCTTGTATCTTAACCAAAATTTTAATGTTTGCTAGAATAGAACAATATCAAGAATCCTCGCGGTAAGTCCAGTAGAAAGCATTGACAAAGAAAGAACACATTTTCCAGTGGTTATTTTTCTTTTTATGTTCTGCTCTCCCCTCTCTTCCGCCCCCCCCCCCCCCACCACATTGAAAATTCGAAGCGAGCCTCTTGAGGGTTCTGTTGCCGTCATACTCACGGGACTCCCTTAAGGCAAGCTGGGGAGCAATTACCCCTAAGGGACGGCGATATATTATATTTTCTGTGCAGCCAAGCCGGTGAGGAACAGTCATGTACTGCTATTCGTCATGGTAGGCTCCTCTAGTGAGCGACCCAGCACATCTCATGGGGCCCGACTCACCAAGAAAGAATCGTCAATACTCGCCAATGTTTTACTAAAGGGAATACTCATGGCATGTTTTGTTGTTGTTTTGTTGTTTTATTAGAACTGTCATATAGGTTTGGCAAAAGTGGGAAATATTGCGCCTCGAGTGGGAATCGAATCCACATCACTTTGCATTCTGGGCCAGTACGCTAACCATTACACCACCTAGGCTCCCTGATGTCACCACCGTACCCATGCCTACCTGGCTATGTGGCTCCTTACCTGAGAGGTCAGTGCAGACTGCCACACTTGTCTCGTTGGAATTCATCATCATCATCATGCTGTCGGTCGCGATGCGACAAAGACTGCTTTCATTACTTGACTGCCGCTCTCCATTTAGCTCTCTGCTGTGAGAGTTGTGTCCATGAGTCGGTCTTAATGTCTCTCAGCTTAAGGTTTCTCTTGATGGTATCTTTGAACCGGAGACGGGGCGCCCTCTCTTTCTGTAGCCAAAAGACAGTTGAGAATAGAGGATCTGCTTTGGTAGCCTGTCTGATGACATCCTCATGAGGTGTCCAGTCCACCGGAGATTCTTTTTGATCAGAAGATCTTCCATAGAGGGCAGCCCCATCCGTTCGAGTATTTCCTTATTCGTCACTTTGGCCTTCCAGTTTAGCCTCATGATTGAACGCAGATGTCGCATCATGAAGGCATGCAGCTTTTTCACCTGCTGTCTGTACACTGTCCAGGCCTCGGCTCCGTATAGTAGGGTGGATATTGCTAGTCTTTTAAATGGTCATTTAATGCTTACAATTACATAGATACAGGCAATGCACTTACACATACACCCACTGGGTAGGTTAAACAACCATACATACAATGCATAGCTTGTACAGGATCCTGGTCACGCCAACCAGTGTCGTGGGGGCGATGAAAATGGGAAATATCGCCCTTGAAGCAGGAATCAAACCCACATCTCTTCCATTCCAGGTCAGTGTGTTAATCATTACAGCACCGAGGCTCCCTGATGCCACCACCCTATCCACACCTACATGGCTATGTGGTTCCTTACCTGAGGTCAGTGCAGACTACTTCTGTACATTACTTGATTAAACAGGGGTAAGTCCAATCGCGAAGAGTTGGTCTTTCTCATTCCACTGCTTCTTGCCCTATCCTAGTAATGCTGAACACCTGGGGCCATATTCATGAGCTTGGGGTACGCTTAGCCGGAGGGTAGGCTTAACCGTTGGGTAGGTATCCCGCGGGTTAACGGCAGAGGTTAATTAGGTCAATCGGTATTCACCAATGCACTAGCCGTTGTGGATAGCTACCCGTTCAATTATTTATAGATTTGGGAATTCCCTCCAGTCGCTGCCTTGTTTACTTTACATTGGGCGATTCGAAAATATCAATATCGCCGCCGTTACGGCGTCAGTGTTAATTTTGCTTTGGATTTAGGGTTAATTTGAATAAATTTCACTTATTGCGTATGTAATTCTGTTAAATATGACTGCATTTAATAGATTAGGGTGTAAGAAATTCACGCTGATTCGGCGGTGACGGCGGCAGCCATTTTTGCGCCGATGTGTGTACTTTACATTCGGCGATTCGAAAATATTAATATCGCCGCCGTTACGGCGTCAGGGTTAATTTCAGTTCGGATTTAGGGTTAAATTGATAAGATTTCACTTATTGCGTATGTAATTCTGTTAAATATGACTGCATTTAATAGATTAGGGCGTAAGAAATTCACGCCGATTCGGCGGCCATTTTTGCGCCGATGTGTGTACTTTACATTCGTCGATTAGAAAATATTAATATCGCCACCGTTACGGCGTCAGTGTTAATTTTGCTTCGGATTTAGGGTTAATTTGAATAAATTTCACTTATTGCGTATTTAAATCTATCAAATATGATTGCATTGAATAGATTCAGAACCACACACACTCACTATCCCCTCGGGATAGTGGCTTACCCCTGGGTCGAAATTGGGGTAGGGTACTCTCCGGATAGAGCCCCAGGGTAGCGCTACCCCAAGCTCATGAATAAGGATTTTCCGCCGTTAGCCGGGGGGGTAGCGTACCCCCGGTTACAGCCTCAGGGTAGCGCTACCCCGAGCTCATGAATATGGCCCCTGGCGATGTAGTGACAAGTATCAATCTGTTTAAATCATTGTGTAAAGTTGACGGCTGGCAGCTGTAGTTGTGTAGGCAGGCTAAATAGGAAATCACTACAGGCAAGTATATGAAAGGTAGAGCATAAAGTGTGCAGAAAGACAGAGAGCTTGCACCCTCAGGTTTAGTATTATATAGTGGTTGATAATCCAAGATGGCTGTCACACCTGACCAGCTCCTCCAAGCAACAGTATGCATTCTCCAATCTACCAATGAACAGTCGGCATGATTCTATCCATGCCTTGGTTGTTTATGGCTACAGTGCCCTGTTGTGTCTGGATGTGCAGTGATCCGTAAATAACAATTGGGGGAGAGGGGGTATGTGAGCAGAGCTGCTAAGGCTCTATCACACTAAGAGTAGTGCCCCTCTCACACTATCTATTATAATACACAATGTCTATGTAAACTAAGTAAAGGATCACCAACACTATAGAATACCATATGCATTTGGTCACATTACATCATTTACCTTTATAGACCATTTGTAATCTTGTATAGACCAGTTCACACCACCCGCCAATGTCTAATTATCGGAAAATTGTACAGCCTGCTCCACTCAGTTGGCCATCCCATCTGCCTACATTGTTTCAAGCTACATTATGTTAATTATCTGAGCAGCTGAAATGCTCTGGGTCGCGTCGAGGTTAGGAGAGCGGGAAGGTTCATTCCAGGTTCCAGGCCCCAGTTTCCGGATTGGGCCTCTTAACCCATGTATTTCTATCGATCCATAGAATGTTGAATGCAACAGCTCATATCGGATATAGAAACATTATACTGATTCAAATATCAGCCGTCGATCGCGCCACTATACAATCACATCAAGGCTGCTTCGCCTGATATGACCTTCGATGTTGCTAGGACGTAAAACAACAACAAACAAACAACAAACTGCTTCGCCTCGACAATATTGTTACAGTAACTTCCCATATAAACAAACATAAATGACAATGACTGGATCACTTATTTATATTTGTATAGTATATTATTTACCCTGTATAAACACACATAATTGACAATGGCTGTATCCCCTATATATATTTGCATTTTACATTATTTACCATGCGTAAACACAAATAATTGACGATGACTGCATCCCATATTTATATTCACATAGTACATTATTTACCATGTAAAAACACACATAACTGACGATGATTGTATCCCCTATTTATATTTACATAGTACATTATTTACCACATATAAACACACATAATTGAGCAACATGAGACCGACTTACGTTATAGTGGCATTTATTATTTTGCTTAGAACATTTAACAATTGTGATATTTCAATTGAAGATCAGTTATGATGAAGAGAACAGACGCTTAACCCTATACACTTCCAATGGTTCGGTGGGTGGGATGACTCTATGAAACCTGGCCGCGTGTCAATATGTCTTGTCTACTTAAGGCACTGTGGGTGAATGGTCTCTAATGTACGAGTTCAGTGCAGTTATGACATCAGCAAGAATATTCTGCTAGGTGGTGATCAGGCTAGAATAATGCTGTAGTACAAGAGTTTAAATACAGGTGGCGCCAAGGTTTGCCAGTGAATCAGTGCGTTAGTGTTTTATTTTGTCACTGCATGACGAATCATGGTAGAAAGTCTCATTGAGTTGTAATCAGGTAGGTGGCACCAGTTATGCGCCAAGTCATACAGAATGTCGCTGATCCCATGTGCTCAATTACCCATGTTGTGTACAACATGTACAATTGACGATGACTTATCTGCTATTTACATTCACATAGTACATTATTTACCACATATAAACACACATATTTGACAATGACTTATCTGCTATTTATATTCACATAATACATTGTTTACAACATATAAACATACATATTTGACGATGACTTATCCACTATTTATATTCACATAGTACATTATTTACCATATATAAACAAACATAATTGACAATGACTTATCTGCTATTTATACTGACATAGTACATTATTTAGCACATATAAACATGTGTGACTGACAATGACTTATCCCCTATTTATATTTACATTGTACATTATTTGCCACGTATAAATACACATAATTGACGATGACTTATCTGCCATTTATATTCACCTAGTACATTATTTACTACATATAAAAACACATATTGACATAGTATAGTAAATTATTTACCACATATATATTGTTTTCAGAGAGCGAATATCCAGAATGAGGATCACTTTCTTCTATCCACTGCAGACTGGCTGGCCCATTTTGTTGAACTGTGGCCTATGCCCTACGGGATTATCAAGCATGTTCCTAGGACATGCCCAAGGCTGTCTGTAGGGAGTCAGCAATCTGGTTATCTTGATCCTCCTGTTCCCTTCACGAGAGACTCGTAGCAACAGAGGGATCGGAACTGACCCTCGCACCACAGAAGTATCCAGAGAGTTATGCAATGTCAAGCTTCTCTTTAGCAAATAGCAATTATTTCCTAACTCCCAGTGCAATTAACCAATGCAGCTGGAATGCATTGCACTGCGTCTTGTCCTAATTCATTCCACATACATGGAAGCTAATTAAATTTGAATTGAAACAGTGAAACCTGGATGCTAAGCATCCTTACTAGTATATGAAGAGTTCAGGTGCAAAACCACGTAAACGCGGATCCAAAAATGGAGATAAACATTGAAATCAAACCTTCAAAAAGTTAATTTTGTTATAATGCTACTGTTTTGTTCATTGCTCCATAACAGTTTGATCATACAAAAAGTGGAATTAGTGAGAATTAAAATTATTTTCAGGAAAAAAATCTTTGATTTATCCTACGTTTTTGGATTGGCGTTTACGTGGTTTTACGCCTGAACTCTTCATATAGAGATATAAAAAAAAATTAGAGGCAGAGTGACCGCCATGGCCAGACAAGTTACAGTGTTTGCAGGCAGAGCGTGACACAATCAGCCCGGTTGCATAGTAGATGAACAATTAATGACAGATCAGTACCGTAGATGACTTAGCATACAATAAGCTGTGAAAGGTTCCGATTAATTATACTTATAAAACGCTTATATATCAAATATGTAACTGATGATGCCTTTTATATTCCAACCATATACATCAGTTTTTCACAGCGAGTGATAAACATGTGGAATGAGCTACCGGAAGAAGCGGTGGAAGCAGCTACCATGAATCAATTCAAGAATGCGCTGGACAGGGCCTGGGCCAGAGAAACATTCCTGTACGATTTCGAGGCTGCAGAGCTACAAGCTTTGTATAGGCTACCACAAGCCTGCATCAAAGAACAGGATAATAATAATACTAATAATCAGTGTAGTTTGAAGATAACATATATTTGAAGTACAATACCTTTAATGAAAATATAATCAGTTATCTTCTTATTTATTTGTCATTACATTATTTAATTAAGCAAGGACATCTTCAATCGTGGACAATTGGTCTTCCATATTCCACTGCTCTTTGCCCTAGCCTACTACTGCTGAGCGAAAGGCTAGTTAGTGACGAATATGCATGTTTAATCATCGGTTTAACTCACCAATGGTTCATTCGAAGGCATGGGCTCAAAGACCACAACCTACCGAAAGCGTACGCCGATCTTCACCTCATTCGTCCATCCCGTCTGGCCTATTGACTTTGCTATAGAAATATCAAAGTAAGTAACTCTTTATCTGAGTGTGGAAAAGTGCCAGCGAATCCCGAGACCGGAAGTAGCTGGTGACAGCAGGCAGTAAGTAGGCAGCTGCCATGAGTGGTGTCTGAAGGAGAGTTGGCCTGATGGCATGCATATACGTAGATGTCCAGGTTTGGCAGATGTGCCTTGGTACAACCTGTATCATCGCTAGATTACGGCGGTCAATATATAGCATGCACATGTATGCAACGTTGCATCTAGGCTGAAACTGCAACTGAAATAAATTGCACAGATACACGTTCAAACTGAGCTGTCAATGGCATCAATGGCTCAATGCGTTAGGGTACTTGAGGTTTCTTCATCTCGCAACTATAGCTTTTCATAGAACATGACATCACCTCCCGCTGCCCTATGCTTGCTATAGAAATGACAAAGTAACTCTTTATCTGAGCGCGGAAAAGTGTCAGCGAAGCCCGAGACTGGAAAGAGCTGTTGACAGCAGGCAGTAAGTAGGCAGCTGCCATGAGCGCTGTCTTAAGGAGAGCTGGCCTGATTGCATGCATATACGTAGATGCCCAGGTTTTGCAGATGTGCCTTGGTACAACCTGTATGCAGCCGCTAGAGAATTACCGGCAGGCACAATATAATAGCTATGCACTTATGTATTCAAACGGTGCATCTAAGCTGAAACACTGCAACCTAAATAATATAAGTATAACAGTTTACACATTACAAAACTGAGCTGTCAAGTGGCGTCAAGTGGCGTCAAGTGGCGTCAAGTGGTGTCAAGTGGCGTCAAGGGTACTTTCTTTCACCTCCTGCAACTATATATTTTTCATAAAACATGCACAATTAACTGCTACTCACGACATCTGCTCTTCTAATGTTCATCATACTGTCGTGGGGGTGATGAAAATGGGAAATATTGTGCCTAGAGCAGGACTCGAACCCACATCTCTTTGCATTCCAGGCCAGTGTGCTAACCATTACACCACCTAGGCTACCTGATGTCACCACACTACACACGCCTACCTGTCTATGCGGCTCCCTGCCTGAGAGGTCAGCGCATACCACTACACTTGTCCCCCCTGAAATTGTAAGTCTTTTAATGCTTACAATTACATACATACAGGCAATGCACAGTTACATATACATACACAGGGTAGGTTCAACAACTATACAGCACACAGCTTGTATGGGATCATGGTCACGGCACCAGTGTCATGGGGCTGATGTAAATGGGAAATATTGTGCCTAGAGCGGGACTCGAACCCACATCTCTTTGCATTCCGGACCAGTGTGATAACCATTACACCACCTAGGCTCCCTGATGTCACCACACTGTCCATGTCTACCCGTCTATGAGGTCAGCGCATACCACTACAATCCTTTCATACAACAGGTTTTTTGTTGTTGGTACATTAGTTGTTTAAGCAGGGAAAATGTCAGTCGCAGACGACTGGTCTTCCTCATTCCACTGCTCTTGCCCTATCCTAGTAATGCCGAGCATCTGGATATGAAGCAACAAATATCAATTTTTAAGTTATTGGCTTGACTCGACCAGGATTCGAACCCATGATCCCACGATCTACCAACACTGGAGACGGACACTGTAACTCATTCGGCCATCCCGTCTGGTTGGTGGTGGAAATCCTCTATAAGTCATAGAGTCTTTTCAATCGAACACCGGACTGGATGCCCCCATCAGTAAGATAACTGTCCCGCTTCCAGTGCTTTTTAACAGAACCCCGGGCACATTAAAGCTGCATAGTCCGATGAAATATCCAATTTTCAAAACCAAACCAATTATCTAGATTTGATTTTACATATCTAACTGACATACTGATGCACTTATTAAGCATTTGTTTCTGCGTAGAAGGAACTACAGAGTCAATTTAACAGAACCTGTTACTTCAGGAGTCTCTATGATGTCAGAGTTTCGGCAAGCCTGCCAAAACTAATTTTCCATGTTTGCACTCAAAATATCTCAAAAGTTTACCATTTAAAATAAAGGTAACTTTGAACTAATGAAAAGTAGAAACTAGTGGTCGATCTAATATATTTATCTGAGAAAAAATACAGAAATTCAAAACCATCGGACTGTGCCACTTTAAAGCAATGCCTTAACCAATTGATACTTTCCGCTACCTGGTGTGAGGCTCGTAAATATTACGATAATAGAAGGACTGGTTTGCACAGTTGGAGGATCATATGATCGAGTGGGATAGCTGGCCATGATAGTTAGTAATGGCCTGGTATTCCATCCGGACAGCACTATAAATTTACCATCAATGCACACTGTTACAATTCAGTTCCTAACCTGATATGACATTATGTGTTTGCGAGAACATAACACCCCAAGATGCAACAGCAACTCACAGAGTATGCTCACATTAGGTTTTTCCGTAACAACATTAATAATTATAATAATACTTCTTCCACTGCCACTGCCCCGTCCAGATATGACCTTAGATGTTGCTAGGACATAAAACAACAACACACAAACAAAAGCCATCAGAGAGCGGGTTTGTGGAGGACCTCATTCATTAAACAGGTCAGGAGGAATGACAATAAATCAGTGACACAGTTTGTTTGTTGTTTTACGTCCTAGCAATATATAAGGTCATATCAGGACAGGTACCGACTTGTTGCAGTGCACACTTATGGCAACTGCATAGTGCTGCCCCACTGGCATATCAGGCCACCAGCACCATGACCCGATATCCCACTCAGTCAGACTATCCTGACATTGAGCTAATGAGTCGTATCCTATTACTGTTGAGCGCTGGCTTAGGAAGCGACACGTATCAATTTTTAAGTCATTGGTTTGACTCAACTAGGAACCAAACTCCCGACCTTCCCCACGCGAGACCCGAGCTCTACTGATTCGGCCACCGCGCCCGATGATGAGACAGAGAAGTGCCAGAGGGTGGGGTTAGTGGTGCGTAGTTCCACATCTTCACAACAGAGGGCGCGACGGTAGTAGGGGACAGAAAACCAGCGGGGCGTCGGGTGTCTACCCAGAGCAGTGCAGCTTCAGCAACAGCTCGCTGGCCCCCTAGCGGCAAAACCTCACCACACGAGCTCTCAGATCAGACGGGATGGCCGAATGAGTTGAGCATCTGTCTCCGTTGTTGGTAGATCATCGGATACACATCCATGTGTTCGAACTGTGGTCGAGTCAAACCAATGACTTAACAATGGTATACTGGTCACTTCCTAGCCAGGCGATCAGCATTATTAGGATAGGGCAATGACTGGTTGGTTCAAGGTCACGATAATGTGACAGCGTGGAATATCAGACCATAGTGCTGGTGGCCTGGTCTCACAGAGGGGCAGCCCTATACAGTTGCCATGAGTGTGCATATTAATGAGTGCACACGGTCGCAAGTCGGTACCCATCATGATATGACCTTAGCTGTTGCCAGGACGTCAAACTCCAAAAACCAACCAACCAAGACCAGCCCCAATCAGAAACAGCTGCTGGAGAATCCTTGTGGCGCACAGGGGCGTAGCTAGACCTTTAACGATGTGTACTCCTAATTTTGGCAGGGGGTTTAGGGGACCGCTTAAGCTTAAGCTGGCAGATTTTACACATTTTAGACTTGAGTTTTCGACACTCCGGACTACTACATGCCTTCTCTCTCTCTCTCTGTCTTTATTATATTTTAATTTAATTTGTTTTGACAAAAGATGTGGACGTTTTGGCGTACGCGCGTATGCCTAGCTACGCCCCTGGTGCAGGACCGTTAGATTTGCATTTCTTTCTCTATCTCTCTTTCCCTCTCTCTTACAAAGCCTCTGGAAAATTATTAGAACATGGAAGCAACCGATCTACCTGCTCAAACAAACACACACACCCGACTCTCAATAGCAGATCGATTCCCCCCGCCTTGAATCTGTTTCGTTTGTTATTTCTTATGATTGCGCATGCTCCGCCACCAGGGGGACTGCAGCGACATCTGGTGAGCGGGATAGGAATAGACTATTTCCACCACCAAACCCACCCACTGATGGCAATCGCAGAAGTACTGCTGTGGGCTGCTCCTCAGTGGGCAGCACATTCTGTGAAATAAGGTCTAATAGATGATTTCCACCACTAACCTGTCCTATACTAAGGTTGTGGGTAGCAGTTCATTGCACTATTTTCCGTTCCAACCGGTGGTCCATAACTGGTTCATCAAATACTCTGGTATGTGCTGTACTGTCTGTGGGAAAATGCATATTAAAGACCCATTGCTGCTTATCAGAATGAGTAGCCTATGTGATGGCAGCCGGTTTCCTCCAAAGAAATATGTCAGAATGACCATAGTCTATGTCCATAAAGCCGATGATGAAAATCAATGTGCTCTACAGGCATCGTTAAATAAAACAAACTTTTGCAGTTCTCTGTGCAGGTTCAAATGATAACGCGCCAATGCAAATATTGTTTGCCACAATTCCCTGATTGACACGCATAGTACTGGGCAGTGGATTCGGCGCTGCTCACTGGGTTTATTCTGTATGCTGTCATGTGACTACTGCCTGTGGTGTACTAACAAATCGGCGGGTGTTACCGCTAGGCCTACCCACGATCCTATATATGTTACTGAGCTAAAAACTGTATCACTGACACAAAGACTCCTTGAGGAGTTGTGCATTATTAAGTATTTTCATAACAATTGGGATACGAGGCAGAAATATATGAATGGAGCATAAGACTATGGCTGGCCATTATGACCTAGTGTTGCATTTCATTGTGAAACATCACTGGTGGAATGTGCAGATAGTAGAGGGGTGAGGAGCCGCCGGGAGGGAAGGCGGGGAATTGATTAGAGAAAAGATTCACCCCGTACTTACAGTACAGGGGTGAACCATAATGTAGTCTAAATACGAGCGAAAATAGCTTTAATATGGAACAGGAAGTAGAAACTCTGACTCCAGGATCAAATGCCCACCCATATTGGCACAGAGTTGGTGAAATGGGAGAGAATGCAAAAAGAGAAGATAGCGGCGATAAAACAACATCGGTTTTATTTGTTAACTTCCCTAAACTACACGTTTTATTATATATTTCAAATCAAAAGTAACGGGTAAATATGAAGATTTATGTGAAGAATATATTTTGCTTCTTAAATTAAGAATTTACCAGCTCAAATCATTTCCCCGCCATGTCGAAATTCTTTGCCCATTTTTCTAATAGATTGGCTTTCACCCCTGTACTGGATGTATGGGGTGAATCCTTTATCTAGGAAGTGACTATAGTTCGTTATTCCAGCCGCGTGGTGCATTGTGGGATGCATCGCAGCAAAACAAACCCACCCGAAGGACATGGCACATTCTGAAGCAGTGAGTGTAGCTTTGGAATGTGTTAGTTTCAGCACATTTCAGCTCCTGTTTGAAACAGAATACCAACTAAAAACACTGATATATAAAACATTAATCTGCTAATCCCGTTATCTAGCATTGCATTTCCATAAATGTAAGCAGTATGTCTTACACCATCTGCATTCAGGGGCCGTATGCAGGAGTCAGTGTTAGGGTGGAAAAACGGTGTTTGGCGGGAATTCCGGGTTAGCGGCGAAAAAATGGTATGCACGAGTCAGTGTTAGGCCTAACACCAAAGGCTTAACCGGTGTTACCTTACCCCTAAAAAAATAGTAGGTTTAGCGAGTTTATTAGGCCCAAATCTATTCAATGCTGTCATATTTAACAGAATTAGATACGCAATAAGTGAAATTTATTCAAATTAACCCTAAATTCGTACCCTCCTTAAGGCTAGCGCCGCATTGGCGGTGATATTAATAGTTATATTTTCGAATCGACGAACGTAAAGTAAACAAATCGCCGCCGCCGCCGCATCGACCTCCCTATCCATACTGGCGGCGGCGGCGATTTGTTTACTTTACATTCGTCGATTCGAAAATATAACTATTAATATCGCCGCCAATGCGGCGCTAGCCTTAAGGAGGGTTCGAATTTAGGGTTAATTTCCTCAAATTTCACTTATTACGTATTTAATTGTGTTAAATATGATCGCATTTAATATATTTAAGCCTAATATATCGCTAAAGACGCAGAGGGATTTCCCAAATCTATAAATAATTTCACGTTTAGCTAAAATGTTAGTGTTACGCGCTCCTGCATACCACTTGACACAGTTCCTGACATCGGCGATAGCTAATCGGTAATAGGCTGTAACACCAAAACCCGCTACACTGACTCCTGCATACGGCCCCAGATCTAGACAAATTTCGGCACTCAGACTAGTTTTAAGCCGTGTTTACACGGGCAATTGTGAAGCGAATTAGGCAAATCGATTTATATGAAGCGATGTAGTGGCAAGTTTACCCGACGAATTTGAAACTGTGTCTGTGACCGGGAACCAGCAGCCTTAGTGGTGAGCCTGTAGCCGGCGAGCACCGCTATTTTACACTATCGCCGCCTGGGAACCAGCTGTATCGCTTCATCTATACTACCTGGAAAGGTGGTTTACATCCACCGATTTATATGAATCGATTCAGCCCTAAAACGCCACAGTGTCACGTTTACACGGCAAATGTAAATCGATCTAGGCAAGTGGTTTTATATGAAGCGTTTTAACTCGCCCGTGTAAACACGGCTCATGATCTATAAGAATAGTCACGTTTTACTTATTTTATTCATGTTTTTATTTATATCCTATAGTTAATAACATCAGTAATTATTATTTCTTCTGTAGAGCTAGAAAATTGGTAGGGTTAATCAGACATTGGTTATATATTACTTTGAAACAAATTTATATTGACACATTTGACATTTAAATACTTAGAACCAGAATTACAAATGGTGATGTAAACATCAGCTTGTAAAGTGACCAAAATTGTATGATTCTTAGCTCGAAGTGCTTAATTATGTAGAGTTGTGTCTTAAACATATTCATTATGTTATTATATTTCATGCATGCATCCATGTTTGTGCCAAATTGTTCTGTATTCCAATTAATTTTGAATAAGATCGACGTTTTGCACTGCACGTATCGGCAAACTAAATGGCCGTACGTCTTTGTTTTGCTGTCGACGCCGTTTTCACGCATGCGCAGTCGGAATGACGAACTAGTTTAGTCGGGGAGCTGCTTGGAAGCAAGCCTCCCACTCTCCAGGCCGCACCCCAGCCTACAGTAACCCAGACTACAAAAGAACATATCAAAGTAGGTTAGCGGAGCAGTAGAAGAAGAAAGAGAATAACAAATGATAATAAGCAGGATCATTACATACATGAATAATACACTGTAGTAGTCTGCACCGAACGCTCAGGCAAGTACACACATAGACAGGTAGGCGTGGGTAATGTGTTGATATCAAGGAGCCTAGGTGGTGTAATGGTTAGCACACTGGCCCAGAATGCAAAGAGATGTGGGTTCGAGTCCCGCTCAAGGTGCAATATTTCCCATTTTCATCACCCCCATGACACTGGCTGCCATGACCATGATCCTGTACAAGCTTCGTGCTGTATAGTTGTTGAACCTACCCTGTGTATTTATATGTAAGTGCATTGCCTGTATGTATGTAATTGTAAGCAGTAACATACTTACAATTCTAGGGGGACGAGTGTAGTAGTCTGCACCGACCGCTCAGGCAAGTAAACACATAGAGAGGTAGGTGTGGGTAATGTGTTGATATCAGGGAGCCTAGGTGGTTTGATTGGTGGTTTCTTTACGCCGTGTCGGCAGCATAGGCCATATTCACGGCGAGGTGGTGTAATGGTTAGCACACTGGCCTGTAATGCAAATAGATGTGGGTTCGAGTCCTGCTCTAGGCGCAATATTTCCCATTTTCATCACCCCCACGACATCAGTATAACCCTGTTAAACCAAACTTGAAGGGACCCTAGAAATTTGTCTGGATTAACCGATCATTGGTTTAACTGAGCTTTCGCTTTGGCTTTGACTTTGAGTAAGAGTGTATTGCACATGTACTATACAATGTATGTGGACACTTTGATTATTGTTTTTTATGTATGTACAGTATAACCCCGTTAAAGCAAGCTCAGTTAAACCAAACGATCGGTTAATTCAAACTTTTTTCGGCGGCCCGGCAAAATACTACCGTTTATCATATAACAAAAGTCAGTTGACCTAATAAAAATATGACAGTTTGGTTTAACCATACCGGAGTGGCCTGGGGTCCGACAATTTTGTTTGGATTAACCGATAATTTGGATTAACAGACTTTGGTTTAACCAACTTTTTTAAATGAAAAATGGTAGTATTTTGCCGGGCCGCAGAATAAAGTGTGGATTAACCGATCGTTTGGTTTAACCGAGCTTGGTTTTATGGGGTTGTACTGTATTTGTATACGCGCTTTATCCCTCACATAATTACGACATCTGTGTTAGGAGTCCATTCTGTTGATAGTCTTTGTCTCAAACCATAGAACCCATAGGTTTTTGACGTTGCATAAACCGATGGTTTTGAATTTCTATCATTTTCTTGGAAAAGCATGGGAGGTCGATCACTATAAATTACCTATGTTGTTGAGGCAACATGGTTAATTCGCGAACGAGGCAAAGTGTGTAGGCACAGCACATGACCTCCGCCCCTCCCTGCTTCACTTCTCACTTGACACTCGCTCGGGTAACTTCTCTCCCACCGACTCACCCTCTTCTCAACGGGTTAAGTGTTGATGCTGTTCAATGTTTTCCTTATATTCTTCTTGTACTTATCACTCCTCTAATTGTGCAGAATTCCCGGCTTCATCTTGTCGCGCACTCACCTACGGCTTACTATGTCGGGAGCCAGCCTTCCTCATTTAGCCCCGCCTGGCGCACAACTGGCTGAGCCAGACTCATGCCAATCTTTACTGAGATCTTGATTATCTATCTTATGATTACATGTGATTGATCATGCGATTATTGATAACGTAATTGCTCATTATTGTTTGATTCTTGATCTGTTTACTTACATGTTACGTACTTGATGATGTATATATATTGATGATTTATATAAACTATTATATAATTCTAGATTGATTGAATACATTTCTTCACAACCCGTCTCCTCTTACTTTGTCTGAGTGATGCGAATTAATATACTAAATATTAGTTGGAAGTAACTTCGAATTAAAATGACTAACTTCAAGGATATTTGAAATGTAAACATAACACATTAATTGTGACATGCTTGTCAAAGCTCTGACCCCATACACTTCAACAGTACCACTAACAACTTTTTTTCATTAAATTTACATAGTAAGTACTTCTAGTTCTATATAGCAACAGATAATTACTAAGTGCACCAGTATCAAATTTGGATATCTAGGTTCAAATCTACATATGTGTTTTGCTTTTGAAACTTTGATGCTTGTATGGGACAATGGAATCAGACGGGGTGGCCGAACGAGTTGAGCGTCCTTCTCCTGTTTTGGTAGATCGTGGGATTCGAACCCATGAGTTCGAACCCTGGTCAAGTGAAACCAATAACGTAACGGTCTATAGTTGCCGCTCCCTAACCATTCACTTGGCATTATTAAGATAGGGTAAGACGGGCAAGGTCAGACGATGGATTGCAGCGTCGCTAGTGGGGCAGCAAGACAGTGTCCGTTCTCAGTCAGTATCTCACCTTAGATGTTGCCAGTATGTAAAACTCCAACAACCAACTAACTATTGGACTATGCAAATTTGCGCCACAATTGGGGTTTGCCGACAATGCACCGCAAACCTCTCAGGCCGGACCTACCCGACAGGTTCGTTCTATTGGTGTCAATCACAAATTGTGCTGGCGTCAGTTCTGACAATCAGCGAGAGAGAGAAACCCACAGAAATAGCCGCCATAGTTAGTGTGGACTTTGTCAATAAGCAGGATGTTTGGGCATTAGAGTGCGCCCCTCGCCAATTGCACTCAGGCCTCAATAGATGCCATCGATTGCTCAGAATGAAAGCCGCTATGATCAGACTGCAAAATAATAAATATTTATAGATATATAAATAATGCTGGAAACTTTGAAAGTATCCAATGGCTACTTTCCAGGGCCCGTATGCATGGGGCAGTGTTAGCGAGCCAAAACTGGTTTTGGACGGGATTTCTAGTTTAGAGGGGAAAAGTCACTGTGCATGGGCCGGTGTTACGGAAACACCGCGAGTTTAAATTTGGATACACTAACACCGGTCCATAGCAGGTTTAATGGCGGTGTTAGGTATCGAATAGCCCAAATCTATTCAATGCTATCATATTTAACAGAATAAGATACTAAACAAGTGAAATTTGGTCAAATTAACCCCAAAATCGAAGCAATATTGGTGATATTCATATTGTCGAATGTAATACCCCAGTCACACGAGAGGCAGCGTTCGCCGCCAACCTCCCTACGCCCAAAAGGATGCCAACCACCCAGCGTTCCATTGGATACATTGATTCAAATACGTTTTAGGTGCCATGTCGGCGCCATGTCGGCGCCATGTCGGCGCCATGTCGGCGCCATGTCGGCGCCATGTCGGCGCCGACCACATGGTGACTGCAGCATCGCATGTGTTACCACCAACCCAGGGCGGCGCCAGGGCGGCGCTGGGGTGGCGCCAGGGTGGCGCCAGGGCACCAACCATTTTGAATGGCGCCGCCAGGACAGGGCGCAAGGAGGTTGCACGTGCAGCAGCAGCAACCTCCTTGCGCCCAAAATTTCCGAAATGGGCGCCGGGAGGGTGGCGATTTCGCAGCGCCAGGACTCAATGAGGGCGTAAGGAGGGCGCGAGGAGGAGGTTTTGAAGTCGCAAATCGATCGTTAGCGAACGCAGCTCTCGTGTGACTGGGGTATCACAAAACCAATCGGCGCCGCCGCTGCCAGCCGCCACCGCCGCCTCCACCGCGATCAGGCCCAAATCTATTCAATGCTATCATATTTAACAGAATAACATAAAAAAAAAGTGAAATTTGGCCAAATTAAAC
This sequence comes from Branchipolynoe longqiensis, assembly GCA_030323885.1. Classification (NCBI taxonomy): domain Eukaryota; kingdom Metazoa; phylum Annelida; class Polychaeta; order Phyllodocida; family Polynoidae; genus Branchipolynoe; species Branchipolynoe longqiensis. The sequence continues at coordinate 40,419,881 of CM059191.1, forward strand.
CAGAAATCGAAGTGATATTAATGCCACCGCCCAAATTTGCTCAATTTAAACCAATAAACGAAGCGATATTGACGCCGCCACCGCCGCATCGGCGGCCATATTGTCAAATAGAGGTGCTCGCCGGGAACAGGCTCAGAGGGATTTCCCAAATCTATAAATAACTGCTAGGTTAGCTAATGCCACAGCGCTTTGGCACCGTACATTCCCGTGACCCATTTCTCAACACCGGTGTTAGCTACCCCGGCAGCCACCCTTAACACCGGAGCTGATAAAAACTTGTTCATGCATATGGGTCCAGTTGGCTGCACATTCTCAGTTGACGCACCTCAACTATCTACGTTGTATTCAGTTATTCATCTGTGTGCTTGCTTACTGCACACATGCCAATTTGATACAGTGTGCCTTACATTCCACTGAATGACGCTGTTACTGTATGAAGTTAGTTGAATAACTTTCCAGTTGTGAAGCGAAGCTTGTTTTATTTAACAATGCTTCTAGAGTGCAATGATTTTTATCATCAGCTATTGGATCTCAAACATATGGTAATTCTGAAATATTTCTTTGGAGGAAACCTACTGCTGCCAGATAGGCTGCTCTTTCCGATAAGGGCGTCTTTTATATATACTTTCCCATAGGCAGGACAACATATAGCACAGCCTTTGATGAACCAGTTGTGAACCACTGGTTGGAACGGAAAATAAGCCAAACTGAAAATTGGTCCACGGAGCAGGATCGATAGGATGACTGACACCTTCTCAGGTGGACACTCTACTGCCTGAGCTATGTCCCACTCCCTCTAGTTGTGTTACTATTACAAATTCACGGCATTACACGTATGGGCATCAACTATCTGCATTGTATTTAGTCATTCATCTGGATGTTGATTCGACAATGTCACTATAATACAGGGTTCCGTGTGTTCCACTCAATGGCACTAGTACCATATTAAGTCAGTTGAATAACTTCCCCCTTGTGTTCCTACTCCAAATTCACGGGCAATAACTATCTGCAATGAGTGGCTGGTTGTTGGAGCTTTACGTCCTGGCAACATTCAAGGTCATATCAGGACGGGTACGAACTGGTAACAGTGCGCACTCATGGTGACTGTACAGGCACTGCCACACTGGGGAATCAGGCCACCAGCACCATGACCCAATATTGCGCTCAGTCACATTATCATGACATTGAACTATCAAAACCTTGCCCTATCCTATTATTATTGAGTGCCAGGCTGGGAAACAAAAAGTATATCAATGTGTCATTGTTTTGATTCGCCTGGGAACCAAACTGCCGATCTCACAGACGCGAGTATCTCGCTCTACCGGTAATATCTGCATTGTATTCAGACATTCCCAGTTGTGTTTACTACACAGTTCCCTGTGATACAGGGTGCTTTATGCTCCACTGAATGGCACTAGTACCATATGGAACCAGTTGAGTAGTTTTCAAGTTATATTCCTTAACTATTCTAATTATATGCTCAACTGAATAACACTAGTGCCATATTAAACTAGTGTAATATACTTATTTAATTCTTAGATCATTTGCTTTTTAGATCCGTAATGACATTTATTTGTAAATGCTTGAATACACATATTAATATGCATAACACTAGTCATTGTAATATATGCATAAAAGACATCCAGGCACATGTGGAGAACAAAGGAATATGTAAATGAGATGATGTCAGGGTTGAAAGGGTGCCGGTGGTCTAGGGGCCTGGACATGAATAAACCATTCAGTATCCAGAATTCAAAGCGTTCAGACATCGTACTTTCACATGGTGTCAGATAAGATCAATGCCACCTGCTAACATGCTGCCAGGCCTCAGGCCGCCAGGACAGCTCATCCTCTGTAACAACACAGCTAATCTAACTAGGTCAGGTCGGGTGATTATACCGGCAGACAGGCTAGACCTATAAGTTAGTAAGTTTCAAACTGTAATCACACATGAACAAATGTGCATGGTTAGTTTAAGTATTGTTTGCTTTCAGAGTCATTATATTTATATTGTATGTCAAACTGGACACTGTGTCATATAGGAGGCTAAGCAGCCGGATATTTTTCAAAGGACATAAGTGGCTGGGAACATTTGAACATTGGTTAACCTGTGGTTGAAAGCTAATTTCCTGTGATATTACCTTTCTTTACAGTACTATTGTATTTTAACATGTAAACTTGTTGTGACGGTGATGATTTTTGAGATATTGCATATCTAAGAAATATTTTGAAAGGGGGATGTAATATATGCATAAAAGACATCCAGGCACGTGTGGAGAACAAAGGAATATGTAAATGAGATGTTGTCAGGGTTGACAGGGTGCCAGCGGTCTAGGGCCCTGGACGTGAATAAACCATTCAGTATCCAGAAGTCAAAGTGTTTAGACGTCGTACTTTCACAGTCATTGTGTTTGGGTGAAGTTCTTTGAAATGATCTTAAGCCTTCAGCGTCAACCGGTTTGGAATGAATATATCCTCAACCTAGGACCCTATTTAATGTATCTGAATGTCTTTCGGCCCCCATTATTGATACATTCAGTACCTCCTCGAAATAATGACTATAACAGTATCCCGTAGATCTTGGTATATATATATATTTTTGTTTCTTGAAGATTTATACTGCCTATCATGGATAAGTCTGAATAGACTTGTTTTCACCATTAGACAGTTTGTCGGTAGAAAGCCCAAGCCTACACTTTTACCGACCCAAGGTATTTTTAACCTCTCATACCACATAGACATGGTATGATAGAGACTGGCCTTTGATGATGCTTTAAGTTATACACAGTGGTGGACATCCAAATTGGCAGAGGTGGGGGGCATGGGGAATCAAACCACCAACCTTCAGATTAGGAGTCCAACCTAGAAAAACCTCAGACACTCTAACTACTCTACCACAGAGAACACCATATGCTTTATAATTAAAACTGCTATTGATGCATTTCTCCTAGAGATACGGCTATTCAGACACAATACCATGTAGTATTTAATTACTAACATTCGATGAAGTTTGATATGTGAACTGCATTCTTTATTTATCCACGCACAGGGATACCCGTATTGAAATGAGCTTACAGGGATAGCCCTATTGAAATGAACACACATGTATACTCTATTGAAATTAACATACAGGGATACCCCTATTGAAATGGACGCACAGGGATACCCCTGTGTAAATGGACATAGAGGAATGTGTGGTATGCAGGTATTGCCGGTATAGCAATACCTCAGAGAGGTTCACACCCCTGCCCTGAAGAGTTGTAAACCACTGCCTTGTGGTACAGGTTCTTGACAGAACTGAAGGCTAAGGGAGCAAACCCTAAACAGAAAACCATGTCACTGTGGCAGCATTAAGGGCGGTTGATGTATGGAACTCCCAACATCTCCTGACCAGCCACTGCAGGGACAAATAGTTTTGCGCCTGTCTTGACATGTTCTTGCCGGTGTGAAACCTCTATTTGCTCCCCGAGAGAGTGCCTCTGGTAACTTGCAAAAGCCAGCACCACTTCAACACTTTTGCAGGCAGCTTTCACAAAATGTATCAAGTGATGGAGGCATTGATGCTGAAATACAGAGGAGGATGGCAAAGGCGAGCACATCTTTCAGCTGACTACACCAGAGACTCTGGAACAACCACCATGTGTCCATTCAGGTCAAAGGCAAGATCTACCATGCAATCATGCTATCCACCATACTATCCGGAGCTGAGGCCTGGACAGTGTACAGATGACAGGTGAAAAAGCTGCATGCCTTCATGATGCGACACCTGCGTTCAATCATGAGGCTAACCTGGAGGACAAAGTGACAAATAAGGAAATACTCAAACAGACGGGGCTGCCCTCTATGGAAGATCTTCTGATCAAAAAGAATCTCCGGTGGACTGGACACCTCATGAGGATATCATCAGACAGGCTACCAAAGCAGATCCTCTATTCTAAATTGTCTTCTGGTTACAGAAAGAGAGGGCGCCCTCGTCTCCGGTTCAAGGATACCATCAAGAGAAACCTGAAGCTGAGAGACATTAAGACCGACTCATGGACATCACTCTCACAGCAGAGAGCTAAATGGAGAGTGGCAGTCAAGTAATGAAAGCAGTCTTTGTCACATCGCGAATGACAGCATGATGATGATGATGAGAGGAATACCCCTATTTAAATGGACGCACAGGGCTACCCCTATTTAAATGGAAGTACAGGGATACCCCTATTTAAATGGACGTACAGTGATACCCATATTTAAATGGATGTACAGGGAAACCCCTGTGTAAATGGATGTACAGGGATACTCCTATTTAAATGGTAAGTTTGTAACGTCATGCCACATGACATTTTCCTTCTTAGATGAAGATAAACGATTGCGTGAGTTGGAATGTCTGCTACACATTAAGATGCGAGAGACAGTCTGGGACCATTCAGGAAGTGTGACAGCATTCAAGTTGCTTTGTTTACTTTCACAGTTGATATTCTGTATGGGCTCTTTGACACTTGTAAAAAGGATTTTCCTGGAGACATTCAACTCTTTCAAGGAGGCGATAGATCGCTGAAACCATCCATTTAGTTTTTCCAAATGCAGGTTTACTCTGGTGTGATGTAACTTAATTGGGTAATGCTACTTTATTAGGAATGACAGTTGGAAAGTAAACTTGAATTAAAAGTCATCTAATAGTTTCTTTAAAATCATGAATATCACTCAGGGAGTTAAACTTAGATTACTACTAGCTTCTCATTTCCATTAATCTCGTTCCCATAAGACTGGGTATTTTATGGAGATTAAAACGGGCCTAGTGGTATTAAACTGGCTCTTTTACTTAGCTTAAGAACGGCTTACCATTTTCATTAAGATAACTTATATCAGAGATCTTCTATAACTTATATTAAAAATAACCTATCATATCCAATAAAATAAGAAGTATCAGACCAGATTTCTAGATTGGAATCCACATTTTCCAGCATTGTTATTGTCCATGATGTGCACAACCTGGGTAATTGAGAACGAGACTGTATATCCGCCACCTACTGTAAACTCACGGCAACAGCTATGACACAGTTAGCAAATCTAGACACTTCGACCAGAACTTTCAACTGATCGGACATGCTTCCTTAGTGCAGATTTGCCGTCCCACCCACCCAACTAATAACTCAATCGATAGGGTTAATTGCCTGAAATCCTCGAACTCTAAACAAAATACCATTACAAACCTAACTGTAACAAGCTAAAATAGAAAGAATAAATGCCACTATGTATGATTACTGTCTTGCATTATTCAATTATAATATTGGACATCAGAATGAATACCTAACTTAGACAAAAGTCGGCCTCAAATATGTATTAAAATAATCGATATCAACACCCCATTTTCTTTTAGCTTAGACTAAAAACGGGCTGCCAGTTTAATTACCAAATATCTATATCAGACACCATCGTAGAATTTACAACAAAAGTATTTGGCATAAGTATGGACAGTAATGCAATGAACTATTAATGTATCGTGTTGTGAATCGATTATTAATTATGCCTAGCCACATATCCCCATTAAATACTGATTTACAGGTGCATTAGTTGATTACTGTCCACTTAATATAATTCATTATATATATTTATATATGTTGTATAATAATTATGTGATTATAATAACCTGGAATTTCATACTCGCTCCTCAGCTCCACCCGCCAGTATTCGGGTGATGCCGCCTGGGGAGAGTCATCTACTCCTCAACCATACTCAACCTGAGCTTGCTATATATTTGATATACACAGATATTTGATATATTATATATGGGTTATTCTCTAAAACTGGCCAAAATAGTGTGAGTTGGAAACCAAAAGTGAAAACCTTCCAAATAATAGCAGCAAACCTTCCAAATAATAGCCTAATCCAATGTCCTATGAAGGTGTGCATGTTGTGCATATGTCAGAGTTGAAAAAAAAAATAATTTCACTTTTTGAATTAGATCTTATACAAATTGAGCGATACATTAATATCACTAGTGTAACATGAAAATCAAAGACACATCCAGAACCTCTGTTAACATATTCAAACAAGATTTGATTGATTACTGTTAAGCAGACAAGGTTATGACTTACAAGTAAAAAGTTGAAAAATGAGTCGAAACAAAGTTTGGCTACAGGCATAGGGTAAATGTCTTAAATTTCACTTTTTCACATTAGCACAAAATCATATAAGTAAACTTTTAATTTCTTTCTTCGGATAGCTTCAATAAATGCATTATTGCTAACATACTTAATACACAGAGGATACAATAATTATTTCACTTGCAATCAATAAAACAAAGAACAAATTATCAGCATCGTAATGTGGAAACTATATATGTGGTGCCCAGTTTGATAGAATAACCTATATATATATATATATATATATATTATATTTGATACTTTAAATCCTGATTCCCGATACACAGGTCCTAAGTATACTTTCCGTGCATTGTGCGGCTGGCTTTAAATCAGAACTGGCGCTGGCCCCCAAAAGGGGGAGGCAGGGTGGGAAAACATTACTGCGCATCAGGTCAGGTGGGGCGGGTAGGGATAGTCCTTTGAGTTCCGGCCCCATTGTAATATGCATGAAGGACACACATCACTCGGCTTAGAAGGTCATTGCTTTGTCGAGCGAATAATAACCTGTGATGGCCGGTCGTGTAGACCATCAAAGCGGCTCAGCTTTTACTACCATTTCCCAGGCACACACACATATATATTTGTGTATAGATGACATATATATATATATATTCATGTATATGAGCCTGTCTCTTTTGGTGATAACTCTCCTTTTTTTTGGTCCAGCATAATGATTGACACAGAGAGCACAGAAACGGTTACACTGAAAACACGAGGACATTTGCTTCAAATCAATATGTATTCTATTGGGATTATGAAACACCATGTAAAAACAAATCAGTTTATCCTGACCAAATGCATATGTTGATCGTTACAATGGACAAAGTTGTGTCCCATATTACTTATCACCTTTTCAGACAGGCTCATATATATTTATGTATATATATATGTGTATATATTATGATATACATGTCTACATACAAGGAATTCACATGCAAAACCCTGTAAACACCAATCCAGAAATTGAGATGAAAATTGGAAAGAAACCTTATGAAGGTTAATTTGTATGTTCATATTTTGTTGTTCATTGCTCCATCCCCATTTCAACACAAGCAACGCAGAAGTAATGAGAATTAAATTTACTTTCAGGTAACAATTCTTTATTTTAATTACATTTTTGGATTGGTGTTTACAGGGTTTTAGTTGTGAACTCTTCATGTATATATATATATATATATATATATATATGTATATATATATACGTGGTGTTCTCTGTGGCGGAATGGTTAGAGTGTCTGACTTTTTCTAGGTCAGACTTCTAATCTGAAGATTGGTGGTTTGATTCCCTGTGTATAACTTACAGCAGCATCAAAGGCCAGTTGCTCTCATACCATGTCTGTGTGGTGTGGGACGTTAAAAATCCCTTCGTTCAGTAAGAGTGTAGGCTTGGGCTTTCTATCAATAAACTGTCTAATGGTGAAAACAAGTATATTCAGACTTATCGATGATAGGCAGTATAAATCTTCAAATCTTCATATATAATACCAAAAGCTCTATTCTACTGTGAACTTTTACAAGGGCACATACGTGAAGATGGTCGGAGCAAAAGGTTCAAGGACTGCCTTAAATACAATCTGAATACATGTAATCTCAACACTGAAAACTGGGAAAGAGTCGCCAAGGATAGGAGTTCATGGCGTGTTTCTATTCGCAAAGGCACAACACAGTTTGAAACTGATCACATATCTCACAAGCCTGTCCTTCACCTGCCACACTCTAACTGCAGCTCCATCGTCTATGTCCAACATGCTATCACACATTCCAAGCACAGATTTGACTCACCAGTTAACAACAAGTTCGCAACAAATGATGAGTTGCTGTCATCATCGCCACCAATGGACAACCAGGAAGAAGACATACATTTAGTCATTAGTTGTTGGTGTACAGTCTTTATAGCCGTGTTCACATGGACAAAATGTGAGGCGCATCACACAAATCGAATCAGGTGAGGCGAATTGGTTGCGTCCACATGGGCAACATTATCTGCATCACAGGAATCGATTCATGTAGACTACCTCGCTTAGGTGGTTAACACGATCCGCATCACGTGAGTCGAATCAGCCCTAATCCGCATCAGACGTGCGTTCACACGAGAAATGTGAGGCGAACTATACAAGTCGCTTTCTACGAATCGATTTACATTGCCCGTGTGAACAGGGCTTTAGTTTTGGGGTGTGTTAGTAATTTGTAGGTAATTTAGATTGGGAGGCTCAAATGAATTGAACGTCTGCTTCTCGTTTTGGTAGGTTGTACGATTCGAATCCACCGCTTCCGACCATGTTCGCGTCAAACCAATGACTTAAGAATTGATACTTGTCACTACCTTTCCTGGCGCTCGATATACTATTAGGATACAGCAAGGAGCAATGGAATGAGGAAGACCAATCATCCACGATTGAAATTTCCCCCGCTTAATCAACTAATGTACAGACACAAACAAAAATGTGCATTTACCTAGTCAACTTCTCAAATCCTAGGTGGCCGAGCACCCCACCCCAATCCTATACACACACACTCACGGCCAGTGCTTAAACTGGTAGATCCCTACCACCCCTGGCGGATGCGCTACGCAAGACGGCCCGACCACTTCCGGCGGATGGGCTGCGCAGACGGCTCTACCACTTCCGGTGGATGGGCGCGCAGGGCCCAGCGTCCCTTCGGAACTTTAGTGTCAAGCGACGGGGTGTGGGATGGGGATCAAGCCCTGAAGTAGGTCGTCTAGGAACCCATTCCCACGAGGGGATGCTTCCCCTCTCCCCTCTTTTAGCTCCCCCCCCCCACCCTTCCCTCTTCAATCCACCTATCTCCTCTCCCCCCCCCCCCTCTCCCTCTCCCCTCTCCCCCTCCCCCTTCGCCCCTTCCCCTCCCCTAGCCCCCTCACCTCCCCCATCCCCTTTCCCTTCCCCCTCCGCTTCCCCCTTCCCCTCCCCTCTCCCTCCCCCACCCTACCCCCCTCCTCCCCTTCCCCCTTCCCCTCCCGCTCGCCTCCCCTCTCCCCCTTCCCCGTCCCCACCCCCTCCCCCTCCCCCGCACTCTCCGAGACAACAGGTGTGTGGAGCGGGAGTGAAGGAAGAAATGAGTGGTGGGGGGTAGGGGGGTGGTGGTGGGGGGGGGGGGGTGGTTGTCGGGAGGGCGGTTCAATGCGAGGCACCTTGACGAACCACAGTCAAGGTCAGGGCCGGGCAAGACCATGTCTCACATACACAAGGTTTTTACCCGCTTGACATTTGCCATCTGGATAGTTGGCAAATTGAACTCTCACCACCAGACAACGGGCCACCTTTTAAGAACTCACATTTAGTATAAGTCAGGGGAAGTGATGTGGACTCTCGTAGATCAACCGTATATAGTCTGGCTGACAGCTAGTGGGGGTGGAGGTGGGGGTGGGGGTAGGGGTGGGGGTGGGGGATTTTATTGCGCAATAATCCTATGAGTATGTTGAGCGGCAGGTCAGGCAGGAAGACTGACACTGTTAGTATGGTGGGCTTCCGGTGGTGGCGCCAAGGGCCATATTAAGTGAATGACGTATGAAGTAAATAACTTGTAGAGGGGACAGTTCCCTCATTTAGAAGTGTAGATATACTTCCGATGTGTCATATACCTAACTTACCTCGCTATTTAAATATACAGTAAAACCTCTCTAACCCACCACCTCCACAGATCGACCAATCGCTTTATTTGGGTCCCAACAATACCATGCTAACCATATATTCTACCTCCCGAAATGGACCACGTAGCGTCGGTCCCAAGGTCAATCGATTAAAGGCCCAGTCACACTACAGCTTGCGACGACTTTGCGACCATCTTAGACCAAAGAACCCACACTCACCCGTGCCATCCTTGCAAATAAAACAATGGTTGCTGACGTCTGGGCATCACTGGCGACTGGGGGTCCTTTGGTCTAAAGTGGCCGCAAAGTGGTCGCAAGCTGTAGTGTGACTGGGGTATTAGAGAGGTTTTACTGTATATCATATGAACTTCAATTTGGTGCTATAAACAACACAATAATATAGTTTATTATAGGATGTATAATTAATTATGCGTATATAAGTAGGCGGAGTATATATTCCTTATTATTATTATTACTATTATTAATCTACCATCTAGACTATTTATTATGTCCAATCGCTGACTTGCCTCGATTGCCCCGGCAACGCCGCGGACTGAGCAGGCCTAAGTCAGTCTGCTACTCGATTTCAAACTTTACCAGTAAGCCTGTTTATTATGCTCGCCATGTCGCACAATAAACGTGACCGACCCACCTCTCGTCTGTTTCTCTCTCATTACATAGCCCTACCTTATATTGTATATACCGTTGAATATGTCTATTTTGATTAGTGTTCCAATTCCTTTGACATAGATCCACTAGAGTCACCTGGAGTAGTCATTTCTGTGTATGTCACGTGTGTACATATTTATTGTATATCCCAATATGTTTCTTTGTTGTTGTTTTAAGTCCTAGCATTATCTAAGGTCATATCAGGACGGAATACATCCCAATAAAACACATTCTCTACACAGATATCCTTTTCGTGACCCACTGACTTTCCCAGTCGATAACATTGATATCGGATTGATCACTTCGATAGCCTTTCTTATTCCAATTGTTTGTTCAAATACATTTACCTTTCAGTTTCTACTAACCAAATTACCGGCCGTGGTGGCCTAACCGGTAGAACACGGTCGAAAGATAGAATTTATCAAATTGGGTACACATATTGATTTATTATTGATGTATTTGTGCATCTGTAAATATAAAAAATGGCTGGCAGAACAGAATTCAAACTAACTATAAAGTAGAGGTGGTGGCCAAATGCATTAAATGCCCTCTTCCCTTTTTGGTAGGTCATGGGATGACTTAAATTACTTAAAAATTGACTTAGAAATTTACTTAAATGACTTAAACATTGATTCTTGTTGCTACCTAACCTGGGGTTTGGCATTATTAGGATAGGACAAGGAGCAGTAGAATGAGAAATACCAATTGTCTGTAATTTTGACCAAATAAATTATGCTTCAACAGACCATGCAGCAAATAACTGATGGTGCAATGGCGCCATCAGTGGAAACTACCAGGAGACCAGGCTACATTTGAATTAGGTCATCCAACATCACATGGTCATCGCGAGATGTCAATACGTGTCATAGCGACAAGACTTTTGGCAAGCTCGTCTAAAGTATTTTGGGTTCTTTCAGCTCAAATTGCTTCAAAACTATCCATTTTTCCTCAAAATTACTCAGGAGTAATGATTAGTAGGTAATAATGATCAATTTGATATATTTATCTAAGAAATAATATAAAAATTCAAACGCCATCGGACCATGCAACTTTAAAGTTTGTTTTTAGGAGTACATTTGTTGATTAGGGCTTCTTGGGGGAAATTGTAATCGTGGATAACTGGACTGCCCCACCTCACCGTTACTTGTCCTCCTACCCTACTCATGCCGAACGCTAAACTATGTCCCGACAAGTATAATGTGTTGTTTGTTTCTTCGTGTTTTACGTCCTAGCAACATCTAAGGTCATATCCGGACGGTAATTTTTAAGGAATTGTTTGAATCCACCAGGGCTTAAACCCCAGGGTTCAAACTATGTGAATGAAAAATGGTGGCTTGTATGATAGGTTACTAGGCAAAGGTATGTATGACCAGTTTGAGGGAAGGTGATGAGGTAAACAAATTGGCTGGATGAATCCGGGTTCAGAGTTCAAACAGACTGACTTGAATAAGTGGAGGTCATAGGGTTAAGTGAGTGTGGCACTGACACAGCAGGTGGGTATGACCAGGGGTGGAAGGGCGATCTGGAGTAAGGGGCAGGGGTGGAAGTGGCTCAGAGCGATGAGAGGTGAACAATGGAAGGTGTAGGAATGATGGACGAGGAGGGAGGAGGGAGGAGGGAGGAGGGAGAAGGGAGGGACAGGGGCAGGGGCAGGGCAGGGGCAGGGGCTGGGGCAGGGGCAGGGGGATCGGGAGGGGCAGGGGGAGGTGTAGAGGGGGTGGGCATGGGGAGGGGTGGCAGGGGGGGGGGGGGCAGGGGCGGGGACAGGGCGAAGGGGTGAGGGGAGAGGATGGAGGATGGAGGGAGGAGGCGGTAGGCGGGAGGGAGGGGTGAGGACGGAGGGGTGAAGGCTGAGGAGGGAGGAGGGAGGAGGGAGGAGGGAGGAGAGAGGAGATAGGAGAGAGGAGGGAGCTTGGATGGAGGAGGCGGGAGGAAGGGGTGAGGAGGGAGAGGTGAAGGGTGAGGAGGGAGGAGGGAGGAGGGAGGAGAGAGGAGAGACGAGGGAGGAGAGAGGAGGAAGGGGAGGCGGTGATGAGAAAGGATCGAGGAAGGAGGGCGGAGGGCGGGAGGAGGGAGTAGGAAGGAGGGAGGTCGGATAGGGGAGGATGGATGAAGGACGAAGGAGTAGAGGGGTGGAGGGGTGGAGGGGTGGAAGGGGGGGGGAGGAAAGAGGGAGGAGGGAGGAGGGAGAAGGGAGGAGCGATGAAGGATGGTGGGAGAAGGGAGGAGCGAGGGAGGATGGTGGGAGGATTGAGGTCAGGGGGTGGAAGGTGGGAGGGAGGAGGGAGGAGAGGGGAGGGAGAAGGGAGGTCAGGGGGTGGAAGGGGGAGGGAGGAGGGAGGAGGGAAGAAGGAAGAAGGAAGAGGGAGGAGGGCGGAGGGAGGAGGGAGGAGGGAGGAGGGAGGAGGGAGAAGGGAGGAGCGATGAGGGAAGAAGGAAGAAGGAAGAAGGAAGGAGGGAGGCGGGAGGAGGGAGGAGGGAGGAGGGAGGAGGGAGGCGGGAGGAGGGAGGAACGAGATAATGATGACAGATAAAGGGATACGGGACGAGGATGAGGAGTGAAGGATGAATGACTAGGCATTATGTGTTAGGGATTAGAGAAGAGGGGTGAGCGACGGGTGCTAGGAGATGAGTGATTTTAAATGCAGGATGAAGGATGAGGGTGAGGGATGAGGGATGACGTATGCGGGATTAGGATGAGGGATGAGTGGTGAGAGATGAGGGATGATGATTGAGGGGTTGTGTATGGTGGATGAGGGATGATGGGTGAGGGGTGAGTGAATAGGGATGAGTGATGGGGATGATGGATGAAGTCTGATGGATGGGGGTGAGGGATGATTGATGAGGGATGATAGATGAATGATTAGGGATGAGGGATGATTGATGGGGGTGAGTGATGAGGGATGAATGATGAATGATTATGGATTATGATGATGGATGAGGGATGAATGCTGATGGATGCGGTTGAGGGATGAGGGATGAGTGATGATGGATGAGAGATGAATGATTATGGATGAGGGATGCTGGATGATTGACGGGGGTTAGGGATGAGGATCATGGATCAGTGATGAGTACTGATGGATGAGTGATGAGGGATGAAGGATGAGGAAAGATGGATGACGGGTGAAGGATGAGGGAAGAGGGATGAAGGATGAGGGAGATATGCGTGCGGACTGGTGATCATAATGGAGCTGAATGATGCGCTGACTTCTCTCACCCGAGCCTCATGAAGGCTGGGCCAAACCAATGGTAGCAGGTTGCCATTGGAGTGAGGAATGAAGTGGGGGAGGGGAGGGCCGCTGGTACCGCGTGCGTTAGAGGTCGTGCGAAGTGTGAATGATGCCATTGTGAGGAGAGGATGCTTACATAGGGGATCCTAACGAGGGGGGGAGCGGGCAACCCATAGCAACAATGTCACATAAGGGGCACATAGCGACGGATGATTCAGCACTAATTATGTTATGTCTTAACCATCCCGTCCTGATATGACCTTAGATGTTGCTAGGACGTAAAACAACAAACAAACAAATATCTCTTAACCATGATTCTCTGTACCCTTTCACAACACCCATACTGTCTCTATATGTTATATATACTGTAAGTTTCTCCTCAGTTACGCCACAAATATGTTTGAAAATGCGGCGTGAAACCATCCAACATCGATACCGAATCCAAGGAGGTAACGGCAGTAAACAGAACTCTGTGGAAACAGCAAGTGTCACACAGTCTACAATGAGCAGAATCTGCCACGCGCGATACTGCCGAGGACAAGAGGGCCGCCCAGGAGAAAAGCCAGAATAAGTCTAAATAAACTTGTTTTCATCATTAGACAGTTTGTCGATAGAAAGCCTGATCCTAGCACACACCAAAGGATTATATTGTGCACACCATATAGACATGATATCAGAGCAACTGGCGTTTTATGAAGTTATACACAGCATTGGAAATCCAAATCTGCAGAGGTGAATACAATGGGGAATCAAACCACCAATCTTCAGATTAGGAGTCTGACCTAGAAAAACATCAGACTTTCTAACCACTCTGCCGCAGAGAACACCCATCACTTATATTTCCTCTTATCTCATTCTCTATCCATCGTTCAGATCAATACTTCGCACTGAATACTATCCTAATTGTCAATCACAATGTACCAACTTTGTTTAAAGGGATGTCATTTGGGCTGGAAAACCGGGGAATCTGACCTGACACCATTTTCTTCAGCGGACTAAAACCACTTTAATGACAACACAAATAGTGAAACGCAAATTACCAAAGTACAAGGTGAAAAGTAGGGCAGCCAATGTCCGCATTTTCTGGTAACATGACATGCGGTCTAATTACATATTCTAGAAGGCCTAGTTCCCATCCAACTTCCGGTCTTTACCCTTCCTTCCGCCAGCCTAACCCGAATGTCCACCCCTTTTAAAAGCCGGACCAGCAATCTCCGCATCAGCCTCCACCATAAGCATCAAAACCTACAACCGCTAAGCCCCTCCCCCTCCCAAAGATGGTAAACATCTTAAGCATCCAAAGGAAATTCAACCCACCCCAAGGGCAGACCCCATCGCGACAGCCCTTTTGCCATCGGGCACTGAAAATACTGTCTCAGAAGCCACAATGTTTTGAGATTTCTGAAAGATTTATATTGCCGATCATGGATACGTCTGAACAGTCTTGTTTTCACCATTCAACAGTGTGTTGATAGAAAGCTTGAGCCTAGACGTTTACCAACCCAAGGCATGTTTTAGCTCCCGCACCACATAGACATGGTATGAGAGAAACTGGCCTTTGATGATGCTGTATGTTATACACAGCAGTGGAAATCCAAATTGATGGACATGATGGCATGTGAAGTTGACATTCAGTCCATTAGAATTAGGACTTCCCTCCTCAACTGCAGCCGAGTTCTGACGGACTGTGGAAAATATAGGAAGGAAATCAGTTTCAAAGGAATTTAAAGGTGTCTGACCTTATCATTTAATATTGGTTTCAAGGAGGTTAACAATGAATAGCCTGCTAAAAGTATCATCTTTTCCAAACCAACATATGTATCTAGATTTGATCCTACATATTCACTTATATCAGCATCATCATTATCATCATCATGCTGTCGGTCGCGATGCGACAAAGACTGCTTTCATTACTTGCCTGCCGCTGTCAATTTAGCTCTCTGCTGTGAGAGTGATGTCCATGAGTTCGTCTTAATGTCTCTCAGCTTCAGGTTTCTCTTGATGCACTTATTAAGCTTGTTTTGGTGAATAGAGGAGACCAATAAAGAAACGTTAGAAAACATATTGCTGCTGATACCTATGGTATCAGAGTTTTGAGATGCATGCCAACATTACTTTTGCACATTCGAACTTCAAGGATCTCTAAAGTTAACCATTTAAAATAAAAGTTATTTCAATCTAAAACAATGTAGACTATGATTATTACCCCTTTATCGTTACTTCATCAAAATGACATAACCTGAAAACCATCGGTTTATGCAACTTTAAGCTGAAAATGTTGCTTTCTGTAAGTCGGCCTTTGCCTCTCACTTCTCCTTTCGTTACAGACTGGTGTGCATTCACCATAAATAGTTAGCTGTAGCGACTAAATGCACTCCAAACAAATGGACATATACCTAGTAGTACTATAATATTGGTGGTGTTGTTCTCTGTGGTGGAGTGGTTAGAGTCTCTGACTTTATTCTAGGTCAGACTCTTAATCTGAGGGCTGGTGGCTCGATTCCCAATGTCATTACATCTGCCTATTTAAATTACAGCATCATCAAAGGCCAGTTGTTCTCATACCATGTCTAATGTGGTGAGGGAGGTTAAAAATCCCTTGGATCAGTAAAAGTGCAGGCTCGGGCTTTCTATCAACCAACTGTCTGATGCTTAAAACAAGACTGTTCAGACTTATCCATGATAGGCCATATGAATCTTCAAGAAACTAAATTGTAGATAGTATTCTAGTGAGTTACCACCCAATATAGAACTGGGTGTCATTCTACTTCGTTTTTGGCTTCGTTGTATAGTATTGTGTATAGACGCACATTGTACTGTAAACTATAATACCATGACCGAAATTTCCATTCAGTCACCTTATCCTGACACTGAGCTAACCAGTTCTTGCCCTGTCCCACTAATGCTAAGCGCCAGGATAGGTAGCCACAGCGAGGAATTTTGGAAGTCGTTGGTTTGACTGGGCCGCGATTCGAACTCCCCACCTTCCAAATGGAAAGCCAGCCATATTAAGAATTGGGCCAACGCTTCCGATGACAGAAGGAAGCAGCAACTTGATAGTTTTAGTTCGTTGGTTGTTGGAGTTTTACATCCTTGCAACATCTAAGGTCATATGAGGACGGGTGCCGACTTGTGACAATGCGCACTCGTGGTGACTTTATTGTGCTGCCCCCCCCTTGGAAATCAGGCCACCGGCACCATGACCCAATATCCCACTCAGTCACAGTATACAGGCACTGAGCTAACCAGTCCTTGCCCTATCCTAATATAGCCATGCGCCATGCGCCATGCTAGGAAGTGACATATCAATTATGTAAGACACTGATTTGACTGGACCGGGAACCGAACTCCCGACCTCCCGCACGCGAGGCCCGCGCTTTACCGATTCGGCCACCGCGCACAGTTCTTTATGGTGTTGAGCAACTCAACGGAATTATGAGCAGCTCACAGTTCTAAAGAAGGCCAATCTTGCCTAATTAAGAAGCGCGTGTCAAAGGGTAATCACTTTGTTGGCGCTTTGTGCGATTGCATGTTCAGGAAATTATTGGATTTAAGCCGGCCAGGCCCCACACACCCCTCTACCGCAGCCGGGACATGAATATCTAAGGAGAAGGCATGGTGGCGTGTGGAAGGAAGACGTAGGGTTTGTCTATTGTAGACGGCTAGTAAACAAAAGGAATTCATGAATTGTTGATTTATGATTGATTGATTGATCGATGATGTAGCACATGCCATATTCACAGCGAAATGTCAGTGCCCTTTATTATCACTTTTCTTTCACATAAACACATGCATTAATCACATTTATATGTTTACATGAATATGCATAGACAACTCTGAAATCGTTAGTTGATAGTTGATGTTTTACGTCCTGGCAACATCTAAGGTCATATCAGGACGGGGGTTAGATCTGTTTGAAATAGAATGACCCTAATACCAGATGCAATGTTGAATGGTTGTATAACTAACTATTGATTAGAGAATGATATTTTTAGTCCCCCCATACAATTCTATCCAGCCTTAAAGGTGTATACTCTGAGGTTATTTATATTCGGTCCCCCTTATTTGAGATGCATTACTGTTATAATCTACTATACCTTAATTCGATGCAGTTTTTAATTTATAGGGCAGAATTTAGATAAATATTAAGGGAATATATGCCAAATTAATGTATGTCTGCATTCCAGTGTAGGCCTACTGGCCAGAGACGCTACTTCGTCCTGATATGACCATAGATCTTACTAGGACATAAAACCCCCCAAAACAAACATATACTTTATTTACTCATTTTGCGGTACAGCAGTCTACCTAGGAGATAAGCACCGAACTACCATAATTGCTTATTTAATGACTACATCAGCATATAAGCTGGATAGGTGGAATCAAATTGAGGCAAATGCTTTCGATCTCGAAAATTAAATCGCTTCCTTAGATTATAAAGCTTGATTGCAGCAAGATAAATAAAGGATATATATTTCAGTAATGGGTATTTCGTGTGTTAAATATCGCTCTTGAAACAGAACACCTGGATGTATAAGTCTGTGGTTAGAGGATCCGCCTTCTATGTGGCATTACCCACGATCAAACCCTCACCGACTCAAGAGGAAAATGGAAAACTCCCAGTACCCAATTATAGATACACAATTAACATAAACGCACGGGAACGCAGACCCTGGTAGGCCTACTTGAGACGCTATCTAAATAGACAATTTACACATGAGAAGTCACATTCTGGTCTTCTTGGGTGTCCATCAGTGGTGATGATGACAGCAACTCATCATTTCTTGCGAACCCGTCACTGACCGATGAGTGCAATTTGTGCTCGGAATGCGTGGTGGTATGTTGTACATGTGAGTGTTGCTGCAGTCAGAGAGTCTGGTAGGTGAAGGAGACAATCTTTTCTCTGCTGACACATTTGGTTAGCTTGAGATATACAATCAGTTTTAAACTGTGTTGTGCCTTTGCAAATAGAAGTATCCCAGTACCTCCAGTCTTTATCCACTATCTCCCAGGTTTCAATGTTGATTTCCCAGATTTCAGTGTTTAGGAAATATTATTATGTTGCCATGAGTACGCACTGCCACAAGTCGGTACCCATACTGATATTCCCTTAGATGTTGCCAGGACGTAAAACCACTAAAACACACATTCTAATAGGAACATTTGTGACACTATCTTGGTACAGAATCTTGGCATGGGAAGTCAGATTCTGTTATTAACGTTTTGGATACTATCCAACCACAGAATCTAGGCAAGAGAAGTTAGATTCTGGGAGGAACACTTGGGACACTATATATATACGTAGAATCTAAACATGGGAAGTCAGGTCATGGTCGGAATTCTTAACACACCCTCTAGATACAATATCTACATATAACAAGTCAACTCCTACCAGTTGGTGCATTATATACATACATCTTCACATTAGAGGTCAGACAGATCCTGGGAGGTACAATTGGTCAAATATCTAGCGAAAATATCTTGGCATCCAAAGTCAAATCCCAGGACTAGTAGTATGACCCCTTGCTCCCATATCTAGCTACAATATGTACACAAGAAAAGGCAAATTGGAGTAGAAATAATAGGTACGCTGTCTAAATACAACTACAGTAAAAGTATAACCTCTCTAATCGACCACCTCCACAGACCGACCACTCCTTTATATCGATCGGATTAATTGGGTCCCAAACCATCGCCCATACAATATAATTGTAAGTATACATGATTAAACCGACCGTCTCCCTAAATGGACCATTTAAAGTACTCAGTAACTCCAGTAGCCAAACGGGATGGCGGAAGGAGTTAGAGTATCCGTCTCCCGTGTTTGTAGATCGTGGGATCGTGGGTTCGAATCCTGGTCGAGTCAAACCGATGACCTAACAATATATACTTGTCGCTTCCTAGCCAGATGCTCGGCATTACTAGGATAAGGCAAGGAGCAGTGGAATGAGGAAGACCAGTCATCTACGAAATTTCCCCTGCTTAAACAACTAATGTACCAACAAAAAAGTCAGTTCCATGGTTGGTCGATTTAGAGAGGTTTTACTGTAATACCATATACAAAGTCAGATGTTACTAAGAACAATTGGGTCAATATCCGTACATACGCAGCATCTATACATGGGAATGGAAGTGAGATCCTAGTACCAATACATTGTACATACACTGTCCCGACACACGCTCTAGCCTTGGATAGTCAGATCCTGCTATGCTATTTACACAGCATCTATGTCCTGGTACCAATACGTGGTACATGTACTCTCCATGCACAGACTCTAGGCATGGTAAGTCAGATTCAGCTTCTAGTACTTATCCAGTATCTACGCATGGATAATGGAATTTAGGGTCCTAGTACCAATACGTGGTACATGCAATCTCCATACACAGCCTCTAGGCGCACTTGCTATCCGGACTGCACTCTGTCCACACCTCTCTCTATCTCCTCTCCACCGGCCTTGCTCCTCCTTGATATGTCTGAAAAGAGTTCCAGGAGGGGAGCCCGCCAGCATTTCACTTTCTACTCTTACTCTGTCCGTGTCTATGGCTCGCTGGTTGGTTGCCATAGAGAAGATAGACACGGTCCTTTGACTCAACTCTCCTCATTCCTCTTTCCTATAATCTACCCTTTTTTTTTTCTCCCAGGCACACTCCTCCCCCTGACCAGGGCAGTAGTGTGCTTGGGTGGGGCCCTGTACCGTTACCTTTTCTCTCGCTTTGTTCTCGTTGTTGGAACCACCGCTGCACCCATCTTTACCCACCCTTCCTCGAAACCCTTGCTGCTGTCGACTGGATACAAGTGCCAACTACCTCTCAACTACCGCCGGACCGAAGAGATTCGGTGCCGCCTCAACGCTTCACCGTTACAACGTTGTAAACATGTACCCAGCTTCTACAACACTCCCTACTGAATTTAAATCTTCAACCAAATATTGGACCAATATACCTATCATCAATTCCATCATATCAGTACAAATCAACCTCCTCACTCAGGATGTCATATTTCAAGGACACCCTCCTCAATATATGACGGAAAACCAGTGCCCCTGCACTTAAGAATTGAACAAACTAATAAATAAATACCACAACAAAATGCAACTCGTTCAATGAAACATAATCCACAACAAAAGAAGAAAATACGCAGACAAAAAAAGTGAGATATGGCGGGCCCGATGGCATGGCTTGCTTGGCGTGACATGCGGGCCTCTCATAACAAGTACACCATTAAACAACCTGTTACCCGCCTCCACTCACAGCTCCTCCTGGCGGGTAATGTATGCAGCGAGAAGGACGCGGAGAAGGCGGGGAAGGCGGGGGGAGGGTGGGGAAGGAGGGGAAGGCGGGGAAGGCAGGGAAGGCCGGGAAGGCCGGGAAGGCGGGGAAGGAGGGGAAGGAGGGGATGGAGGGGAAGGCAGGGAAGGCAGGGAAGGCGGGGAAGCCGGGGAAGGCAGGAAAGGAGGGGAAGGCAGGGAAGGAGGGGAAGGCGGGGAAGGCGGGGAAGGCGCGGAAGGCAGGACAGGAGGGGAAGGCAGGGAAGGAGGGGAAGGCGGGGAAGGCGGGGAAGGCGAGGGAAGGCGGGGAAGGTGGGGAAGGCGGGGAAGGCAGGGAAGGAGGGGAAGGAGGGGAAGGCGGGAAAGGCGGGGAAGGCAGGGAAGGAGGGGAAGGTGGGGAAGGCGGGGAAGGCGGGGAAGGAGGGGAAGGCAGGGAAGGAGGGGAAGGCGGGGAAGGCGGGGAAGGCGGGGAAGGCGGGGAAGCCAGGGACGGCGGGGAAGGCAGGATAAGGCGGGGAAGGCAGGATAATGCGGGGAAGGCAGGAGAAGACGGGGAAGGCAGGGAAGGCAGGGAATGAGGGGAAGGAGGGGACGGAGGGGAAGGTGGGGAAAGCCTGGAAGAGGGGGGGAGGTGGGGAAGGCGGGGAAGGCAGGAAAGGATGGGAAGGCGGGGAAGGCAGGGAAGTAGGGGAAAGAGAGGAAGGCGGCGAAAGGCGGGGAGGGTTGGGGAAGGTGGGGCAGGAGGGGGAGGCGGGGAAGGCAGGGAAGGCAGGGAAGGCGGGGAAGGCAGGGAAGGCAGGGGAGGAGGGGAATGCGGGGAAGGCGGGGAAGGTGGGGAATGTGTGGAAGGCGGGGAAGGCAGGGAAGGCGGGGAAGGCAGGAAAAGGACGGAAGGTGGGGAAGGCAGGGAAGTAGGGGAATGCAGGAAAGGACGGGAAGGTGGGCAAGGCAGGGAATATGGGGAAGGCAGGAAAGGACGGGAAGGCGGGGAAGGAGGGGAAGGTGGGGAAGGCAGGGAATTCAGGGAAGGCAGGGAAGGCAAGGAAGTAGGGGAAGGAGGGGACGGCGGGGAAAGGCGGGGAGGATGGGGAAGGTGGGGCAGGTGGGGAAGGTGGGGCAGGTGGGGAAGGCAGGGAAGGCAGGGAAGGCAGGGAAGGGAGGGAAGGCAGGGAAGGGAGGGAAGGCAGTGAAGGCAGGGAAGGCAGGGGAGGCAGGGGAGGAGGGGAATGCGGGGAAGGCGGGGAAGGCGGGGAATGTGTAGAAGGCATGGAAGGCGGGGAAGACAGGGAAGGCAGGGAAGGCGGGCAAGGTGGGGAAGGCAGGGAAGGTGGGGAAGGAGGGGAATGCGGGAAAGGCGGGGAAGGCGGGGAAGGCGGGGAAGGCAGGGAAGGCGGGCAAGGTGGGGAAGGCAGGGAAGGTGGGGAAGGAGGGGAATGCGGGAAAGGCGGGGAAGGCGGGGAATGCGGGGAAGGTGGGGAATGTGTGGAAAGGCAGGGAAGGCAGGCAAGGCAGGCAAGGCAGGCAAGGCATGGAAGGCAGGGAATGCGGGGAAGGTGGGGAAGGCACGGAAGGAGGGGAAGGCGGGGAAGGCTGTGGAGGCGGCGAATGCGGCGAAAGCAGCGAACGCGTATTCTGCCTCACCTCACCTCTGGTGGCAGCACTGGTAGAACCCTCCCTCACCAGGTGGTTTGTGTACCTGGTGTTTTATCGGCGAGGGGATTGTGGGGGGAGGGGGGGGGGGGAGGAGGAGGGGGGGCGCTAGGTGTGTGGGGGGCGTTAGGTGGGGGGGATGGCGGCAAACCTTGATCCCACCACAGCGATAACAGGTTCGCCGCCCGCCGGCCCAGCGCCGAGTCAGCCCCGGGGCCGTTGTTTTACATTACTCCCGGCGGAATGGGCTGTAGGGGATGTCCGCTGTTAGTGTTAATTTTAGCAGACGAAGGGGTGAGAAAAACCACCTTGCCTGACTCCCCTCCGCAAGCGCCCCCTCTCACCGCTCTCACCCCTCTCACCCCTCTCACCCCTCTCACCCCTCGCCTCTTGCTACATGGTCTCTCAGAAGAGCCCAACAAAACCCAACTGGAGAAGATGAGGTGTTTATGAGTGGGACGAGAAGGAGGGCGGTGCCTTTGGGGTAATTCATTGTACGAGGAAGTTGCATAGTCCGATGGTTTTGAGTTTCCGCAATTCTCTGAGATAAATATGTTAAATCAATTGGACTAATCTACTTTACGTTAGGTTGAAGCAACTTTATTTTAAATGGCTAACTTTACATATATTTGAAGTGAAAACATGGTACATTAATTTTCCGCAAGCATGTCAAAGCTCTGATACCATATGCTTCAGTAATAACAGTTTCTATTAAGTCGCCTTATCATCCCCTTCTATGCAGGAACATAAATGACTACTAAGAGCACCACTACATTAAAGCTGCATAGTCCGATGAAACATCAAATTTTCAAAACAAAGGCAATTATCTAGATTTGATTCTACATATCTAATTTAGATACTAATGCACTTTTTAAGAAGTTGCTGTCACCCAGAAGGGAATCTGAGTCAATTACATAGGATCTGTCACTGCTGAGGCCTATGGTGTCAGAGTTTTGGCATGCTTGCCTAAATTATTTTCATGTGTTTGAACTTCAAATATCTAAAAAGTTAGCCATTTAAAATAAAAGTTACTTCAAACTAAAGTATGGTAGAATAATCAAATCACTATATAAATCTCAGAAAATTGAGAGAATCTCTAAACCATCGGACTATGCAACATTAAGTTTGATATGCAGGAACAAATCTGTGGTAATGCTTTGGTTTTGAAAATGTCAAGTTGGCATCATACTAGGCAGCTTTAAAACAGATGGTTGATTGGTTATGGATTAACATCGTTTCGGAGGCAAAGCCAAAGGAAATATTGTGGGGTCATGGGTCGGATCCTGGTCGAGTCAAACCAATGACTTATAAATTGATACTTGTCACTTCCTAGCCTGGCGCTCAGCATTATTAGGATAGGGCAAGGACTGGTTGGCTCAGTGTCAGGATAATGTGACTGAGTGGGATATAAGTTTATGGTGCTGGCAGCCTGATATTCCAGCACTATAAAGTCAACATGAGTGCGCACTGTTACAATCGGTACCCGTCCTGATGTGACCTTAGATGTTGCTAGGAAGTAAAACAACAACAAACAAACAACATATTCACGGCATTTGCGTGGTTCGCCCAATACAGGGATATATTGGACTGAGTACAAATATCGGGCCGTGGTGTTTTAGTGGAATGGTATTCCAGTGGAGGAAGCACTATGAAAACAGTGCAGGTACGCACTGCCACAATATCCTATCGTCGAATTATGAATTTAAATGGGTCTAGTACATGAAATCGCATGAATGCAAATACAATAAAATAAACTGTTCTGGTATATTTGATAGCAATTGGCGCCCCAATAAATTAAACTGCTTTTGGTATATTTGACACCAATGGGCACCCCAATAAAACAAACTGTTTTGGTACATTTGATAACAGTGCGCGCCCCGCGAAAATCAACTGCTTTGGGATATTTGATCACAACGGCCGCCCAAATAAAATTAATTGTTTTGGTATATTTGATAACACTAGGCGCCCCAATACATTAAGTTGCTTCGGTATATGCGATAACAATGGTCACCCCAAATACAATATACTATTTTGGTAGACATGATAACAGTGGCGCCCCAATGAATTCAACTGCTTCGGCATATTTGATAACAGCAGGCGCCCCAATAAATTCAACCTCTTTGGTATATTTGATAACAGTGGGTGCCGCAATAAATTAATCTGTTTGCATACATTTTATAACAGTATTCATCCCAATAAATTCAACTGTTTGGTATATTTGATAACGGTAGGCGCCCCAATTGTTGAGTGGTTGTTCCAGAGCAGGTTGTATCACACACTTTATGGGGCGCCCATTACGCCTGTCCTATGGCTGAAGGAGGGAGGGCTCACACCTGTGTGGTCAGTGCCTTCACTGACAGCTACATTCCCCACCTGGAGGAAGGCCAGCCACTTAAGTCTATGGAGAGATGGATACACTGGAGGAGGTGAGCTCTCTCCGCTCAAAATGTCCATCACACAGATTTACTGAAACGCCAACATGTGATTTTGTCATTTAAGAAAGTGAACTGATGAGATGCTATCCTAAGATTAAGAGTCCACATAATGTACAGGCGATTTCAGGAACCATACCTTATAGCCCTGTCACACTATGACGTATCTCGCTGGTGTGCCACCAATGTGCAAAATCACTTTTAATCGTTGAGATACATCAAACTTGTTGGCGTCAGCGCAAAGTATTGGTAGCGTGTTTTGGCGTGCCATCCTGATTTGACCTTAGGTGTAGCTAGGATATAAAACAACAACAAATTGTTTAAGCAACAGTTTGGCGCAACGTCTGGAAACTACCGTCACATGCGCGTGGTGTGTCGTATAATGTTATTCCAGCGATGTCGACATCCTTCTGACGTCGCCATAATGTTGGCACCTGCACATTGACGGTCGTTGTCGGACGTCGAAAGTTTTGTGCAAGCACAAAACTTTGCCGATCCGATGAGGCGTGTCGCTGACTGTCGTAGTCCATCAATGATTACCAACACACGCCTTACATGCGTGTAACGTTTCCTGACGTCTCCCGACGGTTTGCCAACAAATTACACATGTCAAGGCGTGTTGGCGAGAAACGTCTTAATGTGACAGCACCATTAACCCGTCAAGAGGTCAATCTCAGTCTGAGTCCAAACAAAAACTTACAAAAATGATTCTTTTCATTAAATCACCCTCCATGTGGCTTCGTTACGGTATATGCTGCCGACACGGCGTAAATAAACCACAAATGAATCAATCAATTACTCAATGTGACAATGCACACTCATAGCGACTTTGCAGTGCTCCCCACTGGGAGACCAGGCTGCTGGAACCATGCTATGATATCCTAGTCAATCACATTATCCTGACACTGAACTAACCACTTCTTTCCCTAGCCTAATAATGCCAAGCACCATGCTAGGTAGCGACAATTATCAATTTTGTAAGTCATTGGATTGACTTATCCAGGAATCCAACACCCAACCTCCTTCCACACGGGAAGCCATATCTCTACGGATTCGGACACCGAATTCGGTGGCTTCGCTAAGATAGAAAAAGGATTTATGGAAATATCATCACACATTATCTGCAACTTAGAATACCATCAGTTACCGAGCAAAGGCTTACCTAATTCTGTCACTGGTGCTCCACCGCCTGATCCGGCTACACACGGCGGTATCCGGCTACACGCGGCGTATCCGGCTACACACGGCGGTATCCGGCTACACACGCGGTATCGTATGGGTAGGGAGTTGGTGGGGAGGTGCTCCGGAGGTGCTGGGCAGACGGTCGGGAGTTGTTCGGGACTTGCTCGGCAGCCGCTCGGGAGTTGTTCGGGAGTTGCTCAGGAGGTGATCGGGAAAAGCTCGGGAGTTGCTCCTGATGTGCTTGGGAGTTGCTTGGCAACCGCTTGGGAGTTGCCCAGGAGTTGCTTCGGAGGTGCTCGGCAGCTGGTCCGGAGTTGTTCGGGAATTGTTCGGGAGTTGCTCTGCAGGTGCTCAGCAGCCGCTCGGGAATTGTTCGGGATTTGCTCCGCAGCCATTCTGGAGTTGTTCGGGAGTTGCTCGGGAGGTGTTCGGGGGGTGTTCGGGAGTTGCTCGGGAGTTTCTCTGGACGTGCTCGGCAGCTGCTCGGGAGTTGTTCGGGGGTTGTTCGGCAGCCACTAGAGATTTGTTCGGGAGTTGCTCCGCAGCCGTTCTGGAGTTGTTAGGGAGTTGCTCGGGAAGAGATTGCTGGGGAATTGCTCAGGAGGTGCTCGGCAGCCGCTCGGGAGGTTGCCCGGGAGGTGCTAGAGGGGTGCTCGGGAGGTGGTCGGAAGTTGTTCGGCAGCCACTCGGGAGTTGTTCGGGAGTCGCTCGGGAAGTGCTCCTCTTATCGCATGTGCAAGTGAGGGCGAGCGGGCTACCAGCGGGCCTGACTGGCGGGCCCTAGTTAGTCTGGGGACAGTTGCCAGCCCGTGCAGAGTGGAAAGCTTCAATAGACTACATCGCCATTCCAGCGGCGTGGTGCATTGTGGGATGCGTGGAAGAAGAACAAACCCTCGCGAAGCTCATAGCTAATGCTAAAACACTGGGTGCAGCTATGAAATGTGCTAGTTTCAGCTCATCTTAGCTCTTCTTTGAAACATAGAATACAAACTAAAAATATATATATATAATAAATTCAGATATTCATCGTTTAACCAGCATTGCATTTACATCAATATAATCAGCACATCATATGCCATGTGCATTTAGATTTAGACAAATCTGGGCACTCAGAGTAGTGCTAGAGCCATAGCCAGAGTCAGTTTTACTTATTGTATTCATATTTTTATCAATATCCTATGGTTAATGACATATGTAGAACTAGAGAATGAGTAGTGTTAATCAGATATTGGTTATATATTTCTCTGAAAGAAGTGTATGTTGACACATTTGGCATTTTAATATTTAGAACAATAATTAATAAGGTGGATAGCAACCTTAAAGTGACTGATTGTTTTGTCTGGAATTGTATGTTTCTTAGCTCAACATGTTTAACTATGGTGAGTTTTGTCTTAGATATATTCATCAGATCATTATATTGCATGTGTGCATACATGTTTATGCAAATTCTTATGTATTTCTATTAATTTTGAATAACATGGAAGTTATTCCCTATGCATATCGGCTAACTCAATGGTTGTACGCATTTGCTTTACTGCCAACACCGTTTTTGGCGCATGCACAGTCGAACGGTGATCTCGGCTATTGGGGCCAAATCTGAAAATGAGCGCGGTGAGAGCAGCGGGGAGGAGGGGCTGAATGACTTGACCTCTGCTTCCTAGCCTGGTGCTCAGCATTATTACGATAGGGCAAGGATTGGTTAGGTAAGTCTCAGGATAATGTGACTGAGTGTGATGTCAGGTGATGGTGCTGACAGCCTGATTTCCGAGTGAGGCAGCACTATACAGTCGCCATCAGTGTCACAAGTCGGTACCCATCCTGCTATGTTGCTAGGATATAAAACTCCCCAAAACAACCGACTATTGTGGGATTAACTGGGGTAACTAATAATTCTTGGTAACTGCTGATGATTATTCCACAATACTCCGTTTGCATTCCTTTGCAATTGTTCAGTCTTTTTTTATGACCTAATGTCTTCATTATTCATGCCTGACTATCATCAGCAGACAGGAGAGATCACACATTGGTATTTTTACATGAACATTTCACTGATGACGCACTGGTCACTTCTGCATTATACATAAGTTTGCTCACAGTCCTAAGCAGGAAAGGTTGAAGATTATATTACCGGTATTTGTGGACTACCACGAGTGCATTAATCTGTCATAATCAAACAACCCACTCAAAAGTCATAGTATTCTCCGAGGAGGACAGAAAATACCATTACTCTATATTTGTTTCCTTTCCTAATTGTTGATTGACCGATGACATTTTAAATTGTGAAAAACTGGTTTTCTTCATTTGACTGTTCCTTGTGTTATCCTAGTAAGGTCAACCACCATGCTAGGTACCGACAAGTATCACTTTTTAAGTCATTGCTTTGACTCGATCATGGGTTGATCCCGGGGGTTCAAATCTCATGAACTCCAAAAACAGGAGGTGGGAATGAGTTTATATATATTTTAGTAGTCCAGACATGAACTCGACTACCATACCATGGCAGGAAGTACTACTCTGTCACCATCGCAGTTTACAGCAATAGGTGGTGCTACGGTAGCCGCCGGGCAAGGCGCGACAGGGCTGCCATCTACTGCATGCGGCTAGCATAACCTTCCTCCCCCCCAGGAAGTTGATGTGGGACCCGGCAGGGCAGAGGCGGGTCACTTGATTGTGGACGTCGCAGTGAGCGAAGAATAAAAAGGACTGTGAAGCGAGCATACCCATTCTCCTACTTGCTTGGGGGGGGGGGGGGGGGGGGGGGGGGGTGCCGCATGAGGGTCAAGTTCTGGGTGGCCAACAAAGGGGCCCCATCACGATTTTAAAATCTGACCATCCGAGCATATAGGTACATATATTAGGTTGATGCGGTAGTGACCATATGCAGCTGGTATCCGGGTGGCCAGGAGCCACTCACAGGTGGCACCCTAGTGGCGGAGGATGAAACTAAACCCCTATGGAGTAGTACAGTAGGTAATAACTAAGTCCTATGACAGTAATACAGTAGGTAATAACTAATATAGAGAGAACTGATAAGTGATAATGTCCTTGTTTATATTCCCATAATAGATTATAGAGCAAAAAACACTATCTTCCTAGTTCATTTTCTTGGAATGCAACTAACTAGCACCAGAATCAATTAATGTACCATTTCCATTTATCTCCCATCTGTGGAACAGCAAACCTGCTACTGGCCTCGTGCGCTAAGATTGATGGTTCCACGGGTACCAGCAGTATACATACAGTGAAGGCTCTCCTGACAGCCCTCTTAACTTCTGACCACTGCCATCAGAGGTCGCCTCTAAGCACTGACCAATGTCAAGGACGAACCTGACACCGCAGAGAGAGCAGCAAGCAGGACGGTGTAGGCCTACCTCTGATGTTTAGAATCAGAGGGAGCTCACTGAAGGAAAGGAACCAAGCGCAGCGTATGTAGGTCAAGTGAGGGAACTACCCAAAATAAAATACACACCTTGACCTATATCGATGTTGACCCCAAGCGTCAGACCAGGGTCACGCCAGCAGATGGGTGCACCTTCATAGTTTCAATGGCAGTCACCAAGTCAGTAGTTGTGGGAATTTCTCAGAAATCCACATGTGTGTGGTTATCCGCCTCCCTTCTCAATGTGGTGTTCTCTGTGGTTAGAGTGTCTGACTTTTTTCTAGGTCAGACTCCTAACCTGAAGATTGGTGGGTCGATTCCCTGTGCCCCTACCTCTGCCAATTTGGAGTTCCACTGCTGTCTACTGTGTGAGTGAGGGTCAAGTCCATACAGTCACATCCATACAGCATCATCAAAGGCCAGTTGCTGTCTTACCATGTCTATGTGGTGTGGGAGGTTAAAACTCCCTTGGGTTGGTAAAAGTGTAGGCTCGGGCTTTCTATCGACAAACTGTCTAATTGTGAAAACAAGTCTATTCAGACTTATCCATAATACGCAGTATAAATCTTCAAGAAAAAAAGAAAAGAAAAGGTACAATTTTCATAGTCCTATGACTTTGTTGTCAGTTTGTTCCATATTATTTCAGATACATTATAGTCTAGTTGCATAGTCCGAAGGGTTTGTTTCTGTTCTTTTCTTAGGTACATATATTAGGTTGATGGCAAACATATATTTGATTTTACTTTGAATACAGGTTTATTTTAAATTACTATCTTTTGAGCTATTTGAGGTGCAAGCATTCCAAATTAATGTTTGCAAGCACGCCAAAACAGCATAGGCTTTTGCAGTAAGAGGTTATATTCACTAGACTCTGCATTCCCTTCTATGTTGCAATACAATGATTAATATGAGCATCAGTATCTAAGTTAGAGATGTAGAATCAAATCAAAGGTCAGTGTTTTGTTTTTGAAAATGTTACAAATTCATCGGAATATGCAGGTTTAAGTTGATCATAATAATAAACATTACTTGGATTTGAAGTAACCTTTATTTCAAATGCTTAACTGTGAAGGTATTTGAATTTAAATTATACACATTTAATGCTGTCATGCATATTAAAATGCATGCCCCCATAGCTCTCAAGAGTGAT
The DNA here is from genome assembly GCA_030323885.1 of Branchipolynoe longqiensis. Taxonomy (NCBI): domain Eukaryota; kingdom Metazoa; phylum Annelida; class Polychaeta; order Phyllodocida; family Polynoidae; genus Branchipolynoe; species Branchipolynoe longqiensis. The sequence continues at coordinate 40,450,582 of CM059191.1, forward strand.
CAGGTTATACTAAATTACTCCAGTCTTCCTTCTATGCAAGATTGAATGCTTAATAGCTACACCAGTATCTCAAGTATGCAGGTATGCAGGTATTGCAATACCTCAGGGATTTGATGCCCCTGCCTTGCAGAGTTGTAAACCACTGCCTTGTGGTACAGGTTCTTGACAGAACCGAAGGCTAAGGGAGCAAACCCTGAACAGAAAACCATGTAACTGTGGCAGCATTAAGGGCAGTTGATGTATGGAACTCCCAACATCTCCCGACCAGCCACTGCAGGGACAAATAGTTTTGCGCCTGTCTGGACATGTTCTTGCCAGTGTAAGACCTCTATTTGCTCCCCGGGAGAGTGCCGCTGGTAACTTGCCAAAGCCAGCAGCACTTCAACACTTTTGCAGGCAGCTTTCATGAAACACCATCAAGAGAAACCTTAAGCTGAGAGACATTAAGACCGACTCATGGACATCACTCTCACAGCAGAAAGCTAAATGAAGAGCGGCAGTCAAGTAATGAAAGCAATCTTTATTGCATCGTGACCGACAGCATGATGATGATGATGAGTATCTCAAGTTATATATAGAGAATCAAATCGAGGCATCGCAATTATATCGGGATAAGTTCACCCTGCAGGCTGGGTATTAACTCCTAAAATTGATGTGCACTATATCCAGGTGCAATGACAAGCGAAAACATGTTTGGACATTCTAGAAGGATGCATATAGTCATGATGGGCGTGAGAACATGATGGGCCATTCATCTTGCATTAATTTGAAATCAAACCATCCAGTCATGTTTTTGAATCTGTGAATGTATCCTCGTCGTTTTCGATTATACTAGATCCGATAAGATTAGCGTGAACTGCAGTTAGACGGGGACTGTTCACTGAAACTGTCCTTACACTATGATGTCATTACTTCATTTCACCCCCACTTACAGTCATTACCTCATCCATGCCCCTCATTCCTGCCACTCACACTTATTACCTCATTCCTGCTAGCTTACAGTCAAAATCTCATTGTTGCCCATTGTAATTATTGCGTTATTTCTAACCTTTAAAATCTGTATCTCAATCCTACGCCTAAAGGCCCTTTCACACTGCATAAGTGAATACCGATGTAGGTGACACACGCTGTCATACAGCAGGAATTTTGAACATGCTAACAAATACTACTTATAACTTGTCTCAGCATACAGCAGTGGGCTGTTAACGAATACTACTCATGCAAAACATACTCATAACTTCTCTCAGCACAAACCAGCATACAGCATCGTACGCCAATGTGTTGCCGCAACATCACAAAGGTCGGCCAATACAGCATAATGTGACCGCACCTTTAAAGTAATTACCTCATCCCTGCCCCTTGCAGTGATTACCTCATTCCTATGTCATGCGGTGATTCCCTCATTCCTATCCCCTGTAGTCATTACCTCATTCCTGCCCCTTGCATTCAAAACCTCATTTATGTCCAGCGAGTCATTACCTCAGTCCTGCTGCCCACACTCATTACCTCATTCCTGTATCTACATTCATTACCTCATTCCTGCCACTTTCTGTCATTACCTCATTCCTATCCACTGTATTCATTACCTCATTCCTGCCCCTTGCATTCAATACCTCATTCCCGTCCTTACAGTAATTATCTCATTATTGCCGCCCACACTCATTGCCTCATTTCTGTCCCGACAGTCATTACCTCATCCCTGCCACTTCCAGTCATTACCTCATTCTTATCCCCTGCAGTCATTACATCACTCCTGCCGCTTGCATTCAATACCTCCTTCCTGTCATTACAGTCATTATCTCATTATTGCCGCCCACACTCATTGCCTCATTTCTGTCCTGACAGTCATTACCTCATCCCTGCCACTTCCAGTCATTACCTCATTCTTATCCCCTGCAGTCATTACATCATTCCTGCCCCTTGCATTCAATACCTCATTCCTGTCATTACATTCATTATCTCATTCCTGTCACTGACACTCATTACCTCATTCCTGTCCCTACATTCATTACCTCATCCCTGCCTCTGTTAGTCATTACCTCATTCCTATCCCCCGTAGTCATTACCTCATTCATGCCACTCACACGCATTACCTCATTCCTATCCCTACAGTGAATACCTCATCCTTGCCCCTTTTAGTCATTACCTCATTCCTATCCAATGTAGTCATTACCTCATTCCTGTCCCTACAGTCAGTACCTCATCCCTGCCACTTTCAGTCATTACCTTATTCCTATGGTCTGTAGTCATTACCTCATTCCTGCTCCCTCTGCAGTCATTACCCGCTTCCTAACCCCTACCCCATTACCTCACTCCTACCAGTAGTAAGCACCCCAATCTTGCCGGCTCCGGGCGGCGGTGACAACCTTGGCAGGTTGCCGGCGAACAGCCCTTAGATCACCGGGTACGGACCCCAGCTGGTTACTTGTTGATTGTTGTTGGAGTTTTACATCCTGGAAACATGTAAGGCCATATCAGGATGGGTAGCAACTTGAGACACTCGTGGTGCCTTTATAGTGCTGCCCCACTTGGTGACTAGGCCAGCAGCACCATGACCTGATATCACACTCATTCATATTATCCTGGCAGTGAGCCAACTAGTCCTTGCCCTATCCTAATACTGCCAAAAACGCCTGTCTAGGAAGCGACAAGTATCAAATGTTAAGTCATCGGTTCAGATACTAGCAGTGCAACACTTGGGGAGGGACGGGTGGGGAGGGGGTAGGGCTTACCCTGATACCCGCAACGTTTGCTCACGGCTCAGCCTCCATCCTTCTCATCCACACACCCACACACCCACACACCCACACACCCACACACCCACACACCCACACACCCACACACCCACACACCCACATATCCACATAGCCACACCCACACAACCGGGCGCTACCGTCGCAACAGGTCAAACAAGCAGACTCTGGTTGATTCTCTCCAGTCACGCCAATGGGACAACCATGCCCATGTTGCGGGCGGGCCCATCGCACACTATATTGACCGGCGCTATGACATTCACATCGCTCTGCCCCCTGGGGGGAATATTATCGCCGCCATCCGCAGTTCCCTCCAGATGGCGCCCCACTTTCATCTCTACATGCTGGACGACTCTGATACTGATAAGCCGTGGCATAGTGTATGTGTGGGGGTGTGTGGGGGTGTATGTGTGTGTGTGTGGGAGGGGGGTGATCGCGGTGATATCCCATCACTGGGTCTCCCATGAATCGCATTCGGAAACAGGAATCCGATAACCTCTGGGTTCGAACCCCAACCGAGTCAAACCGATGACATAAGAAAAATGATACTTAGTCACTAAATAGCATGGTGTTTGGCTTTACTAAGATAGGGCAAGGAACAGTGGAATGAGCCAGTTGAAATTTCCCCTGTTTAGTGAACTAATGTACCAGCAACAACAAGGTTATGGCTGTTTCGTACAATAATATCTTATACCTATAAATAAAGTCCCCAAAACCACAATTTGTAGCAAGGGTCTGAGGACTTCTCTGATATGTTTTCTTTCTTCTGGGGCGCCAATTTCGCTACCGCCATCTAACGGATTCTGACAGAACTTATCCATCACAGATCACTGCCTTGCTCTGGTCCGATGGCTAGCGAGTCAGGAGCCAATGGAATGTTGAAACAACATATTGGCACATATTCAGTTCCAATTGGACGTGTTTAGCAAACTTGATGGTGATCACTAACTTTGATACCGACAGCTTGTCACAATTGTTGTTCATAGTGAATGCAAATGCAAAACTGCGTTTAGAAATGATAGAGCTCTAACTCCTGACATATTGCGTAGGGTATGTTTAGGATGTATAGATATGAAGCACTCTTTTCCAAAACACGATAAGGGACGATACAAAAAGCTTGTAGCTTGTGATTTGGGAAAGAGCTCTTTATATATGTATATATATGAATAATTCTTTATATATCTGGAGCGCTCTTTGGCAAAGCATGAGGTACGAGCTTTGCATTGGCATTGCAAGGTCGATTTTTTATTGGCCCTTATCAGGTTTTGGAAAAGAGCTCTTCATATATATATAGTACGACAAATAATGGCCGTGCTATATATATATAAATATATATATAGTAAGTCAGAGGTCCAGCCAATTACATCTATGATGCTACTTACCGCTCTCTGCTCACTTTTCTGTCAGCAGCGGATGCACAAATTAGTCCAGCCAGTGTGAGCAGTCTCTGCAGTGTGAGCAGTATGAGCAGTGTGAGCAGTGTGAGAAGTGTGAACAGTTTGAGCAGTGTGAACAGTGTGAGCAGTGTGAACAGTGTGAGCAGTGTGAGCAGGGTGAGCAGGGTGAGCAGGGTGAGCAGTGTGAACAGGGTGAGCAGGGTGAGCAGGGTGAGCAGGGTGAGCAGTGTGAGCAGGGTGAGCAGGGTGAGCAGGGTGAGCAGTGTGAGCAGTTTGACCTGGACTAGCTATGTGAGCAGGACGGTACCTAACGGTCGTGATGACTTTGAACAATCAGTGTACGTTGTCCGCTTAAGTGCCTAAGTAAAAATATCCAGAATTGCCCCGGTTTCTAGTCCTTATATCTGTTGTAATCCACAGTGAGTACCTCCCCACCCTCCCCACCCCCAACCACCACTTCACTAACCTCAATACTCCATCATGCCGCTACGCCATCACCCCCATCTCCCATCACTCATCACCATATTACTCACGAGCCATCACCATTCAGGCCCTCACTGCATTAGTCGTCACTCATCACATCTCATTCGTCACTATATAGCCAATCAGTATTTCACCATCACCCATCAGGCTTTATTTGTCATGAAGCCCAAGTATGCTATCCCCCATTCACACATCACTCATACTCTATTAGATCTTCTCATTGCTCCTCACTGCATCAACCCTCACTCATCACCCAATGCTATACATACGTCGCTCATCACTGCCTCACCCATCACTCATCACCCAATGCTCATCACATGTCGCTCATAGCTGCATCTTCCATCTGCATGCAGCAGCAATATCCATATTGCATCACATATCACTCATCACCGCATCACACATCACTAATCATCATTCACTCAACCTACACCCGGAATAAAATGTCACCCATCCGCCATCATCTATCTCTCCTCTTTTCCCACACCCTCACCCTCTACCCTCCATCGTCCATCCTCTAACATTCCATCCTCCACTCTCCACACTGCACACTCCATCCTCAACCCTAAACCCTCCATCCTCCACCCTCCATCCTCCATCCTTCATCCTCCATCCTCCACCCTCCATCCTCCACCCTCCATCCTCCATCCTTCATCCTCCAACCTCCACCCTCCACCCTCCACCCTCCACCCTCCACCCTCCATCCTCAACCCTCAATCATCCATCGTCCATCTCCAGCACCCACTATCACCCATCACACATCACCCCTCACTCATCCCTTCATCACCAGTCACTCATCCTTTATCTGCTCAACAACTGAAAACCCCATAACCCGACACCTATCACAAATCACCCCTCACATATAACCCATCACCCAGGAACATGACCACCTCATCACCCCATTACCAATCACCGTTCGCCCATCACCCATCATCCATTACCGACCAATCACCACCCAGCACCACACATCCCACCCTAACCCATTAGGAACCACACTCCCAGACACCCGCAGACACCGGATCCACGCCTCCTAATACCGACAACAATTGGCTGCGCTCATCCCATCGCACTGCGGCGATAGGTAAGTCCCCGACCCCCAGACAATGCTACCATCAAGAATTCTAATAAGTGCCACGGAACCGCATTCCTGAACCTTTTACACAGGCCCAATCCCATTTGCATTCATTTAGTCAGGTAAACCTAGTTTATCCACAAGCATCTATGGGTGCATCCCAAACCCTAACCGCCCACCCACCCCGCCCACACGGCCCGCTCCCCACTTCAGCCCCTTCCACCACCACCCCCCGCCCCATCCTCCACCCCACCCCTCCCACGCCACGCGCCCCCACCTCAGCCCCCCACTCTACCACCCCACATCCAGACCCTGCTCCCCCTCCCCCGCCTCCCCCGCCTCACGCACCACCCGTTGCACCCCCTCCACCTCCCCGCTCCCGCTCCCCCGCCTAGCTCCCCCCCCCCTCGCCGTGAGCCCACCCCCCTTCCCGACCCCCCTCCACCGCCCGCCTCCCCATCCCTCGCCCCACTCCCCCGGCATCAGCCCACTCACCCTCCCCCCATCCCGCGCCCCGCTCCCCCACCTCAGTGCCCTTCCCCACCACCCATCCCCACCCCGCCCGCCCTCCCTCCCATCCCCCGCCTCGCTCCCCCACCTCAGACCCCTCCCTCGCCACTCCTCGACACCCCCGCCCCCCTCCCCCCTCAGCCCCCCCCCCCATCCACCGCTCCGCTCCTCCACATCAGGCCCACCTGCTCATCCGCCCACCCCGCACCCTCTCCTCCACCTCAGCCCCCCGGCAATACGCCACCCCCCCCCCCCGCCCCGCCCCTCCCCACCTCAGCCCCACCTGGCCATCCGCCCACCCACCCCCGCCCCCGCTCTCCCACCTCAACCCCCTTCCCCCCCATCCCCCGCCCCGCTCTCCCACCTCAGCTCCCTTCCCCGACCCCACCCACCATCCCCCGCCCAGCTCCCCAACCTCAGCCTCCTCCCCTCCCCTCATCCCCCCCCCCCCCCCACCTCATCCCTTTTCCCCGCCCTCCCCCGCCCTTCCCGGTCCTCTCCACCACCATCCCCCGCCCCGTCCACCACCTCAGGCCCCTCCACTCCCCTGCCCATCACCCGCGCCTCTCCCTCACCTCAGTTCCTTCCACCTCCCCCTTCCCCCCTGACCGAGTGCGGGGGCCGGTGGCTGGCGTCTCCGACTCACCCAGCTCTTCTATATGTAAACGAGGCATTATGTGGCAGGCAGTCAGAGCCAAATTACATTACTGTTAAATTGTAATTTTCTGCCAGCCTCTCATTTTGTTGCCGCGTGGCGTGGAGGTGGCGGTCGGGGTGGTGACCGAGTGAATGGGGAGTCAGTGAGTGAGGCAAAGGCACACCGGGCATTAGAAGGAACTGTTGCCGAGGCACTGACGCAGTCAGTCTGGTCGAGAAGATCACTGTTTCAGGCAGAGGTAATGGTCCGATGGACAGTGTATGTGTGTGTGAGTGTGTGTGGTGTATGTGGGTGTGTGGGTGTGTGGGTGTGTGGGGGTGTGGGTGTGTGGACGTGTGGGTGTGTGGTTGTGCGGGTGTGGAATGTATGTATGGGTGGGGGTGGATTGTGGATGTGTATACTTATGGACGTGTGTATGTATGGCCGTGTGGACGTGTGAACATGTGGACATGTGGAAGTGTGGACGTGTGGAAGTGTGGAAGTGTGGAAGTGTGGAAGTGTGGAAGTAGGGAAGTCAGGCGGTGGAGGAAACGATGTTAATAGGAAAGCATCAGAACTCATCAGAAAGCAGTTAATCCTTTATATAGGTGGATTGGCAACAGCTTAGATTAACAGCCGGAATTAGTATGCAGATCCACAATTAATCCTCAACAAATCGCCTGAACTTAGGGTACTCTCGTGTAACGGAGGTAGAACTGTTTAGTGCATCTTCTGCGGCTGACGCTGATACAATTTGGCATTTGCTGAACTTGCTGAGCGTCCCGCTCAGTCAGCAAGGCTGCTCGACACAAAACAATAATCTGTTTGGAGCTAAATGCGCCGATAAACATGGTTCTACATAATTATGTGAGGTATAAAGCACTTATGAAAATATGATTTGTGTGTCTAATTTTCCTGCTTTGTTATTGTGATGGCCCACGGTCTTCCACACTGCCACACATTCACGGAAGAACGCCAAGATTTAGCACAGTACGCTTCCAACTATTTATTATCAAAACCTATCTGCTCTCCACAGCGTCAACAGTCAACTGACCCGCCACCTCACTCACCAGGTCCCACATTGCCTCTATAGATGGGTGGGGGGTGTGCTAGGTGTGATATATGCGTAATAGATGTATAGGTGCGTGGCTAATATATGTTAACGAGATGCAGAGTTTGAGACAAAGGAATATGCTAATGAGATGACGTTATGGAAAGTTTAGCTGGCAGGTCAAGCGAGACCTAGGCCATGAATAAACCATTCAGTATCCAGAAGTCAAAGTGTTCAGATGTTGTACTTTCACACTAGCCACATGCAGTAGATGGCAGCCCAGTCAGGGCTTTGCCTGGTGGCTAGTGTGCCACCACCTAGCACAGGTCAGTGTAACTGCGTAGGTGTGCTGCCACCATGTGGTAGTGGGGCTCATGTACAGACTACTACATTATTATGTTATTCTAATTGCTGCATCTATTCCTGTAACCTCCTTTGATATGTTCTTGGGTAGTTTCGGTTACTGGACGTTCGGGTTTCAACCTGTAGAGCGAATGGGATGTGAGCAAGCAGCTCCGCTAATGCTACTTCCTCTCCTTCCCTCCAGGTGGTGCCTCACCCCGATTTGCAGTGTGTCTTTATATGTGACATATGTTTTACAGACTGTAATTTACTATTAAGTTGAGCGCCTGCTGACTGTGTGACAGGTTGTGACTTCGATTCCAGGCCGAGTCAAACCATACTCACAACCATCACCTTACCCACACCTCTACCCACACCCACCACCCATACCCACCCATCTATCCAAACCAACAGCCAGATGGATATCCATACTCGTAACTAATACCCACACATTCACACCTTCATTCACACCCATTCCCATATTCCAAGCCACGCCCACACAAGGCTTGAAGTACTGACATTTTCAGCCAACTGGCCGTAATAAACCTGCTAATAATCTGTGGGATGCATCTCGTTTTCGGAGACAAAGCATCATTATACCATATGCAGCCTATGACAATAACCCTATATCTGTCCTGAAACTAATATGTCCTTTTACAATCCCCATGGTGCATAATGAACCACAAATGTCTCTGCACCGGCCATTCACACTATTCACCCATGACCTAATTCGGCATTGGAATGAGCCTGAGTACGCGTCGGGTATTGGAAATTGCCATAAGACACTGCTCTGCACTGATGTGTATGAACTACTACAGAAATTAAATGAGTAAAATTTGAAGATATTCACTTTTGAAACTATCATATTAATTTTTGCAGACCTTTTTTTCTATTTATTGGTCAATTTTCATGAAGATTGAGTGATGATCATATGCATTTCAATAGGCAATGTCAAAAAAGTCGCTCACCTTGGCTGCCAATCTTTTCTTAAATTCAAAATGACATAACTTTCATAATATATATATATGTAACAAATATATTTTAACCCTTTTAAAGCTTTTATTAATTTGTAATTACTAAGACTAGTCATTTAACTGTGTTGCACAGTAAACTATGATGACAGTGCTGCATTACATAATATTGATACCACCATAACTATGCAGACTTGAAGTTGACAGTCACATTTTAGTTAAAGAATGGGAAAAATCACCATGCATGAGTCACCCAATCTTCGTGAGAATTGGCCAATAGATAGAAAACAGGTATGCAAAGATGGTTATGGTAGTTTAAAAAATGAATACCCTCAAATTTGAGTGATTCTGAGAGGTATTGCTCAACCAAAGAGTATTTGCATTACTTTTCATACAGCGGTGCCTCGCAGATGCGTAAGTGGCCTCGGTCTGGTTTCAACATGGCTGCGCTATGAATAGTGTGAATAACTGTTCGTCGGGAGGAGATTCCAGAGCCACTGCTGTGGAGGACTAATTCAACTATAATATTAAAGCTGCATAGTCAATTATAAAATCACAACAGTTAAAGTTGCATAGTGCGATGAAATTACCATATTCTGGAAACCATAACAATTATCGACCTTTCATTCTACATATCTAATTTACGTAATAATGCACTTATAAGGATAAATTGTCAGAGTTTTGAATGCTTGTTCTATTTATTTGTGCCCATTTGTACTTCAAATATTTCAAAAGTCAGTCCTTTGAAATAAAACTTCGTTCAAACTAAAGTATGGTAGATAATAACAATCATCCTGATATATTTATCTCAAAATATCGCAGAAACTCAAAATCATCGGACTATGAAACTCTACCTAAATCGTTCATGACTAACCTCGATACTGACACTCACCAGTGGTCCAGAACTGGTTCATCAAAGGCTGTGGAATGTCATGTCCTGTCTCTGCGAAAGTGCATATAAAAGACCCCTTGCTGCTTATCGGAAAGAGTAGCCTATGTGTTGGCAACAGGTTTTCTCACAAAGAAATATGTCACAATGACCATATGGTTGATTTCCAATAGCCAATGATACAAAAATCAATGTGCTCTAGATGCGTCGTTAAATAAAACATGTTTTTACGTCACTCTATGTAATGGCCAGACTAACACAATTTTAATAGCACATGTCAGTGCTGAAGCCTATGGTATCCAGCATGTACACTTCTATATTATATCCCCTTTTCATTTCAAACATATCCAAATGTAGCCATTTGTAATCAAATCTATTTCAAAATAAATGAAGCTTGGTTATAACAATGCAACTGTCATTGGGGCGATGAACATGGGAAATATTGCGCCTAGAGCGGGACTCGAACCCACATATCTTTGCATTCCGGGCCAGTGTGCTAACCATTACACTACCTAGACTCCCTGATATCACCATACTACCCACGCCTACCTGTCTATGTGGTTACTTGCCTGATAGGTCAGTGCATACTACTACACAACTAATATATTCATCTGCAGAAATCTGTCGAAAACTCAAATACAATCGGACTATGAAACTTTAACATTCACACTTTAAAAGAATGCTATTAAAAACGCAATTCTTAGCCATGCAGGTGTTCATTAACGGGAGCTGATGAATTGTGCACACATTTTATAACCTGTGAGCTGCATTTATAAAAGGAGTCGCAATAGTGTTTGCTTGATGCATTTCAAGTAATTTCCCTTTTAAATATGTGTCACTTCCTAGCCTGGCGCTCGGCATTAATAGGATAGGGGAAGGACTGATTAGCTCAGTGTCAGGATAATGTGACTGAGTGGGATATCGGGTTATGATACCAGTGGGGTGATTTCCCAGTGGGCTATCACTATAAATTTGCCATGAGTGCACATGGCTTGAAGTGAATGGATAGCGTTGGTTATTAGGTGTGGAAGTCTCTCTCTTTTCTCTCAATGGGGACGACAACAGCAGCTCATCAATTGTTGTGAACTCGTCAATGAGCGATGAGTCCAATCTACACTTGGAATGTGCAGTGGCCATTGGACATGTGTATGTAGCTGCAGTCAGAGAGTCTGGTAGCTGAAGGACATACTCTTTTCTCTGCTTACACTTGTGTGTAGCTGGAGATATACAATCAGTTTCAAACCATGTTGTGCGAATAGAAGCATGCCATGAACTCCTGTCAAAAGTAATTATGTCCACAATTTCCTCACTTCCTAGAGCAGGAGGTTTAGGCAATTTGTATCCTAATCAAATTACTGATATGGAATAATTCAAATGATGACTGTGTAAGAAGCATCAAGTGTCATTACCCGTGTTCATATCTACCTCTTTGCAGTGACTCTCAATTGTTGTACACAATTATATTTGGTTTGTTTTTAAAACACTTCTAATTATTGCTTCTCCCTCCCCTGACAAGAGATAGCATAGACATGATCAGTATCCAGGCCGGCTGGTTCCCGAGCCAACCAGGTCAATCAGCCAGCCTCAACCAAACAGGCGGAGGAGATTTACCGACCGGGGAATCACTTCCGGTTTGACCCGATTGGGTCATATAACTAAAGCTGGGTCCCATCCTCAATTCAGAACTGAAATTTCCAAAACAGAGTGGATATAATTTGTATTAAAGACGGACTCGTCAGGATTACTTGTATGAATCGGAGATCATGTATCAATCCATCCTTTTGAATCTAAAATAGTTGTGGAATTTGTGGCGTGTAACTAGTTACGCAAATATTATTAAGCAAACTGTTAGCTACTTGTTGGTAGCACCGGATGGGGGTCTGTCCAACCGTGGTGTGCATACAGCAGTATCCTGCTTTGAAGTTAGGCTGGCGACAGCGCGCTGGAGCCGATGTGCGTATGCCCACGACACTATCTGCCGTCAGTCAGTGAGAAATTTACTTAATAAATAAACGGAGGGGCCTTTTAGAGGTACCAGCCAGAGAAACTACTCATCCAACTATAGATATGTCTGTCTTATCTTAGTTGTCTTGTCTCAATTGTCTACGGCACGTCCAATACTATTAACGCTCAGAACGCTGTAACTTTGAGAAATTTATCAATGGTTATGGTAGCGTAGGGTGGGTTGTTGTTTTTAGTTTTGAACATTATTTTGCCATAAAATATGGTAAGTTTTGTCTGTTGATTTGTTGTTGTTGACATCCTACCCACATCTACGGTCATATCAGGGCAAGTACCAACTCATGACAGCGCGCCCAAAATGCGACGTTATAGTGCTGCGCCACTGGGAGAGCAAACTGCCAGCGCCATGAGATGATATCCCACACAGTGATAGTATCCTGATACTGTGCTAATCAGTCATTGCCCTATCCTATTAATGCTGAGCACCAAGCTAGATAGCGACACTTATCAATCTTATAAGTCATTCGTTTGATTCGGCTGGGCTTCATCACCTTCCACACAGGAAGCCTGCACTCTACCGATTGTAAGACCACATCCGGTTATATGCTCATTTCGATTATGTCGGCATTCCCCAAGATGGTAATCTAATTGGCTAGATACCCAAATGGCTAATACAAGCATCCAAGCAATGTTACAGTTAACAAATAACGTAAAGATAAACCACACATCATACATTTACATGACATTCATAGAGATGCGGCTTTAGATTAGATTAGATTAGATTGTTTGACCTGTATGCTCAGGCCAAGTCGGAGACTCCACATCAGGGCTAAGTAACCTCATGTGGTGAGGATGCACTGTTCACTTTTGTAATGTGCAGTAATGAGTTTGAATCTGCTGGCATTAGTTGGGTGTATCCTGGATTCTGTGGTTCATCTGGTATTGTTGTTAACACCTTATCAAGCTGTCTTTTGAATGATTGTACACTGCAGTTTGATTGATTTCTTATGTAAGGTGGCATTGTATTGAAGATTTGTACTCATCGGACAGAAATATTTCCTTCCCAGATTGTTCTTGTTGACTGTGGAGGCTTGTGTATTTATTTCTGGTACCTTACCAAGTCTACCATATCTTTTTGAATGATAGATTGTTATGCCATAATTAGGTACTTTGCATGCAATCATTTTCCAGCTATTTAATTCGATATATCTCACATCGAGGCTTAGACAATTTTGCCTATTAGCAGACACATTACACACATAATGGCAAGATGCGTTCTAATATTTAAGTAAGAGTCCTCTGATATTATTTCAAAAAGACTATTCTACTCATACAACATATGCTTTTGGAACCACGACACCAAATTACATCACACACACAAAGAAAAAGATGCCAAGTGTAAGAAAGCTACGTGCACACAATACAGAGGCAAGCCAAAGTAAAACAGCCAGTATCACATAAAGCGAAGATGTAAATTGTAATACAGCAACACACAAAGAGATGCTGACAGTTTTAAGAAAGCCACACACAAAAAGAACAGATGTCAGTTGTAAGAAGGGACGATTGACAAAAAGAAGGTTGGTTGGTTGTTGGAGTTTTACATCCTGGCAAAAAGAAGGGGCATGTTCTAAGACAGCCATTGACACAAAGAAGATCCAAGTTCTAAGCAGGCCACACAGACAAAAGAAAGAAAGATAAGTTCTAAGACAGTCACACACAAAAAGAAGATGCAAGTTGTAGGAAAGCAAGAGACAACAAGAACATGTGTAACTTGTAAGAAAGCAACACACAGACACAACAACAAAAATGCAAGTTGTAAGAAACTCAACACATGTCCATGAATATCTATCTCTAAGAGCTGACAGTGTAAATGTGGTGGGCCTGACTCAGGGTTAGAGGCTCAGTCATAACGAGGCTCGTCGCAGAGGATAATCGGGCATGACAGTAGCTGCGCAGCCTGCTGGGAAAAGAAAACCGGAAACCGCATTGCGGCTGCCGGAGACCATTTGACGGGTTTGTGGGTAAAAAAAAAACCACCAAAGTAGTGTCTCCCACAACCATCTGCGCCTGTGATATGATCATTTAGTCAGCCGAGTGTATCTCCAGCTATTGCCTGTGTCGCAGGTTGGCGTGGGTGTGGGTGTGTGTGGGTGTGTGGGTGTGTGATGTGTGGGTGTGTGTTTGTGTGGTGTGTGGGTGTGTGGGTGGGTGGGTGTGTGGGTGGGTGTGTGTGTGGGTGTGTGGTGGTGTGTGGGTGTATGGGTGTGTGGGTGTGTGGTGAGGGTGTGGGGGTGTGGGGGTGTGTGGGTGTGAGGTGTGGGGTGTGAGGCTGTGAGTGTGTTGGCGTGTTGGGTTATGGGTGTGGTCGTGTTGGGTTATGGGTGTGGGGTGTGTGGCAGTAGGGTGGGTGTGGGTGTGGGTGTGTAGGTGTGGAGGTGTGTGGGGGGTGTGGGGGGTGTGGGGTGTGGGGTGAGGTGGGGGGTGTGAGGCTGTGAGTTTGTTGGCGTGTTGGGTTATGGCTGTGGACGTGGGGTGTGTGGCCGTAGGGTGTGGGTGTGTAGGTGTGGAGGTGTGGAGGTGGATGTGTACGTGGACATGTAGGTCTGAGTGGACGGGGTATTTTGTGTGTACTTGTTTGATTGAGGGAGTTGGGGATGGGGAATGGGGTTTGTGTTGTGGTGGAGGTGGTGTGGGGGGAAACGAGAATGGGAATAAGACAGGAGGAGATGAGGACAGCGAAGAACAGGAGAAGGAGCGAAGAACGGTAAGGGGCTGGAGGGGATGTGTGGAGGAGATGATCAGGGGTGTAAACAAGGGGGAGAGTAGGGAAGGAGGGCATAACAGGAGAAAGCAGGAGAATGGGCCATGGCGAAATGGAGGAAGGGAGTAAAGCAGGGTGTTGCAAATATTGTGTGAATTTCTCCTTTGCTCCATTTCATTACACAAAAACAACACCGCCCTGGCGTTAAAATCGATTACTGTTAAATTGTAGGAGTCCGCGGAGTATTTACTGCTATCCTTTCCGCATGGCAAATATATTTCCCTTTTCTCCCCCGTTATTTTTTTCACAAACTGTGTTTCAATAATAACATGTGAATCGCCATGTCAGCTAGCAGATGTGTCAGTGGAAAACGATGTTGTTATTGTTGTTGCTGTTCTCTTGCACAAGGTTCATAAATGGGATCGATTTGGCATGTGGGCGGGCGGCAATAATGAAGACTGGTATTTGATTAAATTATTAATATTTAACTGATGTTCCGACGGCTGCAAGCACCAGGCCAGTCAGTTATAACCGTGTTGCAAGTAAATAATTTCTGTCCTTTCTTTTCCTGACTATTACAATTATAGCCAATTGATCTGTACATCTGCACGAATACGTCACAGTTGCCTTGTTCTTGGCAAGGCAGCCTTTAACTGAAGTGTGCCTTTAATTCGGACCCTACTCCCCCATCACTATGCAATGTGAACCATAACCATGTAGGTGGTTTGTTTGTTGTTGTTTTACATCCTAGCAACATCTAAGGTAATATCAGGACGGGTACCGACTTCTGACAGTGCACACTCATGGCGACTTTATAGTGATGCCCCACTGGGAGACCAGGCCACCAACAGCATCACTTGATATCCCATTCAGTCACATTATCCTGACACTGAGCCAACCAGTCCTTGCCCTTTCCTAATAATGCTGAGCGCCTGGCTAGGAAGCGACAAGTATACATTTTTATGTCATTGGTTTGACTCAACCAGGGTTTGAACCCACAAACCTATGGCTTCGGATCCCCCGATCTCCCAAAACAGGAGACGGACGCTCAAGTCATTCGGCCATCCCGTCTGGTCATATATGTGGAACAAACGTCCTTACCTAATGAGGGAGTCCGCGGTTGATGTGCTGTAGGTCGTGGGTTCAATCCTGGACTGAGTCACACTATTTACTGACTTGAAAACAAGTCAAAGACCTTGAAAGCCTGACTTCAGAGCCTGATCTTCAGTATTAATAGGAAAAGTGGAATGAGGAAGCTGTATTATAGCTTGTAATTGAACAACCTTTAATAAAAGTATACAACAACAGAACATATAAGTACAATAGTTATTACATAAAGGACAGAGAGTGTCTCAGTCTGTTAGAGAATCAGAGCAATGTGTAAGAAATATTATAACTTTGGATTTTCTGCAATAATGTCGCAGAATCGCACCGGTATTACTAAACTCTTAATGACAAACTGCCTATTTTTGCACGAGTCAATATTCATGGCTTCACAAATAAACACTTTCGCTCTATCGACAATCCCTATAAAATGAAGTTACCTTCTGTAGTAGTAGTTGGGTGCGGGGCGCTGTACTTACAGTGGTTACCTTCCTATTTGAGGAAATTTAGGAGATTTCCCTGCTTTTCTCCTGACAATACCAGACTAGTGATGGTGATTTGGACGAGGTCGCAGAACACTGATCCAATGATCTGAAGGTCACGAGTTGCTCAAGATCAATACTAGGCGGGCGTTTTCCATGACGGTCAACATCTTGTAAAGTATTGTTGCTGTTGGTGGTGGTAGTGTGCACTACCATCCAATATAGCACGCGCTCAATGGGAACCCAGAATACAATTTGAAAAGGCTTAATGGGCTAAGCCCGGAAGCATTCTTTCTCTTCCTTCCAATTAATTGTGAAGACCATTTCATGAACTCCAACTTGTATTGTTCAAAGAGAAAACATGACAGTTCTTACAATGAGTCCAGAAACATTGTCTCTCTTCCTTCCAATTAATTGTGAACACCATTTCATGAACTCCAACTTGTATTGTTCACAGAGAAAATATAAGAGTTCTTACAATTATTTTATTTTCTAAATGTATTTTATTCAGGGAATAATGTCTTTTGTCAGGGCCAGAGCACTGGTGTTCCAGAAGTTCAGTACAACTTGTTGGTACATAAATCGCAATATCAGTTGCACTAATAACCACATGAAAACCCTGTTCGATAATAGAAGCATACTATAAGTGGACTATTAGTTGCAATAGTAACTGCATACAATTCGAGTTCAACATATGTATTATGCGCTTGGTGAGTATGCATCACATGGTATTGCATGATTCTAGAATTGTCTATAAACACTTCTTGCTTCCTTTGTCTTTCTCTCTTGTTTTTTCAAAAAGATATAACATATCCGCAATACACATATATATATATATTATATTAGAAATATGCAAAGGAGCGGATCCAATCACCAATACCAAATGCGAGAAAGCTGCCCATTGTTGGATCCCATCACAAGTGTTTTTGGACAATGAGTCCAGAAGCATTGTCTCTTTTCCTTTCAATGAGTGGGCAAGACCATTTCATGAACTCTAACTTTTTTTTATTCAAAGAGAAGGCATCAGTGCTCTGACAAAGAGCCAGGATTCATTGTATTTCTCTTCCTTCCAGTGCAACTTATATGGCAGCGTGAATGAGGAAGACCAATTCGTAAAGTCTAATGTATTATATCCGAAGAGAAAGCATCAGAGTTCAAGCAAAGAAGTTCATCGCCTACAACTTGTTACTGGTTCAATTGATTTATAAGAATTTTAAACACCATCAAGATTTGAATGCATACCAATAAGGATATAAAACCAGTGATCCACTACTGGTTCATCACAGGCCGTGGTATGTGCTGTCCTCTCTGTTGGAAAGTGCATATTAAAGATCCATTGTTGCTCATTGGAAAGAGTAGCCGTATCGGAAAAAGTGGTGGCAGCAGGTTTCCTCTAAAGAAATATGTCAGAATGACCATATTAGGTATCCAATGATAAAAATAAATTTGCTCTGGAGGCATCATTAGACAAAACAAGTTCTTTTAACAACATGGATATCGAATTGTTATTCTGTGCCCTCTTGAGGGATTTAAGATGCTTCAAAAAGTAGTTCCTTCAACTACATCATAACGACATCACCTCATTTTGCTTTGAAACCCTGCCTCAACACATCGTTCATCTTTCACTCTCCCCTCCTACCATCAGGATTACTATGCCCCGCTTTCTTTTAGTACTCCCTGATATTACTTATGTCTAAAGAAATTCATGCATTCTTCCCTAATTAATTGCCTACTTGTAATTCCGGTAACTGTTACATTGCTCAAATTAATAAGTCTCGAATTTCCATTCTAATAACCCTGAGGAGTATCACGTAATCATAGTTTGATTGTCATCCCAATGCATATGCTTACGTGAAAGAAAATTACCCAGCAAATTATGCATGATTCAAAGTCTAGTGTCACGAGAATATTCAGAAGAATACATATTTATTCCCAAAGAAAAGAGTATCTGAAAGAGCTCTGTTCTGCGAACATTGTCTTCCTTATAGTTACATAGTCAGATGAATTTGAATCGCTCACTTATGTTTTAGAAGAATATAGTAAAATTACCATAATAAGCTCTTATATTAGAATTTGAAGTCAGATTTATTATAAGCAGCTAACTCTGGATATATTTGAAGTGAAAACATGCCATATGACTCTTGGTGTGCACATAAAAATGCCAGACTTCATCGTTTTCAAAACTGACTAGTTCTAGTAAATTTACTTCATATTCTTGCTCTGTCACAATAAATGTTGAATAAATGCACTAATATATCAGTTGGTTATGCAGCATTAGACTATGTAGGTGCTTTGCTTTAGAATATATTATGCTTCCATTGGCAGATTTAAGTAATAAACACGATGCCCGACCAGATTGGATATGAATGAATAAGCCTGAAGGAGCTTTCTCAGTTAACCCTGTCACCAGAAGTTATTTCCGATGATAGTATACTTTCTGCAGGCAATTTGTTCAGTCCCACATTTCCATAGTAATGGCTATTCGAAATAGCATTCACTACATGATTCATGCATATAAAGCGTAGTCCATATGCCAACGCAATGAACCAGTTATGCAAAGGAGTCATGATATTCCTTGTGTCTTTAAACCCACAGTACCTAATATAATATTAACATAGCTAACTGGGCAGTAGCATGAGTTTATGTGTGTGTTGTTGTTTTACGTCCTAGCAACATCTAAGGTCATATCAGGACGGGTACCGACTTGTGACAGTGCGCTCTCATGGCGACTTTATAGTGCTGCCCCACTAAAAGACCATGCCATCAGCACCATTACCTGATATCCCACTCAGTCACATTATCCTGACACTGAGCCAACCAGTCCTTGCCCTATCCAAATAATGTTGAGTGCCAGGCTAGGAAGCGACAAGTATCAATCTTTAAGTCATTTGTTTGACTCGACCAGGGTTCAAACCCACAACCCCACGATCTACCAACACGGGAGACAGATGCTCTAACTGATTCGGCCATCCCGTCTGGCATGATAAACATGATTGAAATATTCAGAATTGCTGTAGAGTGTAAGGTATTATGCAAATATGATTTACACTGCTAGTTTTCTATCTGCAGTGTATAATTAGAGAAACATGCTCACACTGGTCCTCTAAGCGAGTGTCCTAGTCAGTGCCGAAGCACTAGACTTCTGGGAATTATTCAAGTCAGGATTGCGCATATTGCGCTGGCATCATGAGTAATTCCGGATTCACCACCCGCCTATAGGTAACTATGGACGCTCACCTTTAGCGCCATCTAGCGGATTTCGGCCAAAATACGCCTTGACCATTGGATTCAAACCAACAGCCTCACTCAGTCCAGAGCACCGGAACACTGCGTGTGGTGTGTGAGGTAGTACTCCTCGCCAATTGGATCGAACCAGCAGGTTTACAGCCTGGGCAACTACACCATCACACTAACTACCGCGTGGTGATACGTCAAGCCTTATTTTCGCCACACCACACACCGCAGCTATAGACTACGCCATAGGGTTGAGCGACCTGGAACCCTCACCAATGATGCCATGCTGTTCTTACTGGGCGGAAGTCGAAACCGGTTGGATGCCACTCTGTCAATTAATAAATATCCATGTATATATATATGAGTCGGTTGTCCCGCGTCTTGAATTATTTTCAACAAAATAGAGTTGTAGGGCAGTGTCAGTATTTCCCCCTCCCCAGTTCAAGCACAACCATTGGTAAATATATTTATTCTGCTGAATAAGTCTTTTGTCAGTGCCGAAGCACTGGTCTTCCACCCATTTTTCAATTCAGGGTTATTTACACAAAAGGTATATAGAATAAGGTATACAATAACTGTTGAATACACAATTTGCAGCATGTAGCACAAGGAAATTCTCTAACCCAAAGATTCCATAGCAATATGGTAACAGAAGTGTCATTTAACTAGATCAATATTACTCAGATTAATGTGAGTATTTACAGAGTATTTATAATGTAAGCAGAAGTTATCTTCTGTATTCAGTTGGTAAAGTTGTAGTAAGTTTTAATGTTCACTTGCAGTTAGGCAAGCGGTATATGTCAATTTGTTAGAAATATGCTAGTGTAACTCTTGTGTGTTAGTTATGTGAGTTTATGAATTATATTGTTGGGGTGGGGATTTTAATAATACACTGGACCAGCTGTGACCAGTGAAGCCTATTACGATAAGATAACAACGCAGTCAAGTACACAACATGCAGCATATATCTTCATATATTTCTTCTATGTGAATATAATTTTCGATATTTATTAGCATTGTTTAGCAAAACACGGTATGCATCATAAATGAATTTCATGGTTTCTATGTTGATCAGCCTGCACAATTCCAGTCACACACAACGCATCACTAATGTTCTCTGGCTATAAAGTATGCGGAACTAACTACAACTCACACGCCCCCTCCATTACTTCCATTAACACCCTACCATTACACCCGGTAATCCAAGTACGAGCCTGGGTCAATAGACATCCGCTAATCCATTGACGCGCATGCACAATGGCAGCCATACTGATTTTTAGTGAGGCAAGTTCTCCTTACGGACAACGCATTGCTCTCAGACAACCGGGTGCAGCCGAGCACCGTTGTATATGGCTGCACAAATGGTGAATCGGATTGGGACAGTGTCCTTATTCTCCGAGGACCTCCCTGTAGCTCCGAGCAGCTTCGAGCTGCTCCGAGCAACTCCGAGCAACTCCACGCAGCCCCAGTCACGTTCCGGTCACTTGCCAGTGCGACTCGAGCAGCTACTGACCAGACGGGATGGCCAAATGAGTTGAGCGTCCATATTCTGTTTTGGGAGATCGGGGGTTGCGAACATATGTGTTTGTGGGTCCAAACCCTGGTCAAGTCAAAGCAATTACTTGAAAATTGATACTTGTCGCTTCCTAGCCAGGCGTTTGGCATTATTAGTACAGGGCAAGGACTGGTTGGCTCAGTGTCAGGATCATGTGACTGAGTAGGATGTCAGGTCATGGTGCTGGTGGCTTGATTTCCCAGTGTGGCAGCACTATGAAGTCGCCATGAGTGCGCACTGTCACAAGTCGGTAGCCATCCTGATATGAACTTATATGTTGATAGGAGGTAAAGCCACAAAGAAACAACAACCGAGTAGCTTCCTGAGCACCGCAGCTTTGTATTCCGAGATGGGCGGCGCATGCTTGCTAAGACCAGCAGAACAGTGAGACTGGTGGGATGTGGTTGGTTGTTGGAGTTTTACGTCCTGGCAACATGTACGGTCATATCAGGACGTGGCCGTCTTGTGAGAGTGCACACTCATGGTGACTTTCTAGTGCTGTCCCTCTCAGAAATCACATTACTTACGGTATTCACGATCCTAACCCCGTCCTCATATGACTTTAAATGTTGCCAGGACGTAAAACTAACCATCCTAACAATTTTCATGAGGATCATACTATTTACGGTAGTTATGCTACGCTTGCTTTTCCGATCAATGATTTCCAAGTGAAGAATACAGTATGATAATGTTAGCTACCCTGAACTCGTATTGGTTATAGAAAGAAAACAAAAAAGCATGCACCCTATGGGGAAGAGACGACAACAAAAAACCCAGACATTCCTCCCCTCAGGCACACACACCATCCTCATCTCACCACTTGCACCTATTCTCTCTTGACATCAGCCCGTTAATGAAGCTTAAGTCGGTCGACCTTCCCCGCGGATCTCCCACGCCTGAGTTGACCTTGACCTTGACCTTGCTGCCGCCTACTCTCCCATGTGGGGAGCTGCTCCAGGGCTAGGGTCGTCAATCAGCGCCATCTAGTGCCCCTATAAGTCCCCCGCCCTCCCACGCCCCTTCATCCCACCCTCCTCCGCCCCCTCACACCCTCACCCCGCCCTCGCCGAGGGAGGTCGCCTTGTCTCCGCCAAGCCGACATAATTGGCGCTATGCACCCAGTGGTATCATGGATTATCTGAGCTGCTCATCACTGGTTTAAAGCCACAGCGGAGCAGACTGTCAACCTCACCAACCCTTCTTCTGTTTCACTACCTTCTTCTTCATGTGGCCTATGATGGGTATCACCCTTGGGGCACGCCCTCAGATTTGTTTCATGTGAAAACATGAAGATGGATACAAAAAAGGGGAAGGGATAGATTATATATAATTCTGCATGTTATGGGACATGGGTAATTGAATACGCACAATCAACGTTCCACCATTCCCTGGATATAAGCTCACTTGTTCTATTAATGGACTGAATCCTGGCACCACATCACATTATGCCACCCCATGTCATAATCTAACCCTAATGGCCTGTCTGGCTTTCTGGTTCACTTCAACCTCGGCTGCAGCTCCTCTAACATCTACACAACGATTTCATTGTTTCCCATCCCACACATTCAAGCTTGTAACAAATACACGTGGGGTTAAGTTCTGTAAGCCTAAAAAATATGATACCTGGACTCTGACATGTAACTTCTAAAGACGGTAATAAATCCCAATATAAAGTATGTCGGTCTTGCGTTATTTCAATTATATCTATGTATACATATGTATATATATATATTTAGTTGATGTATAACATAATATGCAAATATAAAGCTACATAAGGGAATATTACTTATTATTATTGTTACGCTCCGTAAGACACAACATTTTACCGGTGGCGCCACCTCGGCCCACCTCACCTCCCACGGATGTTAACCACTGTCAGTCGCACTGGAGGATAAAGAGTTCCATCGCAAAACCATGTAAACGGAAATCCAAAAATTGAATTAAAATAAAAGATGTTTTACCTGAAAGTAATCTTTATTCTCTCTAATTCTGCCTTTCTTGTGATGAAATGGATATGGAGCAACAAACAAACTAAATCGATGTAAATAATTAACATTTTCAAGGTCTGTCTCCAACGTTTATCTCATGTTTTGGATCGGTTTTTACAGGGTTTTGCGCCTGAACTCCTCACACATATATATATTTTAGGGAGGGTAAAGACATCATTGAAGGCGCTGGGTTGCTGACATTGCATTAACTTCCCGACTGATGTTTGCAGATGGTGAGGTCAGCTATCGTAAGTGCAACTGCCTGCTTGTGAGGAGATAGGAACCCTTGCAAAAGATGCACCGGCTTGGAATGCTTTGTGAGGAGGAACTAGCTGCATTTGAATCTGGAGAGTCATCTTAGATATGCCACAGATAATGTCAAAGGTTGTAGGTGTCTCTGAGAAGAGGATATTACTTTGAACGTGAAAGACGACGATAAAGTATATTTGTAGCAGAGAATTACAGATATTGCAATGGGGTAATTACAGCAAGATCGGTCGTAACGCTTGCACTGTATTTGATTCGCGGTGGAGGACCCCCCCTTCCTTTCATCTCCCCTCCCTCGCCAACCCACCCCCAACCCCGCAGCGCCCCTCCCAGCTTATAACACACCCTCCCCACTGCCTCCAGCCACTCCTCCTCCAGCCTCCTCCTGCTGCACCCACCCTACTTTTTATTTTGGCCTACTCCTCCATGACCTACCATCCCATCAATCACCCGAGACCGAGGCCATGCCATCGGCCACCACAGCAGGAGAGCCCCTGACACCACCGTCCCAGACTCTGCCTCCGCGATGTCCTCCTCCTCACACCGCCCCTCCGAGGCTGACCAGTGGATCGCCACTGCCGAGGCGACTAGGTACGCCAATGTGTGCACCATGGAGCGGCTTGCCTCACTGGGACTATGGAGGCGTTGGCCTTCACCCATGCCTCCACCCTACTGCCTCGAGCCGCCATAATGCCACCTCCGGCCACTGCCCAACTGACCTCCACAGCCTATGTCGCCCCGCCAGTGCTGCCATACCAGTCTGCTGCTCTGGCCGCCCTTCACCCGCAGTACCAGCACCTTGCCCGACACTGCAAGCCAGCTGCCCCTGCCCCTGCTGGTGCCCCCAGAATGGCCATTCCCTACAACCCGGTTCCTCACACCCCGGCATCTGCTGCCGAGGCCATCCGAGATATCCTGGAGTCTGCCGAGGCGCAACACAGGGGGAAGCGAAAAGGTATACCTGCCAGCTATGTTTTCTCCCACGTCTTGGTGGAGAGGGAGGTGGAATGGAAGGCGGAGAGGAAGGAAGTGAATAAGAGGGAGGCACCCAGGGAGGAGTACAGCCTTGCTCTCTGGATGCTCGAGTCCCACTCTTCTTTCCCTTCCGAAGCCATCCCCGCTGTCACTCATCACACGATCACCATTCTCAATGACAACCTGATGATTCCATGGTCTACCATCCGCTGTTACTCTGAGACGGTATTCACATGGATCGTGAATGGTAGGCTCCCTGATGGATGGCATGACCTGGTCGCGGCCCTCACCATTGCTGCAACAACCACAGCGGGCATGACCTCCATCATCCTGGCCTCCGAGTCGGCCCGCAGCAGAAGCCAGCCCCACACCTCAAGGGCCGAAGCGTGCACCCTATACACCAGCGAGGCGATGCCGACGACACGCCCTGTGCCATGTGGAACTGTGACCCCACCTCATGCGATTGCATGGTGGCACACAGCGACCAGGCCACCAGGCAGCGCCACGCCTGCATCTACTGCGCCAACCTGAGGCAAATCCTCACAACTCACAGCGAAGCCTTCTGCTATGCGAAGAAAACCTGTGTTTGCAGGAGAGGCCCAGACAACTCCGAGGCCGCCCAGTGGATCGCCACCGCCGGGGCGACTATGGATGGATTTTGGACCTGTCTGCGGCACGCCTACCCCTGTGCCGCCCAGACCGCAGCCAGCCCCCACATCATGCAAGTTTTGTCTTCCCCCACCCCGGGGCGCGAGCGCCACCCGCCGCACCACCCCTGGGACCCCGCTGTTGCCTCCCCGAGCCCCCCCCCCCCCCTCCCCCCACTCCCGGGGTGCCACGGTCACCCTCGTTGCTGCCTTTGATGCCGGTCCCAACGACCGAGCCCTCGGTCGTTTCAACCCCGGCACCGCTGCTTCGTCACAAGTTGTCGCACCAGACGGTTACATCACCCCAGATGTCGCTGCACCGCCAGGAGTCGCTGCAGCTGGTATGGCTCATGGCTGCCGCAGCCCAGCCAATTTCGGGGTGCCTCTATCCGCCCCCCACCGGACGTCCTCTGCCGCCCCCGGTCGCACCGCCCCCCTCTCCGGCGACCTCGGAGAGCAGAACGGCGCCCTCCCGGCTTTCACCCACCCCTAAGGCCCGCCCACCCTAGCCCCGCAGACTTCGGCCGCCCTCACCAGCACCGTCCGGACCTCCTCCTCTGCTCCTGCGCACACCCTTGTCCCCCCCCGATGACCTCGGTGAGCCCCTGGCAGATATCGTCGATCTGAACAACCAAAACACCCACCCCGCCACCCAGGCTGGCGGCCCCCCCCCCGAAGTATACCACCCCACCCTCTCCTCCATCTGGCCCCACACCTCTGGCGAGGGATGGGCCCACTACTTTGTGAGCACCTACATGACCCTCAGGGATGAAGGACTTCCTAACTTTTTGGCCGCCCGCATCCCCCTCCACTCCACATACCCGCATGGCGGACTCGCCTCCGGGAATATAACGACCGGGAGGTGGTCAACTTTCTCAAGTTTGGCTTCCCCGCCAACTACTCTACCAAGACCCCTCGTGTTGCCACCTTCGCCAACCAGTGGGAAGCCCAAGACCACAGGTCTCACCCAAGATGACTCACCCCAAGGCTGACCCACGCAAGAGGCGCGTCATCGTCGACCTGTTGTATCCCCCCGGGAGGAGCGTCAATGCTGGCATACCCCGCCGCAAATTCCTGGGCTGACGGAGTGTACATCTGGACCGCTGACATCTCCAGGGCCTACCACCAGCTTGGGCCCTCAGGCGCGAGGATTTCCACGCCCTGGTATACGTGGACGACTATATAGGATGCAAGCTCACCTTCCTGAGGGCCCGCCAGGCCTTTGACGCCTTCCTCAACCTCGCCGACGCCCTCGGCCTTGATGTCGGCCTGGGAAATGCCCCCCCTCTTACCGTCTGCCTCACCTGGCTAGGCTTTGCCCTCGACAGCGAGGCCATGACGATCATCCTCTCCCTGGACAAGGTCGAGGCCTCGTCGCCGGCTGCGAGGCTCCCCACCCTCGGGTGCCGTGAGCTCCAGAGCATCCTCGGCCGCCTCAACCACGTCGGCAGCTGTGTCCTGCCAGCGATGAACGTCATGGGCCAAATCATCGCCACCCTTCGCAGCTGCTACGGCGCGGCCTCCCTCACCCTCTGGGAGGAAGCCTGCCACGACCTACGATGGTTCGCCCTCTATGGCCGCACCTAAAACGGTCTCCACCTTCTCAGCGAACCCGTATTAGTTTGAAGCATATTGTATAATAAATGGCTAACTTATCAGCTATTTGAAGAGCAAGCATGTTAAATTAGTTTTGGAAAGCATGCAGAAACTCTGACACCATATTGTAAAGTCCACGGCTGGAATCTGTGGTCGTGTAGGCAGGCTATAAAGAAATCAATACAGGCAAGAAGAGAAAGGAAGAGTAGAAAGAGTGAAAGTAGAGAGAGATCCAATCCCTCTGGTTTATTATTTATAGTGGTACACGGATCAACTATGATATGTCACCTGACCGTATTCTCCAATGAGAATCAAGCATCTACAGCTCTACCAATGAACATCAAGCATTCCTGTGTCACCATGGCTACAGTGATATGCGCACCACCACCATGTGGTGTGGATCCCCTGGCCTGAGCTGAGATTGTGGTGATCCATGACTACAAACAGAGGGGGGGGGGGAGGGAGGGAGGAGGTAGCAGGTAGAGCTCCAACTGCCCCTTACACACTATCTGACTAACACACAATGACTACTGACCTATGAATCAAGCACCACTAGCAACTGCATAAACAAGTATGCACCTGGCATTATATACCTTTTTCCACAATAGAGCATTTGCATTTCCCATATTATCGGAATATTTTACAATATGTTCTACAATTATAGGTTGTATTAAATCGACTCATTGTTCCCCTCCATGTGGGAATCAATGTTTAATAAGCGCATCATTATCCAAGTTAGATATGTAGAATCAAATCTAGATGACTGTTTTGGTTTTGAAAATGTAACGTTTCCATCGGATTATGCAGCTCAATATTGGTCGTTACAATGTATTGTATTTTACATAGAAGTAGCTTTAATTTCAAAAGGTTCGCTTATGTTATATTTGAGGTGAACAAATCCTAATATTAATCCGCATCTTTCCAATTCAAATGTCTCCAATTTAGCAATGTAATGATCAATGTTACTCCAAGTTAAAGGAAAATATCTTATAATGACCTCCAGCGCGACCGACACTGGTCTACATCCGGTAGAGGCGAGGAGGCCGAAAGTGGCGCCACCGGTACAGTGTTGTTGGATCTTACGGATACTCGCATAATTCGGTATACATCACATATTAATGAAATATTGCATGAACTCAAAACCATCACATTATGCAACTTTTAAACATTACTTACGCTCCAAACACGTCAATGGAAACTTGGAATAATTCATCAAAGTTCAATCTCTGCTTCTGCACTATTGTTGCCCGTCCATCTAATCGCCTCAGTTACAAAGCCCGCGAAATGTGACCGATTTTGATTAACAAATTAATTCCAGACACATTCTCATATTCGGGCGTACATTGATTCTCCCGTTACATCCAAGATATTATGTGAAATATTGCAGCATAATTCCCTAATATTCCCTCCTCCCCCTCCCCTCCCAAACTACCTCTCTCGACCCCCCCTCCCATCCCTACCATCCCTGCTGCGTCGGTGTTCACAATCCCAAACCACTCAGCAATAGCACCGTTAATTTGTAATTATTTTAATTAAATCCACTGAATACAGAGCGCTACTAATAACTACAGGCATTCTACTCCACTCTCTGATAATCAACCAGCCCCCCTCTCTACACCGCACACTCCCCTCTTACCCCAACACCCCACCCACCCCTCCAACCCCTCACCCACCCCCTCCTCATCTCAGCTGGGAGCCATTGATGCGGCTTCTGTAGCTTGACTAATAGCACTGAACTCCCTAGCGTTAGGGCATAAATACCAGCGACGATGTGGACCTTGCTTCCTGTTGGTGTTTAAAACAAAATCATGTTGTTTTCTGTATTGGTTAGACAGCATCGTTCTAGCCACAGGTAGCCGTTTTTTGTTGGTTGCTGCTACTCCCCGCCCCCATTCTATTCCGCTAAGGGGACACGTCATTGTCCACAGGGTGGTCCCAGTGATGGAGCACCACCAGATGGTCTCCCCGAGGGACTACTCCCATATGCCATTCACTATTATCTGCACATCATCGTGTGCATTTGCTAAATGTCGTCTGCATCTTGTAAATGTCGTCTGCGTTTCCTAAATGTCGTCTGCACTTATCTGCAGTTCGATGTCTAGATTCGAAATATCACAGGATTTTTGTTGTTCTGCATTGGGATTCAGGTAATGTGCTTGAATGTCCTAAATGTTCTCTGCATGTTGATGTTGTTGGCATCTAGATGCAATTGATGCGATTCGATTCGACAAATCATGGGGGATTACATTTGTTCTGATTCGGCATTCAGGTCATGTGTTTAGATTTGCTAAATGCTGTGTGCATCTAAATGCAATTTATACGGTTCGATTCGAAATATCATGGGAAGTTTGTTTGTTCTACATCGGATTCAGGTCAGGTGATTAATCTCCTAAATGTCGTCTGCATCTTAATGGGACTCTATTCGAAATATCATGGGAAGTTTGTTTGTTCTACATACCTGTTCAGGTCATGTGATTCAATTTCCTCAATTTCGTCTGCATCTAGATGCAATTAATGGGATTCAATTCGAAATATCCTGGGGATTTTGTTTGTTTTTGCATCGGGATTCAGGTCATGTCATACCAATTCCAATTTAGTGGATTATATTTTGTTATGCATATCGGTGCAATTCATGTGATTCAATTCTAATTTACTGGATTAATTTTTGTTCTGCATCTCGGTGCAGTTCAGATGATTCAATTCTAATTTACTGGAGTTATATGTTTTGCATCGGCATTCAATTCATATGATTCCATTTTAATTTAGTGAGTTTGCTTGTTCTGCCTCATGAAACAATTCATATGCTTAATTATCATTTCGTAGTTGTTGTTGTTGTTGCGCATCAAATGCAATACATATGATTGAATTATATTTTCGTATTTGTTGTTAGCATTTAATATATTTTTTTGAAACAATGGAACCGAAATACGCTATTTCATAATGGGATCAAACACTCTTGCTACAGGTTGTTCGCATACCAGTTCTGGGTAAGCACAATTTGCTCATTGTTTTCACCAATTGTTCATGTTGGTTCGTTGACATGGGTAATTTGCGATTGTACGGGGGACTGCTGCTGTGGTGGCGACACCTGGGTTCGATCTCGACGCCCCAGAAAACCCTGACGGATGTCCACGGAACCATATCTCGCCACGTGTGAACTGTGATGTCACATCCGGTCGATGACGGCCCATCAGGTCCTGGATTTCTGCACATCGCCTCCAGCCAGCGGACCGACAACAACCACCAGCTTACTCGGCGGCCCACCCATCCCTACAATAAGACGACAAGGATTGATATCGGTGAGAGCCTGATTCACTGACTCACTTGAATTCATGTACCTTGTCTGGACATTACCTCCTATACTCTGACATTTGCCTCAATAAAAGTCCATATCATGCAGTCCCTTGATCGTTCTGTAAATTATATACCCAACCTTTATTTAAATAGCGATAATGGCGATAAACAAAGCAAGATGCCATTGCAAAGCAACAACAGCGATTTCCTCAATTGGATTAAGCTTAAAATATTATATATAATAAGCCTATACATAATATATAATAATCTAATATATATATATATATAATTATACTAAATGCAGTGTTCAGCTGCAAAGACCAATGAATCCTTCTTTTCTTTTGGTTTCTATAAAAATAGAATTCATAATTACACTTTCCAGTTAAAGTCAATCAATTTCCTATTGAGTAGGGGATGTGGCAGCTTCAGCGAATAAACACATTTGATTATTGGAATAATGGCAGCTTTAGCACAAACGTGGTAGTCATGGTTTCATTTCAGCCTGGATGGCGTTTGTTGGCTTTGCACCGGAATGCTTCGTATCCAGATGCGATATGGGATTATATAATGTGCTCTTTACACCACCATTTTTCCTATTTGAAGAGTTCAGGCGCAAAACCACATAAATGCCAACACAAAAATATAGTTTAAATAAAAGATTTTTTCATGAAAATTATATTAATTCTCAGTAATTCCACTTTTCATATAATCATATAGCTATGGAGCAATGAACAACAAAAATAGGAATATAACATATTTGATTTTACTAGGCTTGATTCTAATGAATATCTCCATTTCTGGATTGGCGTTTACATGGTTTTGCGCCTGAACTCTTCATTCCCACTTATCGAACACGCATCTGGAAGCATCATTTCTGTGATTCTTATCAGGAATGAAAATGAACAATGGCTGCGTACCGAACGTTGAGTCATGCTAGTTATTCCCTAACGGAGCCAGAAGACAAGAAGTGTCCTGCTGGTAGGCATACTCGCGAATACCTCTGCGACGAATCAGCAAGTCATTGACATTGAGTGCAGTCACTCAACTGGGGAAAATATGACCGATTGGAATCGAACCAGCTAGTGATTCATCCGGCCACACTATCCATTGTGGTGTAGTCGCCCTTATCACCTACACCATTAATACTTCATGGATTGTGTTTGGTTCAAGGTAATAGCACAGTTTGCGGACTACATCTGGGTAAATTGACTAGCACAACTCATCCTGTGCATCCGTAGAAATGCTAGACGATAGATCATTATCTGCATATGGCCAACTTAGATAACACAGTTAATCAGATACCTGTGGTGACATTAAATAAGACTTAATTGACTGAATGTGACAACAATAATGATACTTTATTAACTACTTAAGGGCAAAGTAAGTGGCATAGATCAATGATTGCATCTGATCCAATTTATAAAAAGTAGTTCATTAACTGCATCTGGCAAAATTAAATAGCACAGTTCATCAATTGCATCTGGTAAAATTAAATAACAGCATTCATTGACTTCAATTGACAAAACTAAGTGTCACAGTTCATTGGATGTTGCAAATTAAATGGCGTGGTTCATCAAATGTGTCTGGCCAAATCAAATAGCAGTCTTTTTGCCCCCATCTGGTCAACTTAAACAACAATGTCCAATGACTGAATTTGACAAAAATAAATTAAAAAAATTATATTTTTGTTTATTGAGGCTGTATTATACTGTCCATAGCATATAAGCCCGGGTACCGAGGCTTGTTTTCAATGCTGCCCAGTTGTAGTGTTGGTGTTATCTTACCACACGGTAGCTGCTGATAAGTTATTTGATTGCCTGCATTTCAGTAGCAGAAAGATATATGTTATTTAAAAAAAGATTTCTTGGCATATATGTATTTTATTTTGTTGTACTCTTATTACTAGACTAGCCTACTCCTATTTACATATCATAAGCTTGTACGTAGCTGTGTGGTGTGTTATCTGGCTACTCTTGGAATAGTTACCCTCCATTGGGCACCCGCTGTTGGGCCGTGACATATCACATGCAGTGCAGCTTAGTAGGGGGTTCCTAGCCTAGTTTGCACAGATATTTTTTGCCAGTTTTTAGGTCAGGCATTTGTCGTTCCTTTACCGTTTGGGCATTCCACACCTTGGCAGCCATTTCCAGCATGCTTCTCTCATGAGCTTTTATTTGGCTTCTGGTCTGCTTCAGTAGTGGCGCATTATTTGCTCTAATAACACAATGCATTGTTCATTAACTGTATGTGATTACATTGAATAGCACAGTTCATCAACTGTATCTGGTAAAACTACGTGGCAAGCTCATTGACAGCATTAGGTCAAATTATAAAACAAGAGTTCATCGACTCAAGTTGATAAAAGTAAAGAATACACTTCATTCATTGACTCTACCGAAA
The DNA here is from genome assembly GCA_030323885.1 of Branchipolynoe longqiensis. NCBI lineage: Eukaryota > Metazoa > Annelida > Polychaeta > Phyllodocida > Polynoidae > Branchipolynoe > Branchipolynoe longqiensis. The sequence goes on from CM059191.1 coordinate 40,482,949, forward strand.
TACAGTTAGTTCATCGACTACATCTGTAAAATAAAATAGCATAGCTTAATTAAGTATTACATTCGGATCCAATTGGCGTCACGTGTCACTGTCACGTGTCACTGTCACGTGTCACTGTCACGTGTCAAATCCTATTAGCAAATCTCTAATAGATGTGGGGGATGATCCGCTGATAGAAGCTACTAAATGCCATGCGTGCCCTGACAACTAATCCAGTGCAGTATGTGCTATGTGTATGCTTATCAGCAAGGATGACACGCTTTCGCCATTTTATTTGGATGCTTGCTAAATTGTATTGCGCTGTAAATTTGTGTGAAACTATTGTAACTGAATGCATCCACAACACTGGCGCCATCCATGGACATTGTTTTAAAGAGACACCAACTGCAGTGGTATGGCCATATTTCGCGTTCATAATTCTGGCCAGATCCAACTCGCAAGGCATACAGAAAGGGGGGGGGGAGGAAAGAAGGCGGACAGAGGAACAGGTAGGAAGAGAACATCAGGGAATAGGCAGCGCTGGATCTATGATATAGTTCCAGAGGGCAATGGAGAAAGGAAACCTGGAGCAAACTGCTTAGAAAGCCAACTGTGGTGACCCAACGACCCTCATGGTTAAGTGATTGATGATGATGATGATGATGAAGCAGATAGATTGAGTGCGGTGGGTTAAGTGACGACAACCTAGTACCATCGGTCTTTCTGAAATGGAAGAGACATGGGTTCGATTCCCACCTGCTCAGCCCCCACGTCCTTCTGACTAGTGCCCTCCCTAACGTTTCCTGACGTAGAGTTTGAATCCACAACCTTCAGCTAATTATAGTCTTTGAGACATTGAGCCCCGCGTGCTGGTTGGACCGACTATCAACTGTGATTGCAAGTGACAGCTTGATTATATATATATATATATGAAGAGCTCAGGCGCAAAACCCCTTAAATAGAAATCTAAAAATTGATATAAACATTGGAATCAAACCCTCAAAACCTTTCTTTTATTTCATTTCTACTTTTTTGGTTGTAGCTCCATAATCATGTAAATATAAGAAAAGTGGAATTAGTTAGAATTAAAATTATTTAAAAATACAAATCTTGTATTTAAGCTGCATTTTTGGATTGTCGTTTACGGGGTTTTGCGCCTGAAGTCTTCATATATATATATATATATATATATATGTATGTGTGTATATATATATGTATATGTACTTAAAAACGAACCCACCAGAGACCGAATAAAAAACTCTATCTGATGCAAGGCGTCTGCTTTCTGGCAAAAGGAATCTGCCGTCCAATCTCCCGATCGTACTATGGAATCCGAGACGACTGAGCTGAAGCTGTGCAATATTAATCTTGTTATCTCTGCGATAATCCCCTTGGAGACCCCTGTGGGACACAGTCACCGGCCCCGCGCGCACACACTTAGGGCAGCCTGTCCACACTAACTCACTACAACGCCTGACCCCTGACCCCTGACGTCTGACTCCTCCACCAACACACAATGTCCTTTCAAGTTGTTGCCCGCTCGGCCCTGACTACACCCCCACTCCCCCGTCCTGATGTGACCTTAGATGTTGCTAGGACGTAAAACAACAACAAACAAATAACAACAAACACCCCCACTGCAGCACCACCGCACCGATGTCCGCCACCCCCACTCTGTCTGCCATCAGACCCCTCGCAACACATACATACACTACCTCTATCTACTGCTACCCACCAGCTCCGACACCCAGCCCTTCTATAGAGGGGGTGTAATGACGTCACGAGGCAACTTTCGGTAGCCATATTGGATGACATACAGAAGGCTTGCAGCTGCCTACAATGTGGTTATTTACTGATTTGTTGGTTTATTTGTCACTGTTTTGAGCTGTTTGGCCACATAAGTTGTTGCTAAAGTGCTGTAAGTAAACACATTGGATGTAAACTGCCCAGAACCTCCCATAACACAAGAAAACTCTGTTGTACTGCATCTGCATGCATTCATAACATGGCTAGGGAGGGTGCTCGTAATCCGAGATGCCAGCCCACTGACCGCCGATTGTTAAGTAATGACGTCACGTGCACTCCCTCTATATCTAACCTACGTTCAGGCCAGTCTGGTTCACATTCTTTGCACAGCAACCTTGTTTCAATATGTCACTGGAATAATTACAACATCCCATAAGTAATAGTTCTGGACTGATGAAGTAGTTTTTGTAATTCCGTGTGTGTGTGTTAGCTCCTCACTGGAGGGGTAGGAACTTAGACACTATCCTGATATTGTTTGTTTGTTTGTTGTTGTTTTACGTCCTAGCAACATCTAAGGTCATATCAGGACGGGTACCGACTTGTGACAGTGCGCACTCATGGCGACTTTATAGTGCTGTCCGACTGGGAAACCAGGCCGCCAGCACCATGACCTGGTATCCAACTCAGTCACATTATCCTGACACTGAGCACACCAGTCCTTGCCCTATCCTAATAATGCCGAGCACCTGGCTAGGAAGCGACAAGTTTCAATTTTAAAGTCATTGGTTTGACTCGACCGGGACTCGAACCCACGACCCCACAATCTACCAGCACGGGCGACAGACGCTCTAACTCATTCGGCCATCTAGTCTGGTCACTATCCTGATATGACCGTAGGTGTTGCCAGAACATAATGCTCCAACACCCAATCAACTTAGACACTGGAATTCCTTGGACCAGCTCTGGTCAGGTCCCAATGGAAATTGTCGGTAAATTACAGGTTCTCCTTTTTAGGGACATGGTCTGTGAGCAGCGCGGAAGAAATGTGAGTAGGTGTGAGCAGTTTTTTTCTTTCATGGTACGTATGTTTATTCTGCTGCATAAGTCTTTTGTCAGGGCCGAAGCAGTGGTCTTCCAGCTATTTTTCAATTCAGGATTATTTACACAAATATGGTATATAGAATAAGGAATACAATAACTGTTGAATTTGCAGCATATAATGCCATGCAATTCTGTAACCCACTAGTTCCACATGCAACAGTAGTGGCATATAATTAAATCAATATTAGTCAGTACATGGTATTTAGAATGGAAGCAGAAGTTATCTTCTGTATTCATTTGGTAAAGTTGTAGTGCGTTTTAATGTAGGGTCTGGTCAGTTAAAGTTAGACAAGCGGTATATGCATGTCAGTTTGTGAGAAACCTTCTGAACTGATATCATCAGCTGTGCGCACCACCGATAGTATTGGGGCACTGGGAGGAGTTCAGAGCAAACAAAGCGGCTCGAATAGGCCTACTTACAACATCCGAGCGGCTCGGAGCAGTTCGAAGTCGCTCGTAATGTCTCGGAGTGACTCGGAGCGGCTCGGAGCGGTTGGGAGCGGCACGGAGTGACTCGCAGCAGTTCGGACGAGATCGGAGCTGATCACAGCCGGTAGGATCCGGTCGTAGCCTCTCCGAATCTCTCGCATCCAGTCTGTGCTGCTCGGAACTGTTCAGAGCAACTCGGAGCCACTCGGGGCCATTCGGAACTCATAAGGGCGACTCGCGGCCACTCGGAGCTGCTCCGAACCACTAGGAGCTGCTTGGAGATTCCGGAGTCGCTCGGGCCAGCTTGTAGTGCTTCAGTTGCCGATCGTTGTGGACCATCTGAGGCTGGACAATAACCCGGATGGAAAACACAATAAACTGGGCGGCGGGGGGACGGCCGGTGGTAGCACGGGGGGTTCTATTTTGGGAGTACAACATTGTTGTAAATATATGTTATTCATTGAATAAAGTCTTTTGTCAGCGCAGTGGCACTGGTCTTCCAGCCATGTGATGATACAGTTATTTACAATATATGTATATATAGTCTGATATTGTCATCAGCAGGTAGCTCAAGTCAACTGAAATAACAATATTAATCATTCCAAGACTTAGATGTTGTATAGTTTGACAATTCACATATAAAATAGTAGTTATATGTTGTATACATACTTAGATACATACATGTGTATTGATTAGACGTTTAAATTATGGAGTTGTCAGGTGCATAGTTTCCCTTCATAAGTTTGTATGCCTACTGTGTTGTGAATTGCATAATTATCATGTTGTTGGATATATAACATTTTGAGATGGAGTGTTAGTAGAATGGTTTGTTTATTCTGTTCAATAGAGTGTGGTTAGGTCGTAGGGTTATGCTTAAAAGGTTAATACCTCGGGTGTGTTTATGAGTTTATGAAGTAGTTTGAGTAAGGAGGTTCTTAGTAATGATGGGATAAACTATGCTTGGAGTATTGTACGTTTCAGTCATTTAGTAGTCTAGTACAGTCTTTATTAGTGTCTCTGTCTATAGCAATACTAACATACTGATATGCATTCCTATTCAATGGCGCACTGTGTGCAGTAACCATATCTCAGAGACATCATAGGAGTGCCCGTGTCCAAAATAGCCACACGCTTCCTCCTTCCTGTCCGTGGTAAACTGCTATTTTATGATTACAAACACCGGTTGTGGAATGGGCCAGACAGGTTTACTGCGAGTTGTTTGCCATTATCGAGATTAGAACTTCCACTATTTCGCAAATAACAGATGGTTTTCTGCAATTACATTAAAACCTCTCTAACCGACAGTCTCGACAGATCGGTCACTCCCCAATACCGATCACTTTATTTGGTCCCAAACGAATCACCCATACAATACCATTGTAATGACAAAAAAACTCTGTAAGCTAACCACCTCCCTAAATTGACCATGTAATGTCGGTCCCATGGTCGGTCGATTTAGCGACGTTTTACTGTGCATTTAAATACTCTATTTCCTCGATTTCTAGCCGGCTACAAGAATACACAACTTGGTAATGGCTGAATGTGCATCCGCACTAATCAAATAGGATATACCTCATATGATGCTATTGGTTTGCCCACCAGCTAGTTTTAGTATTTGTTGTTGGTTTTTTGGGGTAAATATGTTTATTCTGCTGAATATGTCTTTTGTCAGTGCCGACACACTGGTCTTCCAGCCATTTTTCAATTCATGGTTATTTACACCAAAGGTTTTATATAATAAGGTATACAATAACTATTGAATACACAATTTGCAGCATGTAACACAATTAAATTCTGTAACCTGAAAGTTCCATAGCAATATGGTAACAGTAGTGTCATATAACAAGATCAATATTAGTCAGATCGATGTGAGTATCTACATAGTATTTAGAATGTAAGCAGAAGTTATCTTCTGTACTCAGTTGGTAAAGTTTTAGTAAGTTTTAATGTTCAGTTGCAGTGAGACAAGCGGTATATAAATGTCAGTTTGTTAGAAATATTCTAGTGTAACTCTAGTGTAGTAAGTTATGTGAGTTTCTTAATTATGTTGTTGGGGTGGGGTTGTTAATAATACACTGGACCTGCTGTGACCAGTGAAGCAGTGGGACCAATCTCAGTGCATGTAGGTCTTAAATTTTACCTTTTCATTTGAACTGTCTCTGTCATTGTATATGGTTGACTGGAAATAACAGAGGAACAGCAACAAATACAAAAAGTGGGGGGGGGGGGGAGAACGGAGGCTGAGGGTTCGGTGGTCTGCCACTTACGGTATGGGTTATGAAAAACACATTATTGCTCATCCGAAATTGCCTATCACTGGGTATCAGAATTCTTATCATGTATATTGTGACTCTTTCGTCATCTCTATTTCGGGCCACCAGACCAACTCACACAATAATCTCCGCCCCTTCCATACTCACCCATATTATGCTTTATTTTCTTCCCCTTTCCTTATGAAATACTCATAATTCCAGAATAGGAGGCCTCATCTATCCAATAACACAGTTATATTGAAAATCATCAAATGCCTTCCATGACAAAATATGTGATGCATAAGAGTTATGCGTGTATAAAGCCGCAAACAAGAATATCCCCATATGATCACCCATACGTTGTGTAACATCTTTATGGGTGAACCCTTTTCACAGTTAGGCCAAGTGGTGCCACCACCCCCAACCGTATCAGTGGCATGAATACTGTCACTCGTGGACTGGGACATTTCTTTTCCAGCGCGTGAGTGACAGTATTCGCAGAACTAGTAGTGGTTGGGGTGGTGGCGCCACCTGTCCCACAGTTAAGGGGGGTCACCCATAAAGTAGTACACACCATCAGGGTGGCCACTAAGGAATATTCCCTTATGCGCCTTTATACTGGCATAAGTTTTATACATCACTTATATATATGATTGATGATGATGATTGATGTTACTTCAATGTAATTTCCGCCGAAATGTCATTTCTGTCAATGATATTCATATGCCTACATCGAAATTCACGCAAAAGTCGGATATAATTAAATGCATGGCAAATCATAGCAAAAGTCATTTCTGATGAAAATTTGAAGTGGTTAGACTATATTATAGATATAATTATATTTACATTTATAGTAATATATATAAGTACCCATCGGTATATGAATAGATTAGCAGGACTATAAGGTTGCGATGAGTGTGCATTGTCACAGGTGGGTACCGGTCCTGATATGAAGTTAGCCACAGATTCGTGCCTTAGCTTTTACAACAGGTGGCATTAACTTTACTCAGCATTCCCTTCTATGTGGCTTCATCGGACTTCATGAAACTTTAAGTCAGTCACCCTGGTAAATCCTCCCAAGATAGAAACATGGGAGGAGGGAAAGCCATAGCTTGTTCTTTACAATTCCCTTTGACTATGCTACGCCTCCTGTCCGATTAGCTATTAACTATGTCCAAAAGCCAGCGTCGGTGCTGGTGCTGGTGATGGTGCTGGTGTTGTTGCTGGTGCTGATTACCTCCCGGTGCTGGTGCTGGTGCTGGTTCTGGTTTTATTGCTTGTGTTGGTACTGGTGCTGGTGTCTGTGTTGGTGTTTGTGCTGGTGCTGTTACTGGATGCTGATGCTAGTGTTGGTTCTGGTGTTGGTGCTGGCGTTGGTGCTGGTGCTGGTGTTGGTGCTGGTGTTGGTGTTGGGTGTTGGGGGATGGGGCTGGCGTTGGTGCTGGTGTTGGTGCTGATGTTGGTGCTGGTGTTGGTGTTGGTGTTGTTGCTGGTGTTGGTGCTGGTGTTGGTGCTGATGTTGGTGATGGTGACTGTGATGCTGGTGCTGGTGCTGATGTTGTTGGTGGTGATGTTACTGGGTGGTGTGTTGTTGCTGGTACTGGTACTGGAACTGGTACTGGTCTTCGTGCTGGTGTTGTTACTGGTGGTGTTGGTGGTGTTGCTGGTGATGGTGCAGATTGAGGTGCTGGTATTGTTGCTGGTGATGATTACCTGATGGTGTTTTTGCACTGTGATAGTGCCGATACAGGTGTTGGTGTTGGTGTTGGGGTTGGTGTTGGTGTTGGTCCTGGTTTTGGTAATGTTGTTGGTGGTTGTACTGGTGCTGATGTTGGTGCTGATGTTGGTGATGGTGACTGTGACGCTAGTACTGGTGCTCATGTTGTTGCTGGTGGTGTTGCTGGGGACGGTGGTGTTGCTGGTACTGGTACTGGTGTTCGTGCTGGTGTTGGTGTTGTTACTGGTGGTGTTGATGGTGTTGTTGCTGGTGTTGGTGTTGTTGCTGGTGCTGGTGCAGATTCAGGTGCTGGTATTGTTGCTGGTGATGATTACCTGATGGTGTTGTTGCTGATGGTGTTGTTGCTGGTGCTAGTGCCGATACAGGTGTTGGTGTTGTTGCTAGTGTTGTTGCTGGTGCTGGTGTTATACCTAGGGCTGGTGCTGGTGCTGGTTCTGTCTTCCTGCGCGGTTTGCTCCTGAGGGCATCGAGGCTTCCATATTAACGCCAATGAATTATTGACTAGCCAGGCCTAAGGTTACTTACTCCAGGTCCATGATGACATCCTTCCATTATAGATGTATCTCCCCGAAAATAACCGTCCGACGGAAAGCCCTAATCGGTGCGAGCACTGGGTTGCTTCCCGTGTGGCAGGAGGAACTCAGGGGGTTTGAAGCAAAATCAAGCCAATGGCTTACAAAATTGATGCATGTTACTGCCCAAGCAGGATAATGTGACTGAGTGGGATATCGAGCCAATGTGCCGCTGAGCCAATCTCCCATTGGGGCTGCATTAGAAATGTTGTCATTTACGCATATCTGTTCTAGGAGATAAAATCCTAACATATAAAGCTAAGATTCCTTATATGTGGTATGCGGCATGCAAATGCGAATGCGAATGCGAATGTGAATGCGAATAAAAATTGAAAAGCATGTAAATGAATAGTGGTGCTTTCATACGTCCGAATGCGAATGTGAATGTGAATATGAATGCGAATGCAAATGCAAATGCAGCAAATGGATCGACCCATGGACCGATCGGTTCGGCATGCGGATGCGAATACTGTTGCGTTTGCCATAGACAACAATACTGTTCCTTCACAAATTTGGAGGAAAAACCCCAACAAATGTTGGGGGGTGACATATATCTATGCCACATATATCTATGCCACATATACACCATTCAGTGATTTTCAAAAATAGTTTTGAGCTTGATTTAATGTAGTTCACCTGTTAGTATATTGAATTGTAAATAAAATGACACTTCATTTGTGAAAATCGCTCTCATATTAAAGAAGATATGGACTTTTTAAAGTTGTTACTGTAAAGATCAAACCAAATCGCTGCATGGCACATACCGCATGCTGCATGCCGCATGGATATGGAATCAACGAAATTGCATGCTGCATGCCACATGCCGCATTCGCATTCGCATGCCACATACCACATACCACATATAAGGAATCTTAGCTTAAATCTGAAAATGACTTTTTTAAATTTTGCAATCGCATTATCAGGATATTGTGACTGAGTGGGATATTGAGCCATGGTGACGGCAAGCCAGTCTCCCATTGGAATGAGGCAGCATTATAAAAGGTGTCATTTGCACACACTGTCACACGTTGCTATTTGTTCTGATATGACTGTGGGAGTTGCTAGGATGTAAAACCACAAAATACAAACGAGAAAATGACCGATTGCACATCTGTAATACAGCCGTCATATTTGGATTAACACAAAGCTGCATAGTCCGATGAAATATAAAATTGTCAAAACCAAATCAATTATCTAGGTTTGATGTGACATATCTAACTAACTTAGATACTGATCCACTTATTAAGCATTTGTTTCTGCGTAGAAGCGGTATGCAGAGTTTGACGCCCCTGCCTTGCAGAGTTCTAAACCACTGCCTTGTGGTACAGGTCCTTGACTGAACCGAAGGCTAAGGGAGCAAACACTAAACAGAAAACCATGTCACTGTGGCAGCATCAAGGGCGGTTGATGTATGGAACTCCCAACATCTCCCGACCAGCCACTGCAGGGACAAATAGCTTTGCGCCTGTCTTGACATGTTCTTGCCGGTGTGAAACCTCTATTTGCTCCCCGAGAGAGTGCCGCTGGTAACTTGCAAAAGCCAGCAGCACTTCAACACTTTTGCAGGCAGCTTTCATGAAATGAAAGCAGTCTTTGTCGCATCGCGACCGACAGCATGATGATGATGATGATGATGATGAGAAGAGAATACTGAGTCAATTTAACAGAACCTCTTACTACAGAAGTCTATGGTGTCAGAGTTTTGGCATGCTTGCCAAAACTAATTGTCCATATTTGCACTCAAAATATCTCAAAGGTTTACCATTTAAAATTCAAATAACTTTGAACTCATGTAAGGTAGATACTAGGGATCGATCTAATATATTTATCTCAGAAAAAACTACAGAAATTCAAAACCATCGGACTATGCAACTTTAATCTACTGATATTCTGCCGGCATGACTCCATGAGATTTGTGTCTATATTGAAGCAGGCTCAAGTAATACATCTATAAGCTTAGTTATTTTTGTATTTTGAGATAGTCCTGCCTGGTCATATAACAGTGACCTGCTAGATAGAACTCAAAAGAAGAATATGCACGACATAAATAAGGTCATATTGCAAGATACTACAGTTCTTATTCAAAGACTATATTAGCAATGAGGAAATCGGTTCAAAAATCTAACAGGCAATTCTTTGTTGGGTACATTAGTTGTTTAAGCAGGGGAAATTTCAGTCGCAGATGACTGGTCTTCCTCATTCCACTGCTGCTTGCCCTATCCTAGTAATGCCGAGCATCTGGCTAGGAAGTGGCAAGTATAAATGTTTAAGTCATAGGTTTGACTCGACCAGGATTCAAACCCACGATCCCACGATCTACCAACATGGGAGACGGATGCTCTAACTCATTCGGCCATCTCATCTGGTCTGATTCGACCACACAAATATAATTTGACGATCATAAAGAGACTTCATATTTCCTCTTCATCAGGTTTGGCCAAGATCAGCTTGCAAGTCATCGTGAAAGGGGGAATCAGAGAAGGTGAACAAAGGAAGAGGCGGGAAGACAACATCAGGGAATGGACCTTCTTGGACGTTGCCAAATCCATGCAGGAAATGGAGAACAGAGGACAATGGAGAAAATTGTTCGAAAAATCCATCTCTTGTGCTCCAACAACACATCTGATTAAGGGATTAACCTATTCACATAATTAACAGCATGAGACCCGTCTATGGATTATGGATGACCACCAAAGTACTGAATGGATGTAGAATTAAGGGCGGTTCATTTAGTAGAACAGTGTCACTGTGGCTCTTGTAGTGGTCTAGGTGTAGAGGTTTGTTGGTTGTTTGAGTTTTACATCCTGGCAACATCAAAGGTCACATCAGGACAGGTACCGACTTGTGAGGGTGTGCACTCATGGCACATTTATAGTGCTGCCCCACTGGGAAATCAGACTGCCAGAAGCATGACCCAATATCCACTTAGTCACATTATCCGGACACAAAGTTAACCAGTCCTTCCCCTATCCTACTAATACTGAGCCCCAGGCTAGGAAGCGACAAGTATAAATTGTGTAAGCCATTAATTAGTTTGACTCGACCAGGAAGCGAACTCCCGTGCTTCCGCAGGTGTAGAGGTGATGACATGGTTATGGGACAGGTAGGTGGTTGGCTGTTGGTGTGATAGTGGTTACACGTCCACTTATGCTGGGCAATGGGTGTATGTGGATGAGGAAGAGGAGGAAGAGGGAGGGCGGGTGTGGTCAGGAGCATATCCTCCATGCATAGCTAAATGCAGGTGATGTCCTACAGGAGGAATGAGTGACTCAACATGCGGGCTGTAAGAGATTCATAGCTCAATGAAACACATAGAAACCACAATCATGCAGACTCACCATTAGTTCCTCAGAGACGGGTCCCATGCTTCTAATGAGGATGTTGGTTATGACGTCGATTGACCCGGCTGCAAAAGAGAAAACAGACCGGAAGGTTTAGGATGATATTTGCAAAGAGGTGCATTTGATAATGATGGTTGGAAGCATCAGCAGAGTAGTATTGTTGGTTGGTTGGTTGTTGGGGTTTCACGTCCTGGCAACATCTAAGGTCATATCAGATAACTTACAGCGTCATCAAAGGCCAGTTGCTCTCATACCATGTCTATGTGGTGTGGGAGGTTAAAAATCCCTTGGGTCGGTAAAAGTGTAGGCTCGGGCTTTCTATCGACAAACTGTCTAATGGTGAAAACAAGTCTATTCAGGCTTATCCATAATAGGCAGTATAAATGTTCAAGAAAAAGAAAAAGGATTATTGTTGGCGTTGTATGAATAGGCTAACCCACCAAGCCTAACCGGCAGTATGTAACACCCACGCAAACTACATGTTGGTTGGTTGTTAGAGTTGTATGACCTGGCAGTATCTAAGGTCATGAACTGCCTGAAGACCAGTGCCTCGCGTGGAAAGAAATGTATATTCTGATGAATAAAATGTCTTAGCAAACGAAAATATATATATCAGAACGTGTACCGATTTATGACAGTGCACACTCATGGCGACTCTATAGTGCTGCCACACTGGGATACCAACGCATCTCTACCATGACCTGATATCACACTCAGTCACATTATCCTGACACTGAGCCAACCAGTCCTTGCCCTATGCTCATAATGCTGAACGCCTGGCTAAGAAACAAAAAGTATCAATAATGTGTGAGTCATTGGTTTGACTCGACCAGGGTTCAAACCTGTGGGTTAGAATCCGACAAGCTACCAAAGCGGGAGATGGATGCTCAACACATTCGGTCATCCCGTTTGTTGCCCAAACTACAAATGGATAACCAGACAGGATGGCCAAGACTGTTGATCATCAACTTTTCATCCTGGGAATTGGACGCCCATGTTTAAGCCCTGGCCGAGTTAAATCAACGACTTCAACATTGAACCTTTTCACTTCCTAGCATAATGCTCGGCATTGCTAGGATAGGGGAAACTGCAATGGAAGGAAGAAGACCAACTGTTCACAATTGAAATTTCCCCTGCTTAATCAACTAATATACAAAGATCCAAACAAAATAAGAAGTATACTAATCAATCATATATGGTTGAGAAACACAAAATAAAGTGTGTTATCCTGGACTATCTCATCCGACTCTGTAGCTTTAAGTCAACAATAACACCTCTCTAATTCATCGATCAGGGGATCGACTTAAAATGGTCCATTTAGGGAGGTGGTCGGTTTAGGGAGTTTGTTTAATCATTACGATGGTATTGTATGGGCGATGGTTTGGGCCGCAAATAAAAGTGATCGATATAGGGGAGTGGTCGATTTGTGGAAGTGATCGGATAGAGAGGTGTTGCTGTATTTACGCAGCATACCTCTTCAGATGGGCCATCTGCCTTTGCAGTACAGCTGATTAAATTTACTGTAGAACCGATTAAATTTACTTTGGTCACCCGTTTGGAAATCGTCTATGTTCCCCGGATATATACAATAATGTATTTCGATTATAATGTATATATATCAGGTTTTAATCAAATAATATTGACACAAGGCATTTATTTACCTCACGTTGTCCTCATAGAACATCAATCAAACCATTGATTACCGAAAGGGCTAATTCACTAGACGTCCATTATCTATTAATATTTTGTGAAGTCAGCACTTTGCAGCTAATTCAATTTAATATAAGCGCGTCCTACATGGCCGATGTGTATAAATAAGAAATAGCTTTCCCCTGAGATCAAATGAACGCAGGACAATTAGAAATTAATGAACAAACATAAAATATGTAAGACACAGAGCTTTTTTTTATTCATGACCTGTAGATCTTAAAATATAGGACCCATTATTTTGCAATATCCTTTGTTTAAATTGTACATGTTTCGCCGAAATATGTGTAATTAAATACATGAACCGACATTGCTTCAACATGGTCAACGACATTAACGACCACCTGGTGATAAGAAACTGAACTCCGGCAGTGGCCACCCCGATTCGAGAACCCCCTAGCCTACAGCATATATACCGAATGCCAAACCAGACTTTGAATCACTTTGGCCTTAATGATCAAACCATCAAGACGTATACTTAAGCTCCCTTAAATTTACCATCCCACCCAAAATGTAACTATAGGGTTAAGCATCTGTGAACCTTGTGACATAATGTCTCAACAAACGCTCTGTAAATGACTACTCAAAAATAATTGCCAATATATAATACGTCGGTCTTGTGTCTTTTAATTAATATTATTTATGTCTAAGCTCCTCATCTTAGCTTTATGTTGACGACTTCAAAGGTTTTTTTAGTTCTTTTTATACATTTATGCTTGTAATTAAAATTGAATGCAGCATATTGCGCCTATTGAGTTTCAGGCGATAATAATGCAATACATACTTTTGTTATTGCGACATGAAGTCTCAGAAGTCCTTCAGTTAAGTTCATTTTTAATTAGTTACACCGATCATCACTGGCTATAAGCGGTTGTGTTATTCATTAATGACACTGACGAATGGTGCTATAGAAGTTTATCACAAAGCATATGAGCTAGTTATTGTCTGCTGCATTGCAGCAGCTGTTTATTGTCACATGCACCATCACATCGAGCCATCATCATTACTAGGCCATTTGACCAGACGGGATGGCTGAATGAGTTGAGCGTCCGGATCCCATTCTGGTAAAGTCAAACCAATGACTTAAAAATGTATACTTGTCGCTTCCGAGCCAGCCACTCGTCATTATTACGATAGGGCAAGGACTGGGTGGCGCAGGTTCAGGATAATGTGACTGAGTGGGATGTTGGGTCATGGTACTGGCGACCTGATTTCCCAGTGGGACCGTGCTATGAAGTCACCATGAGCGTGCACTGTCACATGTCGGTCCATGTCTTGATATGACCTTAGATGTTGCAAGGGCGCAACAACTAACCAGCCTTCCTTTGTCCTCATTTCTGCTGACCTGTGCAAGGACGTAGATCACAATAATATACCAGTCAGTCCTGAAGGCCGAATACCAGGTTCTACGTCACACTTCTGATTCCTGTGAGTTGACCCTGAAAAGCTATGAGAGTGATTAATCTCAATAATAATAATACTGATATATATATATCAGTAATCCATGCTTGCCCGTTACTATGGTTTTCAGTCTGCTATCGACGCTACATGGCTGCCTCTGTTATTGCGGAGTGATAAGACAGGCAGAGAGGATGCCACGAGGTGGCTTATTTTCTGAGGCTTATCGGCGAGTGGCTGTAGATAATCTACACCCTTAGTGTGTATGCTCTAACAATCTGTAATGCTCAGACTCAGTTAAAGCTGCATAGTCAGTATCAGTTAAAGCTGCATAGTCGGATGAAAGCCTCCAATTTTCAAAACAAAAGCACTTACCTAGATGTGATCCGACATGTCTAACTTACATATTTTTATTTGGGGGGGGGGAATATTTCATTCATCTCAATACATACTTTGTCAGCTCCGAGGCACTGGTCTATTAAAGTTTCATAGTCCGATGGTTTTGAGTTTCTGTCATTTTCTGAGATAAATATATTAGCGTGATCCTTATTATCTACCTAACTTTAGTTAAGTAACTTTGATTTTAAATGTCTAACACTTGTGATATTTGACATGCAGCCATGAAAACTTAATTTTGGCAAGCACACGAAAACTCTGACCCCCTAGCATTCTGCAGTAACAAGTTCTATTAAATTGCCTCAGTATTCCCAGTATGGCATGATGAGAAATGTTTAATGAGTGCACCATTATCTAATTCGGATATGCAGAAACAAATGTAGATAACCAGACGGGATGGCCGAACGAGTTAGAGCGTCCGTCTCCCTTGTTGGTAGATCGTGGGATCGTGGGTTCGAATCCTGGTGGAGTCAAACCAATGAATTAACAATTTATACTTGTCGCTTCCTAGCCAGGCACTCGGTTTTCCTAGGATAGGGCAAGGAGCAGTGGAATGAGGAAAACCAGTCGTCTGCAACTGAAATTTCCCCTGATAAAACAACTAATGTACCAAAAAAACTAAAACAAAAATTGTTTGGGTTTTGAAAATGTTATGTTTTCTTCGGACTGTGCAGCTGTTATTGTTGCAGAGAGGGGGTGGGGGTGGGGGGGCTATTAAGCCAATTTAATGGAAGCTGTTACTACTGAAGCCTATGGTATCAGAATGTTGATGTTCTTGCAAGAATAAATTTGGAATGTGCTCACATCAAATATCTCCAAACTTAAGGTACCCATTTAAACTAAAAGTTACTTCAAAGTAGGGTAACGTCAGTTATGACAATCAATCTAATATATTTATCTGAGGAAATGGCAGAAATGTCAAACCATCTGTCTATGCAACATTAAAGGGATCCCAACAGGCATATATACTGGGGGATGGGTGGGTGGAAGGCGTGGGGGGGGGGTGGGTACTAACTTATCCATGATGAGTTCCTATGGAGGTCTCAATAATCGGGGCGTGGGTGTAATGGCTTCGGTTTGTGCAATATTGATTCCTGGTCACTAGACTGTTAGTGGGGAGTATGCATACCAGGATGTTACCCACATTAATGTCTTACACTGCCATCAGAGGGAAGGGACGTTGGCAGAAATCCTCTACAAATAGACCATAGCATGTGCTTACAAGACTAACGTCAGACCAGCTAAGCATCTCATATCACTTGCTGATATTGTTGGTCGATTTCCATCCTGACGACATCTAAGGTAATATCACGATGGGTACCGACTTCTGATAGTGCACACTCATGGCAACTTTAAAGTGCTGCCACATTGGGAAACCAGGCTGCCAGCACCATAACCTGATATCCCACTCAATCACATTATCCTGACACTGAACTATCCAAGCCCTTGCCCTGTCCTATTAATGCCAAGCACCAGGCTAAAAAGTGACAAGTATCAATAGGTGAGATCACGGTTCCGACTGTGCATGCACTGCAAACGGCGTTGGGAGCAAAGCAAAGGCGTACGACCATTGAGTTTGCCAATACGCATATGGCAAAACTGGCATTTTATTCAAAATTAATAGAAATACATAACAAATTGCCACAAACATGGATGGAAGGATGCAATATGATAATATAATGAATAAGTGTAAGACACAACTCTCCATCATTAAGCATTTTGAGCTAAGAAACATACAATTTCAGTCAGTTTCCAGGCTGATGTTTACATCACCATTGATTAGCCAGAAGTAATTCTTGTTCTAAATATTAAAATGTCACATATGTCAACAACAACTTGTTTCAAAGAAATATGTAACGAATATATGATTAACCCAACTCATTTTCAATTCCTACATATGTCATTAACCATGGGATATAAATAAAAACATCAATAAAATAAGTAAAGCAGACTCTGGCTATGGCTCTAACACTAGTCTGAGTGCCCAGATTTGTCTAAATCTAAATGCACATGGCATAAGTTGTCCCAATTATATTGATGTAAATGCAATGCTGAATAAAAGAGTAATATCGTAATTTATTATATATATTTTTTTAGTTAGTGTTCTATGTTTCAAACAAGAGCTGAGATGAGCTGAAACTAGCACATTTCATAACTGAACCCAGTGTATTAGCATGTGCCATGGGCTTCTCGCGGGTTTATTTTGCTCTGGCACATCCCACAATGCACCACGCAGCTGGAACAGTGATGTAGTCTATTTAATAAGACATTGGTTTGACTCGACTGGGAACCAAGCTTCCAAAATCCCATATGCGGGGCCCGCGCTCTACCAATTCGGCCACCGTGCCAGGTACTGATATTGTAGTTATTTCTTAAATAAATGTGTTAAACACCAATGTATTATTACATTACATTACAACTCTTTCTAAGGTATATTCAGTTAAGAAATATTGTATCCCCCATTATAGGATGCCACTCCCATAATGGTGTGAGATCTCTTTGGAATGCTTAGCAATCTCGGGTAAAGCGTGGAGGAGTGTCTTTCAGACCCTACCCCGGCTACATTCAGCAGGGCATGTAACACACACTGCCTTTGTGACCAGCTCTGTTAATGTGCTACACGGCCTGAAGTGTGATACACCCCCACTAGCCAACCGACTGGAATCCTTCCCTCAACTCATTCTTCCCAGAATTCGATCTATTCGATCAATGCCTTCCAGTCTTCGCTGCTTACACTGCTACTCAGCCTCTCCATCCCCCTCACCAACAATGCCCGCGTGGAGAGGGGTTACGTCCACTGACACCCTATTCAGCCACGAACCATGGCCCTCTCCATACTTCAGTACACACCCTACCCACACCCACATCTACACCCACACCCAAAGCTACACCTACACTCACACCTAGACCTACTTCCACACTCACACCCAGCCTCATATCTATACCCACACTCATATATACACCCACACCCACTCACAACTACACCCACACTCACACCAACATCCACCCTCACAGCTACACTGACTCTCATACCTACACCCATGCTCACGCATACACCCATCCTCACATATACACTCAGACCTACATTCATGCTCACACATACATACACACTCACAGGTACATGCATGCATACACCTACACTCAAAAATACACACACTCACACTTACACCCACACCCACACTCACACCTGCATCCACACACATATGTCTACACTCACAGCAACACCCACACTCACACCTTCATCCATGCGGACACCTACACTCACACTCACACCTACACCCACACTCACACCACGCGAACTCTCAACCGCAGACACACCTATATCGATACTCACTCCAACCTTCAAACTCACCCTATCTTGCCTACAAGCAAAATCAAACCCTTAATCCACCCCAGTCGTTGCCCACTATAACCGCACCGTAACTTACACCCACACTCACACCATCCTGTCTCCCAACCACACACACACCTACCCAACCACACGCACACCTACCCTACCACACACACTCACACCCATACTCACTCCAACCTTCACAACCAGACTATTATACCCGAAGAACCATCCTGTCTCCCAACCACACACACACCTACCCAACCACACGCACACCTACACCCACCCTTCACCACGTACCCAAAGCACTAGCTACACCCTACGCCCACCCCCATCCATTCCACCCAGCTCCAACTACACCAACCCCCTCACCATTCTGCCATTTAATAGTACTCACACCTACACCCACCCCATGCTCAGCCCACCGATCATCGCCATACCCCACATCTGACACCATGTGATGTGAATGAGTGTAAAAACTGCACGCGTCGACGTTTCGTTACTCAATCGTGTACTTAGATCAACCGCTGCTACACTGTATGATGTGTGCGTATATCCCGCGGTAGGGACCAGTGTAGTGGTCCCTCGTGTCGCTCGCTGGTTCCCGGCGCCCGAGCCGCGTACAATACATAACACCAACCACCACACCATCCCCCACCGCCACTCTACACCTGATAATTGTCCTGATTAAATTGACGACAAAATGGCTGGATGCTGACACGTGACAGACAGAATGTTAAGATCTGATTCCCACCCGGTGTGACTATGCCATTTCCTGGCGTCCTCTAATTTCTCGCCAGTTCTCGTATGCTTCTCGCGTGGAATAAATAAGGGAGAGTGCCTCATTTCATCTAGAAATCATAAGCATATTCAGCGCTGAAAGGAGAGGGACAACCAGCCACGTTTGAACTTGTCTGAGCCTGTTTTAACTTGCAGGAAATGGATTTTCCTCTTCTTGTTCTCACAAGAACTCAGTGTCAGCCAATCAGAGCTGTTCTTTTTTATTGCAAATTGAATCGAAAATAACGGCTCTGAATGGCTCAAATTATGGAAAGATCCCGTTATTTTTTTAGTAGTTTCTTGTTCAGACATAGTTACACATATATATGTATCTTTTGCACAGATTAAAGTGCTTGAAGTATATTTTTAATTTATCTACATCGACTTCTGTTTAAATCACACAATATCAGGACTTAAAGAATGGGAAACTATTCCTGCAAGGGTATTCTCCATATGGGACAGTGGTTACCCATTTTTCATCCTTTCCTCGCTGTGGGCCCTTCTCATAGAAATACAGCTGCCGCCATTTTGTAAGGAACTTCATATTCATTTTCCGTACAACCAAGGGTTTAGTTTGGGATTTTCAGGTGGTACGCAGATGGAATGAAATGCAGTTGGAATAAAACGCGTTGGAAAAAACCCGCTATAAAACATAATATATTTTAACATAAAAAAATGGTAAGTTCCGGTGGTATGCAGCTGTATACCTGCGTATATGGAAGATAGGCCCTTTGTCAGTCTGGCGCAATAGAATTCCAAATTTGGTGGGGGTGTGGAGGATATTGTTGTGGGCTTCCTTTTATATTTTAGAAAAAGCATTGACATTTAATTGTTGCGTCGAAATAGTTATATTATGCCTGGTGTGTGTTTAATTAGGTCATGGGAACTATTTGCGATCTGTTGACTGTAAACTGAACTGAGCTAGCTGGTGTGAAAGTACAACGTATGAACACTTTGACTTCTTGATACTGAATGGTTTAATCACATCCAGGGCTCGCTAAACCGCCGGCTAAACTTTCCATGTCTCACTCGCTGTCTAGAACATCATGCATCTCATTAGCATATATTACCCATGTGTCTGGACGTCTATTACGCATATATCACAGCTGGGAAGGTCAAACACATGCCCTCAAATAATATTCCTGGGAGATAGCAGTACTACTCACACTCAAAGTCAAAGATTACCTAAGGATATGACGTAGTAGCAGAATGCCAACAATTCAAATAAATGCCAATACACGTGAGTTTTTTTTAATATTCTGACTGAGTTTTCAGACATGAAACGGAAATCAACTGCAAAGGTGAAACATTTGCTCGTCTGTGATGTTTGTTTGTTCCTTCTTCTTTTACGTCCTGGCAACATCTAAGGTCAGGGGCGTAGCTAGACCTTTAACGATGTGTAGGCCTACTCCTAATTTTGGCAGGGGGTTTAGGGGGCTGCTTAAGCTGGCGGATTTGACACATTTTAGACTTGAGTTTTTGACACTCCGGACTACTACATGCCTCCTCTCTCTCTCTCTCTTTTTATTATTTTAAAAGTGTTGTTGTTGTTGACAAAACGATGTGGACGTTTTGAGGTACGTGCGTATGCATAGCTACGCCCCTGAAGGTCATATCAGGACGATGTTCTCTGCCCTGAAACTGTTTTCAGATAACTAGCTAACAAGTTGTCTCAGTAAATATGGAGGAAAGAGGGGTCTTAGGAAGAGTTTGCAGCAGTGGCAGAAGTGTTGGTTCGAATCGAGTCTTTAGCGTGAGATTATCCTTTATTTGCAAGCCACGCCAATACTAGTCGCATGCGTGCCCTCCACATGCACAGCTAGGCGCAGGCGCTTTTCAGGAGGGATGCTATGCAAACTGGGCTTTAAGAAGCCAATCACGGAATCGCAGAAATGGGGGTTCGAGGACCGCACTAGGTACTATGTTCCCAATACTTTAAAGTTTAATACGAATTTGATGTGGATGGTAAAAATCGTCTAGACACCGTCCAGATATGATGACCTTAGATGTTGCCAGGACGTAAACCAACCAAAATCATCTAGATCAAATCATACAATACATAGATGCATAAATGTATTATTATGCGAGAGACAATTAAAAAAAGAAGCAAGCTGTTCTCGCATCATAAATTACTTCCCTATTATCATGCCCGGACACCAGTTTGGCACCATGAATGAGCAATTCATTTTTAGAATCCATCTCCCGTGTTGGTAGACCATAGGATCGTGGGTTCGAACCCTGGTCTAATCAAACCATTGTCGTAAGAATTGATACTTGTTGCTTCCTAGCCAGACACTCGGCATTATTAGGATAGGGCAACGATTGGTTGGCTCAGTGTCAGGATAATGCGACTAAGTGGGATATCAGGTCATGGTGATGGTGGCCTGATCTCCCAGTGGGGCAACACTATAAAGTCGCCATGACTGCGCACGGTCACAAGTCGGTACCCTTCCTGATATCACCTTATATGTTGCTAGGACGTAAACTAGCAACAAACACATTTTTAGAACAGCAGTTACCTCTCTTCCTATTTAGCCAAGACTCTTCTGCGTCGTGCACCAATGGTGAGTCTATACCCAGTCAATGAGTGAGGATGTCTACGAGGTGAGGGGTGAGGGGTGAGAGGTGAGGGGTGAGAGGTGAGTGGTGAGTGGGTATGGGGTGGGATAAGGTGGATGGGGAAGGGGTGAGGATCGGGGGAGAGGAGAGGGGCGAGGAGAGGGGAGAGGAGGTATGGGGAATGAGGGAGGTGGGTTGGGTGGTTGCTTGATTTTTACATCCTGGCCACATTTAAGGTCATATAAGGACGGGTACCGACTTGTGACAGTGCTCACTTATTCCGACTTTAGAGTGCTGCCCCACTGGGAGACCAGGCTGCCAGCATCATGACCTGATGTCCCACTGAGTCACATTATCATGACACTGAGCTAACCATTTGTTGCCCTATCCTAATAATGCTGAGTGCCTGGCTAGGAAGCGATAAGTTATTGATTTAACTTGACCAGGTTCAATGGGTTCGAACCCCACATTGTACCAAAACCAGAGATGGACGCTCAACTTATTCGGCCATCTCATCTGGTGGGGGAAGGAGGTGGAACAGGGGAGGGGGGGGAGAGGTGGCGGGGAGAGGGAGGAGAGGGGACGGGGATGGGGGAGTGGATGGGGGACTGGTGAGCGGGGAGGGAGGAGAGGGGACGGATGAGGCAGTGGATGGGAGAGAGGTGACGGGAGAGGGAGGAGAGGGGACCGGGTGGGGGAGTGGGGAGGGGAGAGAGGTGTCGGGGGAGTGGGTAGCTGTGATGGGGGAGGGGGGAAAGCGAGAGGATGGGGAGGGGGAGAACTCCTCCCCGGTATCTGATGATACGAGTGCAGAGCACCGGATGCTTCGGATGGTGATAGCAATAGCTCAAATTGACGTCAAGATATGGCTTCAAAGTCACACCTACCAACAGAAGTAATACGCCGAGAAGGTCCCTGGGGATCCGGTGGATTTTACCTTGGAAACAAGTACAGCAACACCTCTCTAACAGACCAGCTCCACAGATCGACCACTCCCCTATATCGATCGCTTTATGTGGGTCCGAACGATACCATTGTAACCATATTCTACCCCTCATAGTGCCTGGCTACATATACAACACCCTAAACCGACCACCTACCCTAAATGGACCACTTAAATTCGGTCCCAAGGTTGGTCGATTTAGAGAGGTTTTACTGTAATATCAGGTTTCCATTTCCCAAATGCACCAGAATCAGACAGACAAACACATGGAGGCAGCCATTGGAAGTTTGTAAATGTTTTAGTTAGTTTGATAATGACATCTGTGGGAATAATGGATATGTGTTATAGTAATAAGCCCAACAATGGTTTAAAAGATGAGGCAATCATCTTTTCGAAGCCAAAACACTTATGTCTGTTATTTAAACACGACTGGTTTACTAAGCTTTTTGTCCATCATAGAAGAGAATATTAAGTCATTTTATTTAGATCTGTTTGTGCTGAAGCCTACATTGTCAGAATTTAACACGCTGGCCAAAATTTACTTTGTATGTTTGTACTTCAAATATCTTCAAATTTGCTCGATTTAAAATATAAAAACATTATTACTATCACTCAGGAGTGATATATGAAGAGTTCCGGTGCAAAACTATATAAACGCCAATCCATTAATCGAGAGAAACTTTGGAATAAAACCTTCAAAATGTATATGTGTTATATTTATACTCTTTTGTTCATTGCCGCATAACCATGTGATCATATAAAAGTGGAATTAGTGAGAATTAAAATTATTGTCAGTTAAAGATCTTTGATTTAAACTACATTTCTGGATTGGCATTTACGCGGTTTTGCGCCTGAACTCTTCATGGGATCACTTTGTAATTAACATATTATAGTAAACTATTCACTGCATGTACCGGAGTTGAAGTTTTCCCAAAGTCACTCCACACCTGATTAAATTGTAAGCAAATTCTCAGTAACCCGCTGCCCCTGCCATGAGCTGCTCAACAGGTGAGTGTATCGGTACTTCGGCGTTTGTCCAGGTGTGCGCTTGTCTGACGATCAGGTATGAGGGTATTGTATTCCAAGTGGTACCACTCGGCACAAGGCCACACCCCTGCCTCCATCCCTACCATTCCAAATCCACGCCCACCATACCTCGGTTTACTACTGACTCACAGAACGTTGTCAGCTAATTGTTAGTGCCCTTAGACAGGTAAAGTGCCTCGTCTTTTGATAGACATTGCCACCCAGTTTGGAAGGGTTTATTGATCCTTGAGTATTGGTGAGGTTATTAAGGTTTGTATGTTTGTTGTTGTTTTACGTCCTCCTAACATCTAAGGTCATATCAGGACGGGGTTATTAAAGAAATAATAATGATGAAAGGAGATGCTGGCATGCGTCATATTTCTATCTCAAAAAGGGATCCGCTCTTTGAAATGGCCGGTGGCGAGGTATGGCAGGGTGAGGTCCATTTAGGGCAGTTATTAGTCTTTTTGTTGTTAATTGTGATCGTGTTGAACATACTTTTAATCGTAATTGTATTACATTAAAATAGTGTCAGCACCAGGACATTGATACTTGTTGCTACCTATCCTGACACTCGGTAGTGATACTGATGAAATAGCACAAATATTTGTTTGATCAGTAGCAGGGTAATGTGACTGAATAAGAGAGCGGGATCATGGTGCTCGTGCCACAATATTCCAATGGAGCAGCACTATGAAGTCAACATAAAGGTACACAGTCTTAAGTCGGTATTTGTCATGATATAGCATCAGATGTTGGTATGATGAAAAACTCTTAATTAATAAGGAAATGAAATGAAGTGACATATTGACCAGAGAGACTCTCAGCTTAATGCCCTCCCCTCCCTCTCCCATGTTGGTAGACCATGGGATCGTGGGTTTGAACCTGGTCGAATCAAACCAATGACGTACAAATTGAGACTTGTCGCTTCCTAGCCAGGTGCTCGGCATTATCAGGATAGGGCAAGGACTGGTTGGCTCAGTGTCAGGATAATGTGACTGAGTGGGATATCAGGTCATGGTGCTGCTGGCCTGGGCTCCCAGTGGGGCAGCAATATAAAATTGCCATGAGTGCCCACTTTCACAAGTCGGTACCCTTCCTGACATGACCTTAGATGTTGCTAGGGCGTAAACAAACAACAAACAAATCTGTCCTCGCACAATATTCGCCCTGTGGTCCACTCTCCCTCTCTTCTGCTACCCTCCATTCTCCACCTTGCATGATGTCACCTCCATTCACTCACTTTCTTACCCTTCGCTTTGAGGAAACCAAATTCTTGGGCCTCATTTTTTATGCAAACTGTCTTTCGTGCCACATATAAAGTACCTGAAAACAAGATACCTGAAAGCGCTAGATATTCTGAGGGTACTGTGCAGCTCAGAGTGGGGAGCGGACAGACATGTTCTGCTCTCCGTGTACCGAACCTTGGTTCGGTCACGAGTGGATTATGGCAGTATAGTATAGGGTTCCGCAAGGAAATCATATATTGGGCTGCTAGACACGGTCCACCACCAGGGACTGCACCTGGCCCTTGGGGCCTTCCACACCTCACCGGTTCAGAGCCTCTATGTCGAAGCCAATGAACCATCACTTACCAACAGGAGAATCAAACTGGCCATGCAATATGTAGTCAAATCCTGCAAACAATTGTCTATTCGAGCAACATGACAAATCCAGGTATGAAGCCAGGCCAAATTACATTTGACCACTGCGGCTCTGAAGGAAACCTCATTTGGTGGCCTTAGACGTGGATTTCGATGTGTTGGAGGATGCTAAATTCCCAGAACATCCCCCGTGGTCATTGAGGAAGCCATCGGTTATCCTACGACTTACGAAACTGAGGAAGTCTGGGACACATCCACTCAAATACCAAGGACTGCATGAAGCGATTAAAAGCCAGGTTGCAGACCACCTCTCCATATACACTGATGGTTCGAAAGACCGAAGCAGGGTAGCTGCTGCAGCAGCCTGCCAACCGAAACAATTTGGTGTACGCTTGCCCGATCAGAGTTCAATTTTCACTGTGGAAGCCTAAGCACTCCTTCTCGCGTTGGAGTGTATCGAGGTATCGAACCATACAAACTATGTCATATACAGTGATTCGTTCTCCTGCCTCCTGGCTGTTGCTGGACGAGGCCTGGCTAAGAAGTGACAATTATCACCGAACACAAGTCACCTTATTCTGATGCTGTGCTAACCAGACCTTGTATTATCCTAGTAATAACGAGTGCCTGGTAAGAAGTGACACATATCACCCCACCCAGTCACATTATTCTGATGCTGTGCTAACCAGTCCTTGTATTATCCTAGTAATGTGGAGTGGCATTCCCTCCGAGCTTCCGTAATCTTCACCTTTCTGTCTTCACCTTCTCACCGATGTCTATCACCTGTGATTCCCGTGATTCCTGTGATCCCGTGATTCTCATATGATTCCTATCCCACCTACACACACCCCCCCCCCCTTTCCACCACCCCTCCCCTCACCTACAGGCTACCTTCCATCCCAATTCCGTCCCTTCCTACCCAACCCCTACTCTGCCCCCCGCTTACTCTCTACTCACCCTCCCAGAATACACCCAATATATTCTCATCATTTTCACCTTAAGCGAGTTCGAAACCCTGTCGCGCCTCTCTTCCTCCCACCCTCCTCCTTGTGCACATTCCCCCCTCCCGCACCACCTTGCTAAAACCTCTCTCGTCACACCCACACCTAAACTCGGCTCTTTCGCTAACATTACCCCGCTTACTGGATACTGCTTGAAAACAAAACCGCCGAGGCAAACGGGCATGTCGGACTGCTGCCCGTTGGTGGCCTGCGACGCAGTCGCTTTGGTCGGATATGTTGTTGTTTGTTGTTTTCCGTCCTAGCAACATTTAAGATCATATCAGAATGGGTACCGACTTGCAACAGTGCACACTCATTGTGACTTTATAGTGCTGCCCCACTGGGAAACCAGGCCACCAGCACGATGTCCTGATACCCCACACAGTCACATTATCATGATAGTGTGCTGACTAGTCCTGGTCATATCCTATTAATGCAGAGTGCCTGGGTACGAACCGACATGCATCACCCAAGACAGTCACATCAGTCTGAAACTGTGCTAACCAGTCCTTGTATTATCCTAGTAATGCTGAGTGCCTGGCTAAGAAGTGACAGGTATCACCCCACACAGTCACATTATTCTGATGCTGTGCTCACCAGTCCTTGTCTTATCCTATTAATGCCAAGCACCAGGCTAAGAAGTGACAATTATCACAGAACACAGTCTCCTTATTCTGATGATGTGCTAACCAGTCCTTGTCTTATCCTAGTAATGCTGAGTGCCTAGCTAATAAGCGACACGTATCACCCTACACAGTCACATTATTCCGATGCTGTGCTAACCAGTCCTTGATCTATCCTATTAATGCTGAGTGCCGGGCTAAGAAGTGACATGTATCACCCCACACAGTCACATGATTCTGATGCTGTGCTAACCAGTCCTTGTATTATCCTATTAATGCCGAGTACCTGGCTAAGAAGTGACATGTATCACCGAACACAGTCACATTATTCTGATACTGTATTATTCTATTAATGCTGAGCGCCTGGCTAGATAACTACAAGTATCAATTTGGTAAATTAATCGGTTTGACTTGGCTGCCATTCGACCTCCCGGCCTTCCGCACGGGACGCCTGCGCTCTAGCGATTCGACCAGCGCGTCCGGTTTCGCTCGGAGAAGAGGCGGGGAGAAGTGTCCGTGTGAGTGGAGGAGCACTGGATGTAGGGGAACAACTTGGAAGGGGGGTTGCAAAAGAAAAAGGAAAAAATATAAAAGAAAAACGAAAAAAGGAAAAAAAGGAAAAAAGGAAAGAAGAGGACGGGTGTCAGTTGTACCAAGCGTGTTTTTCACTTGACATAACATCGGTGGTGGAGACAGGAGGGCCGTGAACACAGCTCTACTATTCGGCGTATGTTTCAAGTCACCGGAGAGGTGTAGGTCTGCTCTCAGAGACTGGTGGCTGTTCGCCAGATTCAGGGTTGCGACTAGTTTCAAATTTTTAATTTTTGTATTCATTAATTTTTTATTGAGGCTGTATTTATACTGTCCATAGCATATAAGCCCAGTACCCAGGGTTGTTTTCAATGCAGGCCAGTTGGCGTTATCTTACCACACAATAAGGTATTTGATTGCCTGCATTTCAGTAGCAGATAGATAATTGGTTGGTATGGTTAGTGGCCTATGTTAGTTTCTTTTCAATTTTCTTGGCATATATGTATTATTTTATTTTGTTCTACTCTTATTACTAGACTAGCCTACTCCTATTTACATATCATAGGCTTGTACATAGCTGTGTGGTGTGTTATCTGCCTACTTTTGGCATGGCTACCTTCCATTGGGCATCCTGCTGGTGGTGGGCTGTGACTGACATATCACATGCCCCATTGCGGTGCAGCTTAGTGGGGGTTTATAAACCAAACTGCTGAATGATATTCCTGTATATTGGTTGCCTGTGGGGGCGATTTACGGCATGACAACATCTAAGGTAATATCGGGACGGGTAGCGAATTGGGACTATATAGTGCTGCCCAACTGGAAGACCAGGCTGCCAGCACCATGACCTTATGTTGACGCTGAACCAACCAGTCCTTGCCCTATCCTAGTAATTCCGAGGACCGGGCTACCAAGCCTCAATTATCAATTTTGTAAGTGACTCAACCGGGAATTGAACGCACGGGAGGGATGCGCTCTACCCTGTCTGGTCACTCCAGTAGATTCCCTCCATCTATTATAATACCAGGTTGTTGGCTCCCATGTGTCGGCCCCGCACCGTCCGAGGCCAGCCCGGCCGAGCCCGGCCCGGCCCGGACCGGCGCCGCACTACGCCTCCGGTTCCGCCCAGGACAGCCCGGCGCATCCCTACCCTGTTCATTCAGGCTCCACCCCGTTCCCTCCCAGTTCTTTAGCATTGCGCCGCGCCCTCTGCCGCGCTGTCGCGTCCCGTCCCGTTCAGTCCCGTGCCGCGCCGTCTGCCGCGCTGTCCCGTCCGTCGCGTCCTGTCCCGTCCCATCCCGTCCCGTCCCATCCCGTTCAGTCCCGTGCCGCGCTGCGCCACGCCACCCCTTCCAGCTCCATCCCATTCCGTCCCATCCCGCGGTCCACTGTGCTGCATCGCCTCATCCAGTCGCGCCCAATCCAGTCCTGTCCCGTCTCACGCTGCGCCGCCTCGCCCCGTCCCGCTCCATACTGACCCGTCCCATCCCACGCTGTGCCCAGTCCCGCTCCATACTGACCCATCCCGACCCATCCCATGCTGCGCCGCCTCGCCCCGTCCTCTTCCATACTGACCCGTCCCGTCCCATCCTATGCTGCGCCGCCTCACCCCGTCCCACTCCATACCGACCCGTCCCGTCCCATCCCACACTGCGCCGCCTCGCCAAGTCCCACTCCAGACTGCCCAGTCCTGTCCCATCCCACGCTGCATCACCTCGCCCCATCCCACTCCATACTGACCCGTCCCATCCCATCCCATGCTGCGCCACCTCGCCCTGTCCCGCTCGATACTGAGCCGTCCCATCCAGTCTCAAGCTGCGCCGCCTCGCCTCGTCCCGCTCCATACTTACCTGTCCCGTCTCATCCCATGCTGCGCTGCCTCGCCCTGTCCTGCTCCATACTGACCCATCCCGTCCCATCCCACCCTGCACCACCTGGTCCCGTCCCACTCCATACTGACCCATCCCGTCCCATCCCACGCTGCGCAGCCTCGTCCCGTCCTGCTCCATACTGACCAGTCCCGTCCCATCCCACACTGCGCCGCCTCGCCCTGTCCTGCTCCATACTGACCCATCCCGTCCCATCCCACCCTGCACCGCCTGGTCCCGTCCTGCTCCATACTGACCCGTCCCGTCCCATCCCACCCTGCACATCCTGGTCCAGTCCTGCTCCATACTGACCAGTCCCGTCCCATCCCACCCTGCATAGCCTGGTCCCGTCCTGCTCCATACTGACCCGTCCCGTCCCATCCCACCCTGCACAGCCTGGTCCCGTCCCACTCCATACTGACCGGTCCCGTCCCATCCCACACTGCGCAGCCTCGCCCCGTCCTGCTCCATACTGACCAGTCCCATCCCGTCCCGTCCCACCCTGCACCGCCTGGTCCCGTCCTGCTCCATACTGACCCAGCACATCCCATCCCACCCTGCACCGCCTCGCCCCGTCCTGCTCCATACTGACCAGTCCCGTCCCGTCCCACCCTGCACCGCCTGGTCCCGTCGCACTCCATACTGACAGGCCCCATTCCGCCCGGTCCTGTCCCGTCCCTCTCCGCACCGCGCCGTCCCGCGCCAACCCCCCCCCCCCCCCCCCACGTCCCGAAGCCTCCCTTCCCGGCCCATCCATTACCCATCTCCTATCGGCCCTAGTTCGTCCAGTCCATATGCACCCCACACCGTCGCATCCCCTGCACTGACCCGTTCCCTCCCACCTCTCCCCACCGACCCTCTTCTGCCACACTCCGCCACACTCCGCCACACTCCACCACCCCTCACCACATCTCATGCCAACCACCATTTTCATCTCCGCCCATTGATCCTCGTCCACCTCTCACCCATCTTTCATATCCGCCCACTGTCCTCCCGCACCTGCATCACCATATTCCCCCAGTGATCACCCCACTGACCCCCCGCCCCACACACACCCTTTCTCTGACGTTGCCCCGTGGTACAGTCAACCAACTACTGCCCAACGCCATTTACATATATATATATATATATATATATATATATATATATATATATGCTCCACAACTCCTCCCGTACACTTAGCTGCGATGTTTAGCACCTCATAAGTATGCACATTAGCTTCCTGACCAGGCAAACTGCTTGCAAACTGCTTCGCAAACTGCCCGCAAACTGCCCTACCCCAGCCGTGCCTATGGCGGGTGGAATTGGAAATAAATTATACAAGGCGCAAATACCAAGCGAGGGGCAAGCTAGGTAAGAATGGGTGTCCTGAGGGATTGAGGGAGTGAGAGAGTGAGGAAGGTAGGGTTGTCGGTCGGTGGTCCTTCGTGGCACGGCTTGACTGCATATAGCGGTATTTCTAAATTGTCACTACATAATGAGTGTGATCATTGAGGAAGGTACTCAACTATTCTATTAGCTTAGTTAGGTAGGATAATCTACCCATAAATACAATGTTATTTATTGTATCTGCATCGTGTCATCAATCACTAAATGTCGGAATATAATGGTATGTTCATTAAATGTTCGAGGTTTGACTTCCTAACAGCATCTAAGGTTATATCCGAACAAGGACCGACTTGTGGCATTGCGCATTTATTACATTTATTAAAGTATTGTCCCACTGGGATATTAGACCGCCAGCACCATGATCTGCTGATATCCCACTCAGTCACGTTATGCTGACAGGAAGTAAATGGTCACCTCATATGAATTTCAAACACCAGGCTAGATATTGACACATATCAATTTTGCAGGGCATTGTATAAAGTCCACGGCTGGAATCAGTGGTTGTGTAGGCAGGCTATAATGAAATCAATACAGGTAAGAAGAGAAAGGAAGAGTATAAAGAGTGAAAGTAGAGAGAGACCCAAGCCCTCAGGTATATTATGTATAGTGGTACATGAATCTGGTATGGCACACCACCTGACCTTACTCTCCAATGAGAATCAAACATCTCAAGCTCCACCAATGAACACCAAGCATTATTGGGTTCCATTGAATACAGTGCTCTGCCCACCACCTGCCCTTAGCTGAGTGTGTGGTGATCCATGACTAACAGAGGCGGGAGGGGGTAGTGAGTAGAGCTCTAAGTGCCCTTTACACACCCCTAGTGCCTCCTTCACACTATCTGACTAACACACAATGACTATTGACCATGAGTAAAGTATCACCAGCAACTACATAAATACAATTATGCACCTGGCCCTATATACCTTTTACCATAATAGACCATTTGCATTCCCCGACCAATGCGTTTTATCGGAATATTTTACAATTGGCTTGGCTCCTGAAAGATTTGAACGGCTGATCTTCCACATGGGGAGACTGCGCTCCAATGGATTAGACCACTGTGTCCTGTATTTATGAACGGTGATGGCACTCATCAGTAAGGACAAGACGGGATGGCCGAATTAGTTGAAGGTTCGTCCCCCGTTTTGGTAGCCCGTGGGATTCGAACTTGGTCGATTCAAACCAATGACTCAAAAATAGATAAGTGTCCCTTCCTAGCCTGGTCCTTGGTATTATTAGGATAGGGCAATGCCTGCTTAGCTCAGTGTCAGGATAATATGACTGAGTGGGATATCATCTCATGGTGCTGCTGAACTGGTCTCAAAGTGGGGTACCACTATAATGTCACCCTGAGTATGCACTGTCACACTTGCTATCCAGACCGCACTTTGTCCATACCTCTCTCTATGTCCTCCTCTCTGCTGGCCTTGCTCCTCCTTGATATGTCTGAAAAGAGTTCCAGGAGCGGTGTCTTTGGCTCGCCGGCTGGTCACCACAGAGCAAATAAACACGTCCTTTGACTCAACTCTCCTCATTTCTCTTTCCTAGACTGTACCCTTTTGTTTTTCTCCCAGGCATACTCCTCACCCTGACCAGCAGAGTTGTGTGCTTGGGTGGGGCCATGTACCCTACATTTTCTCTCGCTTTCTTCTCATTGCTGGAACCCCCGCTGCACCCATCTTTACCCGCCCTTCCTCGAAAACCTTGCTGCTGTCGACTGGATACAAGTGCTCAACTACCACCGGACCGAAGAGATATGGGGCCGCCTCAATGCTTCCCCATTACAATGTTGTAAAGATGTCCCCAGCTTCTACAACCGCCCCTACTGAAGAATAATCTTCAACCAAAGATTAGGCCTTTTATCGGAGCCTCTCTATAAATGTTGCAGTTCTGCTACCAGTAATCATCGTAAGGTTACAAACCACCCCCAAGCCAGCCACTGTCACAACTCGGTGCTCATCCTGATATGACTTTAGATGTTGCCAGAACGTAAACCCAACCAATCATCCCAACCAATCATCAGTAGGGTGGTGCAGGTGACTCCTCCCGCAGCCTCCCCCCCCCCCCATACCTCCGTCTTCCACTGCCTCCTTTCCTCCAACCTCTGCTTCACAATCAGGGCCTGCATGGTACTGTCATTTGTGATATGTGTATCCCACTACATGGAATGCATGATACCCCGTCATTGAGGTGAACATCTCAATATCATTGCTTAAATACACGATGAAATCTGTGCTGTCATTTCACTCAAATTTAACTACTTCATAACTGCATAGGAACTAATGTGTTGCTGGGAGTTGACACCAATCTAACGATTTACGATTTTTGTGAAAATGTCAATGGTGTCCTATAAATGGAATTAACTAAACTGACAGGATAAATGTCACTAATCGTTCGCCATGAATATGCCCATTACAGCTGATGTAGCATTAAACCATCAGCAGTAATTTAATCATTAAATCATCTGATAAATATGTTGCTTTGCTTGTTAGAGTGTTATATCTTGACAATCATTTGATCAACGAGATCTACATCCAAATATCAATCCTAATCCCTTCATCGGTTTTGCTAACCATATCATTGTCTACTCACTCACACGGTTATTAACAATTACACAACACAGGACTGACAAGTAAATAGAGCGGCATTTTATATTTTCTTTATGTTACAAGAGTCAAGATGGGTCAATAAGTTTGAGGCTCCAATAATACTTAACCCTATTACAAGAGTCTTGAGCAGCTGGGATGGGCGAGATGGCAAATATAGGCTGCTGTAAAATATATATCTTGTCGTTTGAAATGCTCAGGACAACGTTAATTACAATAGACTATATTGCCATTCCAGTGGCACGGTGCATTGTGGGATGCATGGACGAAAAACACACCCGTGAGAAGCACATGGCACATGCTAATACACTGGGTGCAGCTATGAAATGGGCTAGTTTCAGCTCATCTCAGCTCTTCTTTGAAACATAGGATACCAACTACAAAAATATATATAATAAATTAAGATATTAATCTTTTATCCAGGATTGCATTTACATCAATATAATCAGCACATCTTATGCCATGTGCATTTAGATTTAGACAAATCTAGTTACTCAGACTAGTGTTAGAGCCATAGCCAGAGTCACTTTTATTCATTTTATTCATGTTTGTATTTATATTCTATGGTTAATGATATATGTAGAAATAGAAAATGAGTAGGGTTAATCAGATATTGGTTATATATTTCATTGAAACATGTATTAATATTTAGAACAAGAATTACTTCTGACTAATCGATGGTGATGTAAACATCAGCCTGTAAAGCGACTGAAATTGTATCTTTCAAAATGCTTACTTATGGAGAGTTGTATCTTAAACATATTCATTATATTATTATATTGCATCTTCCCATCCATGTTTGTGCCAAATTGTTATGTATTTCTATTTATTTTGAATAAAATGCCAGTTTTGCCCTACACGTATCGGCAAACGCAATGGCCTGAGGCCTTTGCTTTGCTCCCAACGCCGTTTTCAGCGCATACACAGTCGGAACCGTGATGTAGTCTATCGAGGTATGTTGTAACGGTGTGTGATGTAGGACCCGCTAGGTGGCGTGTCGATCAGCAGCCGCTTAAGTCGTTAGGTTATATATAGCTATATAGTGAATGGTAGACAGGAAGTGTGAACACTTATTTGTCTCTCATTTTTGGGTTTTTTTTTGGTACATTAGTTATCCCAAGCAGGGGAAATCCCAGTCACAGATGACGGGTGTTCCCCTCTCCACTGCTGGTCGATAGAAAGCCCGAGCCTACACTTTTACCGACCCAAGGGATTTTTAACCTCCCACAACACATAGACATGGTATGAGAGCAACCGGCCTTTGATGATGCTATGACATACACAAAAGAACCAAAGTGAAACTACTAGAAAATAGGAGAATAATTCATTTGAAAACATTAGCATATAGCTATAGTCAAAACATTAAACTTCTAACAAAACCACAAAGAGCTACTAGAGCAAATAATGCACCACTACTAAAGCAGACCAGAAGCCAAATAAAAGCTCATGAGAGAAGCACGCTGGAAATGGCTGCCAAGTTGTGGAATGCCCAAACGGTAAAGGAACGACAAATTCCTGACCTAAAAACTTACAAAAATATCTGTGCAAAATAAGGCTAGGAAACCCCCAGTAAGCTGCACTGCAAAGGGGCATGTGATATGTCACGGCCCACCAGCGGGATGCCCAATGGAAGGTAACCATGGCAAAAGTAGCCAGATAACACACCTCACAGCTACGTACAAGCCTATGATATGTAAATAGGAGTAGGCTAGTCTAGTAATAAGAGTAGAAAAATAAAAACATATATACCAAGAAAATCCAAAAAAACTAACATAGGCTACTAACCATACCAACCAATTATCTATCTGCTACTGAAATGCAGGCAATCAAATACCTTATCAGCAGCCACTGTGTGGTAAGATAACACCAACACTACAACTGGCCAGCATTGGAAACAAGCCTGGGTACCCGGGCTTATATGCTATGGACAGTATAAATACAGCCTCAATATAAAAAAAAAATTTTTTTAAAGTTATACACAGCAGTGGAAATCCAAATGGGCAGAGCTGGGGGCACGGGGAATCGAACCGCCAACCCTCAGATTAGGAGTCTGAACTAGAAAAAAGTCAGACACTCTAACCACTCCGCCACAGAGAACGTTGATAGGTGGTGCCAAAGATCGTCCGTAGTAACGAGAATGCCATCAGCCCCACATGTTTAATTACCCCTGTTGTAAGCGACATGAAGACTGCAAATTAATGAGAACTACAACTACAACTACCCACGCAAGACTGAGAATGAATTAATGTTGAGTAGACTTCCACCGGAAAAAAAACAGTTATAGAACTCATTCCAAAGTTGTCCACTTATGAAATAATTAAATGCCCAATCTAATATCAGAATACCAGAATATAATCAACTGACGCTTATTAAATGATCCAGATATAAATCAGGAATAATCCCTCTTAGGGATGACAACCTATCGCTTAAGCTGATCTGCTGTTAGGATACATCATCAGTTGTAAACGTCCACAGGAACATATGTTGAACAGAGAAGTTTAATGAGATGGATTTAGTGGATTAGGAAGTGGATAATATTTAAGTATAAAAGCAGGGATTTACGAGCTGACAGTGTCTTCACCATGTGAATATATTAAGCTCAGAATTCAGTATTTATGTGTGCGACATATTCCTTCACTGGCAGAAGTTAAAGGCATTACTATCGCAAAGCTTGTTAAATGAACACACCTCATGTAATCCATAAATGAGAGTAAACCAGATAAACCGCCATCTAAACACTTACTGTCTAGGACATTAACCTCCTAAGCTCATATAGTATTATTAAGTTTATCATTCCAGCTGATTATAAATTCATGTTTTCACTTTATCCCATTGCTTAAAGTGCCTGTCACACCTTACCGGTTTGAGCACCGGACACAAGCAGTCAAAGTATTTTCTAGTCTGGTGGTGTTCGGTATCAAAATGTACCAAAATGTGTCGAAATGTTGCGCTCTCGGGTCAAAGGCCACCGGACGAAACGAATGCTAAACGGAGAAGGAACGTACATTAACAAATAGCCACCGGACGATAACCAGACGATAACCGGACGACACCGTATGGAACCGGACAAGCAACGGTGAACCGGTGGGCGAAAACCAAATGTCAAACGGATGGCCCAAACATCAACTGGACAAGTATCGGACTGTTAACAGATGTGCTAAAAACATATAAAAAACCGACGGACCAAATTCCCGCAACCCCATCAACGGACTATTCAGGAAGCAAACCAGAGACATAATGGATGGGTACCGGACATGAAATGGACAAAATGGACTAAACGGATTTAAACCAGACACCAACCATACACGTCAGTCCGGCGGTGTCCGGTACAAATTTTGTGCATGTTCAAAACTTGCCACCACACAAGCCGGACACCACCGGACAGAGAACGGAAACGCTGGATGCCTACCATATATAAACCGGACATTGACGTATTCCACCAGACAGTGTCCATTTTCTATCTGGTAGCCCAATCTGGTAAGGTGTGACTTAGCCTTAAGGCTGAATAGTGCGATACAAAGACTTTTGCAAAATCAAAACAGCTCCCTAGATCTGATCGTACATATCCAACTTACATGGTGATGCACTTGTCGGGATTGATTGATTGATCGCTGATGGGTTGCGGGTATCTGAACAACAAGCGTCATATTCACAGCAAATGATAGTGCAATGTATTCGAGGTTTTGTTAATCGCATTTATATATGAATGTTTGAAGTTCATCTGAAAATCTGACATGGTCTGCTTTGTATCAAATGAGAGCAAAAATGAACCCGGGTGCAGTTTTGAAGTGGTTATATTTGTGTTAAATCACAGCAAAATTGAACTCACAAAACATAGCAACAATTACTAGATTGTTTCTTTGTTTCTTTGTTGTTGTTTTACGTCCTAGCAACATCTAAGGTCATATCATGGTCCGATTTTTCTTGGAAACTCTGAATTGTGTGCTTTAAATTTGTAAAAAGATCTCATGCTATTTACATTAGCCCATTGTACCTGACATTCACCTGAGCTATTGGTGCTGTTTCCTCACCAGAGATTAATAATTGCATGATTAAGTTATCCACCAGTTGCATGTCTAGTTAATGTGGCAGAGACCGATACTATTGGGTTTATGTAATTTGTCTGGGATAAATATATTAAATTGATTGGCATAATCTACCTTACTTTTGCTTAAATAAGTTAGATAAGATATTTTAATTGCAAACATGACAAGTTTAATGTTAGCATGCATGCCAAAACTATGACACGATAGGCATAAGCAGTAACGGGTTCAATTAAATTGACTCAGCATGCCCTTCTTCGTCGTAACACATACTTAATAAGTGCATCAGTATCTAAGTTAGATATCCAGAATCAAATATAGGTGAGCGAGTGATTTCGTGTTATTTTTGTAAATATTTGATTCATCTGAACACATATTATGTCAGCGACGATGCACTGTTCTTTCAGTTGTTTTTCAAAATGAGATTTTTCTTCGCAATATGTAGCTTTAACCAAAATATATTACCAGCAATAATCAGTTCAGCGGTTTGCGTTATAATCACGATATAATATCTTTAAAATGTCAGGCCTTAGGTTGGTCTGTGCGCTTTGTTCTTGCTGAATTGCGGATATTATTCCAGGCACGGCGGCACATGTCCCGTCTGTCTGTCAGCATATTCGTGGTGCTGACACGTGCATGCAACACACAGCCCAGGGACGCCTCTACCGGCCACCAGGTGGATATTTGTCTGTCATGTCTCACTACCTAATATCACTAATAACAAAACTGGCCCTTCCCATCCGCAAGCCACTATATATATATATATATATATATATATATATATATATATATATATATATATATGAGAGTCTGTCTCCTTGTGTTTTCAGTGTAACCGTTTCTGTGTTGTTTTGTGTCAATCGTTACAATGGACAACACACAAAAGAGTTATCACCTTTTGCGACAGGCTCATATACATATATATATTTATATATATATATGCTGTACAAGGATTATACGAGTATAATAACCCAGAATTTTATACAATCCTAATACCCACCCACCAGTGTGGTTGAGCCTCGGACTACTCATCTACTGCTCAGGCTTCAACTCCGACGGTGGTGCCACTGCTCGCCTGCTCATTGTCCTACTCACTTAACGCCAAACAAATAAATATATATATATATATATGTACATAGGGGAAATCGGGATGGTACCGACAACTTTTTATTAAAGTAATTCTTGAGTCTAATACATTGAATGAATGACAGGAATGTAAATTGTTATTTATATTTCATAAAGATTAACATCTTGGTTATATACCATCACTCTGTCAGAACTATCCCCACTCTCCGCTATATATGCAGAGTTTAGGCTCAAACTCACAAATAAATAAATAAATATATATATATATATATATGTACATAGGGGAAATCGGGATGGTACCGGCAACTTTTTATTAAAGTTATTCTTGAGTCTAATACATTGAATGAATGACAGGAATGTAAATTGTTATTTATATTTCATAAAGATTAACATCTTGGTTATATACCATCACTCTGTCAGAACTATCCCCACTCTCCGCTATATATGCAGAGTTTAGGCTCAAACTCACAAATAAATATATATATATATATATATATATGTACATAGGGGAAATCGGGATGGTACCGACAACTTTTTATTAAAGTTTTTCTTGAGTCTAATACATTGAATGAATGACAGGAATGTAAATTGTTATTTATATTTCATAAAGATTAACATCTTGGTTGTATACCATCACTCTGTCAGAACTATCCCCACTCTCCGCTATATATGCAGAGTTTAGGCTCAAACTCACAAATAAATATATATATATATGTATATATATGTACATAGGGGAAATCGGGATGGTACCGACAACTTTTTATTAAAGTTATTCTTGAGTCTAATACATTGAATGAATGACAGGAATGTAAATTGTTATTTATATTTCATAAAGATTAACATCTTGGTTATATACCATCACTCTGTCAGAACTATCCCCACTTTCCGCTATATATGCAGAGCTTAGGCTCAAACTCACGTAAACCCCAATACAAAAATGTAGTTTAAATAAAGGATTCATCCTAGGGTGATGGGAATGTAAATTGTTATCTATATAAAGATTAGCATCTTGGCTATATACCATCCTTTGGTCCGAACTATCCCCACTTTACCCCATGTGTATACAGATGAACCTCGATCCAATGGACTAATAGGGGGGAGCAGTTGTCCGTTAAAGCCGTTTG
This sequence comes from Branchipolynoe longqiensis, assembly GCA_030323885.1. Lineage (NCBI taxonomy): Eukaryota > Metazoa > Annelida > Polychaeta > Phyllodocida > Polynoidae > Branchipolynoe > Branchipolynoe longqiensis. Next base: position 40,522,125 of record CM059191.1, read on the forward strand.
TCCGTTGCAGCGACAAAATTGCTTTATCTATAGGTGCCATAGTGATAATGTGGAAAACATTCAGTAAAGTATACCAGACGGGATGGCCGAATGAGTTAGAGCATCCGTCTCCCGTGTTGGTAGATCATGGGGTCGTGGGTTCGAACCCCGGTCGAGTCAAACCAATGACGTAAACATTTATACTTGTTGCTTGCTAGCCTGGCACTCAGCATTATTAGGATAGGGCAAGGACTGGTTGGCTCAGTGTCAGGATCATGTGACTGAGTGGGATATCAGGTCATGGTGCTGGCGGCCTGATCTTCCAGTGGGGCAGTACTATAGAGTCGCCATGAGTGCGCACTGTCACAAGTCGGTACCTGTCCTAATATGACCTTAGATGTGAGTATACGCATGTGGATGTGGGTGAGGGGTGGGAGTATACACGGGTGGCTAGCGGATTGTGTCCGTTGGATCGAGGTTCATCTGGATATATAATAAATACATTATATATATATGTATAGATCATATATTACATTCCATACATTTATATTCGCATAATACGACAACACATCACACACATATATTATCTATCGATTTGTATGTATATATATGTATGTGTAGTAGGTTGCACTAACCCCTCAGGCAAGGAGCCGCACAGACAGGTAGGCTAGGGTAGGGTGATGGCATCAGGGAGCCTAGATGATGTATTGTTTAGCATACGGGCTCGGAATGCAAGAGGTGTGGGTTCAAATCCTGTTATAGGTGCAATATTTCCCAATTTCTTCGCTCCCCATGACAAATGTAGTGTAGTAGTCTGCACTGACCTCTCAGGCAAGTAACCACATAGACAGGTAGGCGTGGGTAGTGTGGTGATATCAGGGAGCCTAGGTGGTGTAATGGTTAGCACACTGGCCCGGAATGTAAAGAGATGTGGGTTCGAGTCCCGCTCTCTGCGCAATATTTCCCATTTTCATCACCCCCCATGACACTGGTGCCGTGACGATGATCCTGTACAAGTTATGCGTTGTGTGGTTGTTGAACCTACTCTGTGTATGTATCTGTTAGTACATTGCCTGTATGTATGTAATTGTAAGCATTAACAGACTTACAATTCCAGGGGGACAAGTGTAGTAGTCTGCACTGACCTCTCAGGCAAGTAATCACATAGATAGGTAGGTGTGGGTAGTGTGGTGATATCAGGGAGCCTAGGTGGTGTAATGGTTAGCACACTGGCCTGGAATGCAAAGAGATGTGGCTTGGAGTCCCGCTCTAGGCGCAGTATTTCCCATTTTCATCACCCCCACAACAGTATATATATATTCATGTTGCAATTAGGACGCCCAATTCCTTGTCCGGGATTCTAAGTCCCCTAATTAATTAATTAAGGAAGCTACTAATAACAATTGTCTCGCTGCAAAAAGTTCAGTGGACCTAATCAGCATGAAGCACGTTGCTGAGATGTGGTTGTGAGAGTGAGTTCCTTAAATATATTATTGTGTCCGTTGAGGCGGAGTGGTTGGAGTGTCTCACCTTTTTCTAGGTCACCCTCCTAATCTGAAGGTTGGTAGTTCGATTCCCTATGCCATCACCTCTGCCACTTTGAATTTACACCACTGTGTATGAGTAACAGCATCATCAAAGTCCAGTTGCTCACATACCATGTATGTGTGGTGTGGGAGGTTAAAAATCACTTGGGTCGGTAAAAATGTAGGCTCTGGCTTTCTATCGAGCAACTGTCTAATGGTGAAAACCAGACTAGTCAGACTTATCCATGATAGCCAGTATCAATCTTCAAGAAGAAAGATATGTGTACTGTTACTACACCTTGCTACTGACGCTGCTGCCCTCTGGTGGACGGCAGGATGGTGACATGTCCTGGAGATAGGCTAAAAGCCTGATGAGTTCAGGTGACAGTTGCCATAGCGGTCACCTAGCAACTTACACTTCCGGTATTCTGTCAACCCAGTTCTCACTGCGCTTCTCCCACTGATCCTCCCATAGATGGACTCTTGCAGCCTTTTGGAAAACCTTACCCGGGGAGATAATGGAGACCTAGGGGGCGCTGCCATGGTTGTTGGACTGATTTACGAAAGCCAGGGATCAGATTTGGTAGGAAGTAATCACAACGTTACTATGAAAATGCTCTATCTGACAAAATGGTGCTTTCGAGATAATGAGGACTGAAGCTGTGTAACTGCATTATAGCAATGCAGATAGAACAATATTACTTTTAATATATGTCAGTGAAAAATTCCAGTTGAGAAACACTTGTATAACTGGATGATAGCCTTTTGTAGATAGAACATGTTTACACACATAACACCAATTTGGTCACTTTGTCAGATAGAACCTTTTTATAGTAAGGTCCCAAGTTACTGAAGTATTTGATTGGACCAAAGCCTAGATTCTTGCAGATATGTCCTTTACATTGATAGTTATTGTATAGTAATGAAATACCATATCATGTATAATAGGCAATTTGAGCTTGAACCATGAAGGCCAGGCTTGGTCTGGTCGGCACCCTTTTAAAAGCAACTCACCTCAAGAAACTTATTCAGTTATGCCTCTCTCCTTAATGGATCTTGTCATGCTACTCTAAAATAGCTACACCTCCTATGCTGTATCTATCTCTTATCTCATTCTCTATTCTCTACCCCTTAGTCATATGAATGCGTTGTTTATTTTCTTGTACTTCTATATGTATATTGTTCTAAGTTTGTTTAAAGTTCTATAGTCCGATGGAGCACTAAAACAATTATCGAGATTTGATTCTACATATCTGACATAGGTACGGATGCGCTAATTACACATTTGTCGCCACATAGAAGGGTATGCTGAGTCCATTTTAATAGAACATTTCACTGCTGAATCCTATGGTGTCTGAGGTTTGGAATGCATGCCAAAACTAATTTGAGGTGGTTTTTTAAAAGTTTGTTTGTATTGAGGCTGTATTTATACTGTCCATAGCATATAAACCTGGGTATTCAGGCTTGTTTTCAATGCTGGCCAACTGTAGTGTTGGTGTTATCAGATCACTGATAGCTGCTGATAAGGTATTTGATTGTCTGCATTTCAGTAACAGATAGATAATTGGTTGGTATGGTTAGTAGCCTAGGTTAATTTCTTTGGATTCTCTTGGCATATATGTGTTTTATTTTGTCTACTCTTAATTCTAGACTAACCTACTCCTATTTACATATCATAGCCTTGTACCTAGCTGTGTGGTGTGCTATCTGGCTACTTTTGGCATGGTTACCTTCCATTGGGCGTCCCGCTGGTGGGCCATGAGATATCACATGCCCCTTTGCAGTGCAGCTTAGTGGGGGTTTCCTAGCCATATTTAGCACAGATATTTTTTGTATGTTTTTAGGTTAGGAATTTGTCATTCCTTTACTGTTTGGGCATTCCACACCTTGGCAGCCATTTCCAGCATGCTTCTCTCATGAGCTTTTATTTGGCTTCTGGTCTGCTTTAGTAGTGGCGCATTATTTGCTCTAGTAGCCCTTTGTGCCTTTGTTAGGAGTTTATTGTTTTGACTATAGGTATATACTAATGTTTGCACTTCAAATATCTCAAGGGTTGGCCATTTCAAATAAAACTTACTTCAAACTAAGGTAAGGTACATAATAACAATCAATTTAATATATTTATCAGAGAAAAATGAAAGAAACACAAAACCATCGGACTATGCAACTTTAATGTGTAGTGGCATTTGTCGTTATTCGCTGAAAGACCAGTACATCACTACTCATAGCATGTTATTTAGAGGAATAAACCCACTTGAACCAAATAAAACACTAACATTCTGTTCCGGTCAAACGCTAGAATATGACCAGGGGCTTGTTGCAGGTCAGACACCTTTTCTGTTAGATATTCCTCACCTCTTCCCCTACCCTACACTTCCTTCCATCGCCACACACGCACACCCACACACACACACTCTGTTCCTCTCCATGTCGGATATTCAGTCTCCAACACGACTGATTGTCACCGACCTGGAACATCTGGAAATGAAATTTTTTATCTGGAAGTCACATTACCACCTGGTGTCAGTATCAGGAGGGTCTGCCTTAACGCGTTTACTCAGATCAAATGTGTGAGTAATTACCAATTACTAATTGCTAATTCTGATTACTTCCAAAAGGAGCATGGCCTCTGTGATTGTGATTACACCTTTCAGAGCTCACAATCACCAGCTAGCCAGCCGCCAATGGGCATTGTCAGGTAGGCCTAAGAGGATCGAGTCAATAATGGGCGTGTCTACGTGTCCAGTATCAGTCGGGCATCCTTGTGTGTCCTAGAACCAGGTCATTATGTGAGCTGTGAGAGTAGCGGTAATAGCTGGCCTGCCTATCCCCACAATCACCGTCCCAATAGGAATGACCATAAAAACTGGCTAAATATAGTTTGAGCACTAGATTTATCAAAGGTTTCCTAATGAAAAGATAACATTTTGTAAAACAAAATACAACCTAGATTGTAATCAACATCGATGACTTATATAATGGTGCAGCTATTAAAAATATTTCTATATAGAAGGAATCCTGAGGTAATTTTAATAGAACCTGACAATGCTGAAAGTTATGATGTCTAGAAATTTGATGTGATACACTTGCATTGATATTGCATGTTACACGTCAAATATATCAAAGGTTAATTAATCATTTTAAAGAATATTTAATTCAAATGAAATTAAAATAGAAGATAACGATCGATCCCACATGCTTAGCTGAAAACAATACCGCAGAAACTCACAATATGTGGAAACTGCAATGTCAGCATAGTTTGCTTTTGTAGATGTAAATGTACCACAACAATCAGAGATTCATCAGTCGTTGACACAAGTCATATAGAGGACTATTTGAATAAATTTAAGCTCGGTTGACTCAACGTACATTTTGGCTTCGGTAATGTTATGCATTTATTAAAAAGTTGCAATTGGTCATTAGAGTATGTACCTTAAAACCAGTAATACAAAAAAAGACATATCCTTATTTCTCCTCTTTCAAATCACATTTAATTCTGACGTCACATCTTCAGGCTCAGTTTCCTAAATCTGGTAATCGGAGCGAAGTTAATTCTGCAAGGGACATTGCTTACCCATATCTAGGAAGGATTACATTGAGGAAGATATACTTCATTGAAATCAAGAAGACAAATCGTGATATGCCGTTCTCATTGGATATTGCTAAGTGCCTCATACACCTAGCATTATTCGCAACTAGGCCACTTTATAATGCTGCCCAATGGATATATATCACAACACCATCATTATGCTTTAACATCACACTCTATTCGCATTATCCTGACCATAAGCCAATATTGAGGCGCATGATGCAAGGTTATTCAGTGTGATCTCTTCAGTTACCATCATCATCATGCTGTCAGTCGCGATGCGACAAAGCCTGCTTTCATTACTTGACTGCTGCTCTCCATTTAGCTCTCTGCTGTGAGAGTGATGTCCATGAGTCGGTCTCAATGTCTCTTAGCTTCAGGTTTCTCTTGATGGTATCCTTGAACCGGAGACATGGGCACCCTCTCTTTCTGTAACCAGAAGACAATTGAGAGTAGACGATCTGCTTTGGTAGCCTGTCTGATGAAATCCGCATGAGGTGTCCAGTCCACTGGAGATTCTTTTTGATCAGAATCTCTTCCATAGAGGGCAGCCCTGTCCATTCGAGTATTTCCTGATTTGTCACTTTGTCCTTCCAGGTTAGCCTCATGATCGAACGCAGATGTCGCATCATGAAGGCATGCAGCTTTTTCACCTGTCGGCTGTACACTGTCTAGGCCTCAGCACTGGTCTCTTGGGTAGAGAAGCCTAAAAGACGCATAGCTCGATAAAAACATCAAATTTACAACAAGGAAACACTTATCTAGATATGAATCTCCACATCCAATTTCGATCCTGATGCAATTATTAACTATTTCTTGCTACATAAAAGGATTCACACATACTAGGTCAATATAACGGAACCTTTTATTGCTGAATTCAATGAGGTTCAGAGTTTGATAAGCTTGACATCACATGTTTCCTCTTCAGACCAATGCTTCGGCACTGAACAAATGTATATATTCTGCTGAATAAACTGGTTTACAAAAACAAAAACAAAAATTGTCATCTTTAAATGTCGCTTAAAGATCCCAATCATGTACTACAGACGGGCACTGGAGGATATGATTGAAGTATTAAAATATGTCCATGGTATCTACAAGACAGACATTGAAACAGCCCCCTTATCAGAGACTTGAACACCAAAACCAGAGGACAATTCCCTAAATTGAAGAAGCAGTACCCCAGGCTTGACCTACGATACCAATTTTTCGCTCCAAAGCCTATAATAGCTGTACCCTATTGATTGATTGATTGATTGATTGATTGATCACCTTTAATGGAGGCCCAACGCTATTGATGGCCTGACTACTGAAAGCTGCACTTAGTTGATGCATCTCATCTGGTGGGAACTGCAGTTGATATGGTTACAAGTGAATGGGCAGATAATGTCACCAGATGGACAGATAATGTCACTTTTATCTAACGGCTGAATAGGCTTGCGTGAAAAGTGTTCCTGCTTTTAGGAGTACGTGCCGGCAACAAACATACTGTAGTAGTCTGCACTGATCTCTCAGGCAAGTAAGCACATAGACAGGTAGGCGTGGATAGTGTGGTGATATTAGGGAACCTAGTTGGTGGAATGGTTAGCACACTGGCCCGGAAGGCAAACGAGATGCAGGTTTGAGTCCAGCTCTAAGCGCAATATCTCCCATTTTCATCACACCCCCAGCATGACACTGGTGCCATGAGCAGGATCCTGTGCAAGCTATGCGCTGTATGGTTGTTGAACCTACCCTGTATATGTATGTGTTAGTGCATTGCCTTCGGTTCTGTCAAGAACCTGTACCACAAGGCAGTGGTACAGGTTCTTGACAGAACCTAACAGAAAACCATGTCACTGTGGCAGCATTAAGGGCGATTGATGTATGGAACTTCCAACATCTCCCGACCAGCCACTGCAGGGACAAATAGTTTTGCGCCTGTCTTGACATGTTCTTGCCAGTGTGAAACCTATATTTGCTCCCCGAGAGAGTGCCGCTGGTAACTTGCAAAAGCCAGCAGCACTTCAACACTTTTGCAGGCAGCTTTCATGAAATGTAATGAAAGCAGTCTTTGTCGCATCGCGACCGACAGCATGATGATGATGATGAGTGCATTGCCTCTATGTATATAATTGTAAGCATTAAATGACCATTTAAAAGACTTAAAATTCCAGGGGGACGAGTGTACTAGTCTGCACTGACCTCTCAGGCAGCTGCATAGACATGTAGGCGTGGGTAGGGTGGTGATATCAGGGAATCTAGGTGGTGTAATGGTTAGCACACTGGATCGGAATGCAAATCGCTGTGGATTCGAGTCCCGCTCTAGGTGCAATATTTCCCATTTACATCAGCCCCCCATGAAAATACAATGGAGCATATGAGCTGTTTCCTGTTTGTGGCGTCATTGTGTACACCTGTCTGTTTGTTTCTTGTTGTTTCTTTATGTCCTAGCAATATCCAAAGTCATATCAGGATGGGTACCGACTTGTGACAGTGCGCACTCCTGGTGACTTTTTAAAATTCTGCCCCATTCAGATACTAGGTCACCATCACCAGCACTCGATTTCCCACACAATCACATTATGGTGATGCTGTGCTAACTAGTCCTTGTCCTATCATGTTAATGCTGAGAGCCAGGTTAGGGAGTGACACATAACAAATATATAAGTAATTCCGTTCACTCAGTTCGGGTTCAAAGTGTGGCATGTGCTCTACCGATTCGGCCACTGCCTTTGGTAGCATGTGCGCGTGATGTATTTTCATTAAGCCTATTATCTTGATCAATACTACAGTTAAATTATACTTCCCTGTAGGCCTATGGTTGTTTTACGTCCTAACAACATCTAAAGTCATATCAGGACAGTACCTACATGTGACCCCCCCAATGTGTTGCTACCTTGTCGTGGTGGGGAGGCTTGTGTGCCTCTGTGACCATGAGACCTATACCGGCGGGGGCTAGCCCCCTGGCAGGTTTAACAAAGCCGGGAAGGACTCATGGTAGAGGACAGACTAAGAGCAGCAACTGGTCCTCCAGGTTGGGGTTGGGCGTGGGGGCCAATAACCCCACCCCGAAAAAGAAGAACGTTACAGAATCACAAACAAGAAACTCAAGGCCCAGGACCGGGAAAACTGGAGAGCCCTTGTTCATGGCCTATGCCCAAAGTTGGGCGGTAGGTGACACGTTCATCTACAATATGGCTAAGGAAGTGTTTGTGTGGATGGGCGCTGACGCCTCAACAGGTGAAGAAGAAGAAGACCTACGTGTGACAATACATACTCATGGCAAATATAGTGCTGCCCCACTGGGAGAGCATGCCACGAGCACCATGACCTGATATCCCACTCAGTGACATTATCCTGACACTGAGCCAACCATTCCTTGCCCTATCCTAATAAGGTCGAGTGCTTGGTTAACCCCTCGTTAAATCCGAGCAATACCTACTCCAGTAGAAAGTACCTTTGGAGGTAATTGGAAACAAAAACACAGCAAATATAGTTATGGCTCTTTATTACACATTTAGTTTTTTTATCAGTACAGTCTCTTGGGTAGTTATGTGATGTCGATGAGGCTTAGGCATGCATATAATCCTATATCCCCTTTTTATTGTGGGGTGCGTGGGATGGCAATTTAAGGGAGATGTTGTAAGCCTGGCTCCTGTGTCAAAAGTGAAATAACTTAGGCGAGCAGTCACTTTGATAGCAGAGATTAAGGTTTTGGCTGAAAGGCGGCATATTTTAGTTCAATAATAGGATATAGCTGGAGCCGCGGGTGCCTTATTTACTGGGCGATCGGGCGGCGGAAGTGCAAAAAAAACTGCTAGTCGGCGTTAATGGTATATAGTTCAGGTTAGTTCAGTAAGGAGCCGTTAGTCGGCGACATATCAGAGCGGCCTTAGTTACTGGTGCTTGACTGTATTCGCGCATCCAATTACCTGCAATGCATTAGCATCACTGACAATGGCTCCAATGCGTGGTGTCTATCTATAGTAGCATAATGTTGAGCAATTAGTGGAGAATGGGGAAAAAACAAGATGGTGGCCATACAAAACTCTTCTTCAACTCTTACCGTTTATTACTCTACACTATTTCATAAAGTATTCACACCAAAAGGAGTGGGCTGTGACAAATAAACATTTCAACTATATAATTATTGCCTCTTTCGATTGCAAATTCACGTGATTATCTCCATAATTCAGCTTCCCGACACTTTGTCTAATTGGTTCTTTAGCAGCCCTGCACTGGAGATAGTGGTGCGGGAGTAACTATGGAATATCCATCATCCTGTGGACTATCACAAAATAGATGTAATTATTTACAACAGGAGTCTGGCGTGGGGAAGATAGCAAAGCAGGGAGATGTCTGCTGGCACTAAGACGCTGGATGCAAATTATGCACTTACTCCTCTTCGCACCAGTAGTATAATAGTCCCCATAATTTAGTTTTGTTCACGAAAGAAGATTGGATAGCTCATAATCGACTTTAGGATGGGGATAATATCATTAATATCATAAGCACACACTTGGGGATTTGATGGCAGCATAATAAGGTAATGATGTAATCAGTAATTTGGTACTATTTGAAGCTGCTCTCGGAAGAATTATCCGAGGAGAGTATAACCCCATTAAACCAAACTTGAAGGGACCCTAGACATTTGTTTGGATTAACCGATCATTGGTTTAACCAACCTTTGGCTTCGACTTGGCTTTGGCAAAAACGTGGGTGTATTATGAATGTAATATACAACATATGTGGATTAACCGATAATTTGGATTAACCGACGTTGGTTTAACCAACTTTTTTATATGATAAATGGTAGTATTTTGCTGGGCCGGCGAAAAAATGTTTGGATTAACCGATCGTTTGGGTTAACCGAGCTTGGCTTAATGGGGTTGTACTGTATTGAGTCATGCAGTTTATTATGGAATAACATTGAATGTCGCCCCTTCATTATCAATCAGCTCTAGTAATTAAATTAATATATATGATCCAGTGAAAGATCAGATTAATAATACAACTACAATTTTGCCACCAAATCAATATCCGGGTAATAGCAAATGTTGGCATCAGAGGCCGTATGCAGGAGTCAGTGTTAGCGGGGTTTGGTGTTACAGCCTGTTACCGTTTAGCTATCTCCGAGCCGGGGAATGCGGTCAAGCCATATGCAGGAGCGCGTAACACTTTCATTATAGCTAAACATGAATTTATTCATAGATTTGGGAAATCCCTCTGCGTATGTACCCATATATTAGGCTTAAATATATTAAATGCTCTCATATTTAACAGAATTAGATATGCAATAAGTGAAATTTGATGAAATTAACCCTAAATTCGAAGCAATATTTATGCTGCCGCCATAACGGCGGCAAAATTAATATTTATATTTTCGAATCGATGAACGTACAGTAAACAAACCGCCGCCGCCAGTATGGAAAGCGACGTCGATTCGGCGGCGGCGGCGATTTGTTTACTTTACGTTCGTCGATTCGAAAATATAACTATTAATATCACCACCAATGCGCCGGTCGCCTTAATAATGCTTCGAATTTAGGGTTAAATTGATAAAATGTCACTTATTGGGTAGCTAATTCTGTTAAATATGATAGCATTGAATAGATTTGATACCTAACACCGCCTGTAAACCAGTTATTTTTCCGGTTTAGCTTAACCAAGTTTAAGCTTGTGGTGTTAGGCCTAACACTGCTCCATGCATACCAACTTTTCGGCACTAAACCAGAAATCCCGTCTAAACGCGTTTTGGCTCGCTAACACTGCTTCATGCATATGGCCCCAGGTGGCTCGACTATGTTAACAATATGAATCTGCATGATTCAATGGAAGACAATGTTAATAATGCAACTACAGTTCAACCTCCAAATTAATGTCTGGATAAATAAATACCTAAATACGTGGTACATACGATTACATATTGGCTTACATATTGGCTCAAGTGGTTACAGATGATCTACAATAAAATGCTCATTCTTGCCAGCAATTTTCATATTATAACAATGTCCTGCCCTACAGTAATTCCACTAGAAATTAAGCCATAATTAGCATTTTCCATACCGCCAATAGAAGATTATGTGTTTTTTGTTGTTTTACGTCCTAGCTATACCAGGGGCCGTATTGATGACGCGGTGTTAGCGAGCCAAAACTGGTTTTGGCCGGGATTTCTGGGTTAGCGGCGAAAACTCAGTACGCAAGGAGTGGTGTTAGAGCAAACACACCGAGTGTAAGCTAACACCGCGTCGTGAATATGGGCCCAGAAGGTACTATCACGACTGGCCAATAGACGATGACAGTGAACATAGCTAGTGCTTCTGAAATAGTTCCAACCCTGGTCGAATCAAACCAATGACTTAGCAAATTATACTTTGGTAGATCGTGGGATTAGAACCCACAATTTCGAACTCTAGTCGAGTCAGACGAATGACGTTAAAAATGAATAATTATCACTTCCTAGCCAGGCACTCAGCATTATTAGGATAGGGCAAGGACTGGTTGGCTCAATGTCAGGATAATGTGACTGAGCAGGACATAGTGCTGGTGGCTGGTCTCCCAGTGGGGCAGCACTATAAAGCTGCAGTGAGTGCCCACTGTCACCGTCCTGATATGACCCCAGATGTTGCTAGGATATAACACAACAACAAATGCACCCTCTTTCATACCCACATGGTTCCCCATCATCTCATCCTGTTATTAATCGAGATTGTATTGCGCAATACATGAAACAGGCTTAATTAGTGACCGACCTACTTGGCGTCGGTGCCTCGCGCATTGCTCTGCGTGTAATTTTATTTGTGTTTAATACTTTTTCTTTGTTTTCCATATGGAGTCTTTGGAACCAGTTTCACTAATATGATAACCCACGGTCTTCACACTGCCACGCACTCACGGAAGGATGCCAAGATTGAGTAACAGTACGCTTCAACTGGTTTATTCCAAAACCTGACCACTCTCCGTGGCGTAAACAGTCAACTGACCCGCCCCTTAACTCACTAGGTCCCACGTCGCCTCTATAGATGGGTGGGGGTGTGTGCTAGCCACACACAGTAGAGGGCAGCCCAGTCAGGGCCCTGCCCGGTGGCGAGCATGCCACAACCTAGTGCAGTTCAGTGTAACTGCGTAGGTGTGTGGCATAGTGTCTGCCCCCACTGTGTGGTAATGGACCTCATGTACAGACTACTACACTAATAACATCGAAGAATATCCTAAGAGAACTAGCAACTGATTAAAGCTTTCTAATCGGCGACCTGACATGTTGGCCGGACGTAAAACCTTAACAAATCAAAGAGACACGTTCTAATCAGCGGATTCCAATCCAATAAGACGTGAGAATAGATATCTAAATGGAAAGTGCGTCATAAAATATAGGATACAAGAGTAGGATTTCTACAACGTGATGTCTCTGTATGAGCACCACATCTGCCCATCTAACGCTTGTTTTTTGTGGGTCTTTTTCTGTTTAACGACCCCACAGCACACAAACATGAAGATGGCTTCTGGGGGTCAGACAGTAGTTGAACATGCCCATCTACCTCTATTGGGGGTTGTAATATATGCATAAAAGACATCCAGGCACGTTTGGATCACAAAGTAATATGTAAATGAGATGACATCAGAGTTGAAAGGGTGTCGGTGGTCAAGGGCCCTGGACGTGAATAAACCATTCAGTATCCAGAAGTCAAAGTGTTCAGACGTCGTACTTTCACAGGGGTCGTATAGTGGTTAAACCTGCCCATCTGCACAGACTGGTCGGGATGGCCGAATCAGTAAGAGTGCTAGATGGCTTCCTGTGCGGGTCGTCGTCCATTTGAACCTTGACGGAATCAAAGCGATGACTTATAACATGTAGAATTGTTGCTACCTAACTTTACTCTTGGCATCACTAGGATAGGGCAAAGAATCACTTTGGTCACCATTAGAATAATGTGAACGAGTGCGGCGTCAGGTCGGAGTGATGGTGGGCCATTCTCCCCGTGGGGTTGGTTGGTTGATTCAAAGACCCTATAACACTAAGACAGCTCACTTCCTATCTCTCCAATGGTAATGTAAATTTTGCAGTGCCACCTTGTGGTGGGTTTGATCAGTGTAACACTAAGACAGTTCACTCCCTATCTCTCCAATGGTAATGTAAATTTTGCAGTGCCACCTTGGGGTGGGTTTGATCAGCCCGGATGCTGGTTGGTGTTTCACATGTAAACACATACAATTATATTATACATGATATAGGTAAGTATGAATACACATCAATATGAAATTGTTATGAACAAATATGCATCATCATCAGCATCATCATGAGCATCGCCATCACAAACATCTTTCATATTCATATATACATTTATACATATAATATAGCAACTGTGTAATCAAGAGAACAGCCAGCACACAAGGTGGTGGGTTTGATCATTTTGATTACACAGTACAATCTGAGTGAGCCGTCTTAGTGTTATAGGGTCTTTGGTTGATTGTTAGAGTTATGCGTCCTGACATATAATGTCATATCAGGATGGGTATTGACTTGTAACAGTGCACACTCATGCCAACCTTATAGCACTTCCCCACTGGTAGACCAGGCTGCTAGTACCATTACCTGATATCCCACTCAGTCACATTATCCTGACACTGAGCCAACCAGTCCTTTCACTATCCCAATAATGGCGAGCGCCTAGGCTACGAAGTGACACTTATTAATTTGTAAGGTCATTCATCTGACTCGACTAGGGTTCAAACTTGTGGGTTCGAAGTCCCCCGATCTACCAAAGCTGAAGACGGATGCTCAACTCATTCGGCCACCGTGTCTAGTTCCCAGTGGGGACATACATCATTATTAAATTTACCATGACTGCGTACTGTTAGAAGTCGGTACGCACCCTGATATAATGTTGCTAGGACATCAAATCCTATGTGTAGTAACGTGTGTCAGTGGAGAGCGAGTTCTTTAACAAGACAGCTAAAGGAACACATGACAGCCAGAGGGGATAATAAACAAACCTAGAGCCTTGGCATGTTTCATTGTGGAGTTTTTTGGTAGTAAAACAGTTTATTCATCAGAAGATACATTTTGTCCAGTGCCGAGGCACTGGTCTTCCACCATTTACATTACATTGTAAATAGGGAGATCAGTTGGTACTTATGTAGGGCATATTAGTAGATTATGAAGGAGGTTAGTGTGTTACTACTGTTAGTGGGTTAGCCATAATACGTTCAGTGTTATGGGCTAAGATGGTGGGTTGCTGCAAAAAAGTGTGCTGCTATTATGGCATTGTCGCAGATGTGTGTCTGGGAAGGAATAGTCCAGGAATGTGGTTCAGCATCTAATGCATTGCCTCGGGAAGTCATTGGATCGCCCTAGTTAACCATTGTGGAAAGGAGTCAGTGAGTACTGTGACTAATGGACTACTGGTGGTGAAGTAGCACTTCGAAGCTGCTGAGTTTTTCTTTTATCGGTTAATGAACACACTTGTCTGGTTTAATCACCAGAATTTTCTTATTGCCGCCTCTATCATTTCCTTACATGTGGCGGCAACAGTACCCATCCTGTTTTTTTATTTGTTTTCTTCTTTAAATTCTTTTTTGCTTCTTCGCGTGGTACTTCCCTATAAATGACTAACCCAGCTGCAGCTATTTTATTTACAGATTTCTCCGGATGCAAATCATCCGTTTTATGACATACAATATTAGATTAAGTAAGATGAATACTGCTTGAATTGAAAGCATCCATCTCTGCATTATTTAAAGCTGCATAGTCCGATGAAATATCAAATTTTCAAAACCAAACCAATTATCTAGATTTGATTTCACATATCTAACTTATATACTGATGCACTTATTAAGCATTTGTGTCTCGGTAGAAGGCAATACTGAGTCAATTTAACCAAACCTGTTACTACATAATCCTTTGGTGTCAGAGTTTTGGCAATCTTGCCAAAACTAATTTTCCATGTTTGCACTCAAAATATCTCAACAGTTTACCATTTAAAATAAAAGTAACTTTGAACTAACGTAAAGTAGATACTAGTGGTCGTTCTAATATATTTATCTCAGAATAAATACAGAAATTGAAAACCATCGGACTATGCGACTTTAAGCAAATGAAGTTTATTGGGTTTTTTAAAGATGCATAGTCCAGTGGCTTTGAGTTTCTATCATTTTTCTGAGATAAATATATCGAATTGATTTTCAGAATCTTCCTTGCTTGAGCGTGAAATAACTTTTATTTTAAATTGCTAAGTTTTGAGATATTAGAAGTAGAATCATTAACAATTAGTTTTGGCATCCCTGCCAAAACTCGGACACCATATGATTTGGCAGGAACTAGTTCTATTAAATTGCCTCGGTATACCCTTCGATGTGGCAATACATGCTTAAGAAGTGCATCAGTATCGTTGTTGTTGGTTTACGCGCTATCAACATCTAGGGTCATTTACGGACGGGCATCAGTATCGAAGGTAGACATGAAGAGCTCTTTTTTAACAAAATGAGCTTGCAATTCCAATGCCGAGCTTGTAGCTCATGCTTTGGAAAAGAGCTCTTCATATATGTATATGCATATAAAGAGCTCTATATATATATGAGGGGCACTTTTCCAAAATACGAGCTAAGAGCTTCGCATTAGCATTGCAATCTAATCTTTTTTGGATCGGTCCTTATTGCCTTTTGGAAAAGAGCTCTTCATAATTATGTAGAATCAGTTCGAGATAATTATTTTAGTTTGTAATGATTCATCAGCTATGCAACTTTAATAAACTAAAATTAATGTATTCCCAAGAAGAAATTCGGATCCTGGTGTTTTACCAGTATTACACATGTGAGTCAGCTTGTCTGTGTATTGTATTGTTCACTTTATTTATTTAATTTATGGTAAACGTAGTCATAATTGAATGCCACATTTGACACTTTTCGCTGACTCATGCATTTTTACTCAAATGCATTTGATCTCAGAGTCCAGAGACCCTGACAAATCCTGCTTGAATGTTTAGTTGTGTATGGTGTTGCGGCCAACAATGTTTTAATATATATAGTATCTGCTACCTCTTCACCAATGTAAAACATAAATACATTTTAGATTTACTAAGAACAACTGGACCATACCGTCTCCTGTCACCGTAATTATATGTTCTAAGTTAAATTCTTCCCGTCATTTAATACAAAGTCAACTAAGATCATCTTCGCTAGGAATTCGACACATTTCCGTCCATTTCTAATATAGGAATATATTGACAATAGTTGTGCTTTGTTTGCTGTTTCCCGTCCTAGCAACATCTAAAGTCATATCAGTATTGGTACCGACTTGTGACAGTGCAGACTCATGGCACATTTATAGTGCTTCACCAGTGCCAACACCATGGCCCGATACCCACACAGTCACACTATCCTGATACTGTCTCAACCAGTCCTTATCCTATCCTATTAATGCCGAACGCCAGGCTAAGTAGCGATCCTAACCTTTATCAGTGAATATCACTCTTGCTGACAAAACAGTGTTAAGCCATCAACAAACCATCAAACAACCAAAATAAAATAGTCAATGTATTGCAGTAATAAATAAGGAAATAAAAGCCCCCCGCCCCTATGTCAGGTCACCCAGGAAGTGTCTATCTATCATACCGAAGGTGGAAGGACCTTTTTGCATCTCGCGGCAATAAGTTTCAAGAAGAGTATCCCAAGCCGTCACTCAGTGACAAATCTTATTATTTACAAGCATTGATAATGTTGTTGGCGTAAATATGCTTATTCGTCTGAATAAGACTTTTGTCAGTCCTGAAGCATGGATTATTTACACAAAAAGGTCAATAGTGTGAGGTATACAATAACTGTTGAATACACAATTTGTAGCATATAACACAATATAATTCTGTAACCCACAAGTTCCATAGCAATATGGAAACAGTAGAGGCATATGACTCGATCAATAATAGTCAGATCAATGTGAGTATTTAGATGGTATTTAGAATGTAAGCAGAAGTTATATTCTGTATTCATTTGGTAAAGTTGTAGTAAGTTTTAATGTAGGGTTTGTATTGATTAATTAGATACCTCAGTAGGATTGAAATAGAGGGTAAAGACGGTAGTAACTGTGAGGGTCATGGATAGTAAGTGTCTGCTACTAGAGGTTCAAATATCACGTGTGTGAAATTGCACACGTGCTGCTTACTGATAAACACATGAGTCGATGGGTGAATCAGTTAATTGAATGTTTGGAAATTCAAACCCTGGGTTTGAGCCCTCGCTGAGTCAAACCAATCTTCAACTGTTCTGTCTTAGTATCCACTTATACGATTCATATTATTGTATCGCTTTGTATTTTCTCATAACTTTCTATTTATATTGTTATAACTTTTGTTGAACGCGGACCATTATGCATGACTAGGGATGGATTCTTTGTTGTTTTGTTGATTTACGTCCTAGAAACATATAAGGTAATACCAGGACGGGTACCAACTTGTTACAGTGCACACTCATGGTCACTTCATAGTTCTGTCCAACTGAGAGACCAGGCCACCAATGCCATGACCTGATATCCTACTCAGTCACATTATCCTGACACTGAACCAACCAGTCCCAATACAAAATTTAAAGTTTTTTTTGTTTGTTATTGAGGCTGTATTTATACTGTCCATAGCATGTAAGCCCGGGTACCCAGGCTTGTTTTCAATGCTGGCCAGCTGTAGTTTTGTTGTCTTACCAAGCAGTAGCTGCTGATAAGTTATTTGATTGTCTGCATTTCAGTAGCAGATAGATAGTCTGTTGGTATGTTTCATCGTATTTTTGTTCTATTCTTATTACTATGTTAGTTGTTTTCTTAAGGTTCTATGTTAGTGTTTTGGGGTTTTCTTGGGAAGAGTTTTCCGCTTTTTCTACGTAATAGATGGTTGAATTATGTTTGTTGAATTTGATTTGATTTATATTGTTGTTGGATATGTTATCTGGCTTTTGTATTTCCGGTTGTCTCGCCCTGGGCTGTCCAGTTGGTGGGCCGTGGTGCAGTTCAGTTGGGGTTTCCAGTTTTTATTTTGCACAGATATATTTTGTATGTTTTTAGGTCAGGGATTTGTCTTTCTTTCACCGTTTGGGCATTCCATGCCTTGGCGGCCATTTCCAGCATGCTCCTTTCATGGGCTTTGATAATGCCAAGTGCCTGGCTATGAAGCGACAAGAATCCATGTTTAAGTCATTGGTTTCACTTGACCAGGCTTCAAACCTGTGGATTCAAATTCCACCATCTACCGAAATGGGAGACAGACGCTAAACTCATTTGCCCATCCCATCTAGTCCCAGTGCTCACATGACCTCACCAGATTGAGCTCGGTAATACCACGCAACCAATGTCTGAGGAGCCTCGAGGTCAATAGTTTACAGTAAAACAAGGATGCCTGCAGAAAGATTTCTATTGAGCGTCACGTAAAGAAGAAGACTACAACTGCTGACTAACACTTTGCCGTTTTCAGAAGGGCATCATCCCACCAGCGCGCCCCCCAATCGCCACCCACCCACCACCCCGCCACACCCCTACCAGGTTTTCTTCATGTGAAAACTATAAGAAACATAAGGAAATAACAAATACTTGTTTCAGCAGGATAAAGAAACATATGACGTAATTTACCAAGTTTCTGTTTGACTAACCTATTTATTTTTCAAATCTGTTTTGTTGGGGGCTTTGAGTGTACCAGCAAAGCTCCTGGATTTACGCTGTGTGATCGGATGAAAACATCACATTTTCAAAACAATATAATTATCTAAATTTGATTTTACATATCTTACGTAGATAGTGGTGCAGTCATTATGCATGTTTTGCAACACAAAAGGGAATAGTGAGGCAATTGAATAAAACCTGTTGATGCAGAAGGATATGGCAAGCTTGCCAAAGTTAACTTTGGTTGCACTTCAAGTATCTCAAAAGATAGACATGTAAAATTAAAGTTACTTCACGCTAAAGTACATGATAACGATTAAAGTTGCATAGTCCGATGGTTTTTGAATTTCTGCCATTTTTCTGAGATAAATATATTTAATTGGTTCTTATAGTCTACCTTACTTTAGTTTGAAGTAGCTTTCATTTTGAATGGGTAACTTTTAAGATATTTGGAGTGCAAACATCCTAACTTGATTTTGGTGAGCATGCCAAAACTCTCACCGGAGCCTTATGCAATAATAGGTTCTGTTAAATTGACGGAGTATGCCCTTCTATGTGGCAACAAATGTTTAATAAGTGCACCAATATATAAGGTAGATATGTAGAATAAAAGCTAGGTGAATGTTTTTGTTTTGAAAATTTGATGCTTCATCGAACTATGCAGGTATAAGCTAATGCATTTATCCAAGAAAATCCGAGAAAATCAAAACAATCAGACGATGCAACTTTAATTAAATATCCCAGCAAATTACACTCATTGACAATAGTGGTATACCCAATTATATCAATTAATGTTGCATAGTCTTTACCGATTTGCCCACCGCGCAGGGTTTGGTGTTTGAGTGTGTGAGGGTATGCAGGTATTTGCAGGTATAGCAATACCTCAGGGAGTTTGACGCCCCTGCCTTGCAGAGTTGTAAACCACTGCCTTGACAGAACCGAAGGCTAAGGGAGCAAACCCTGAACAGAAAACCATGTCACTGTGGCAGCATTGTACATGTTAGCATAACATGGGTAATTCGCAGCGGAGACTTGACAACCACATGACCATCAAACCGACACCACTGCTGCCACCGGCACGAATCCGCCTGAACTGAGTTAACCAACCTGATACCAATCCGATGGTGGTGCCACCTGGAGGAACACCCCCTCACTAACTGCACCTCGACTCATCCCCACAACGCTCCCAGCCGCCATCAGCACCACATCACCACCGTTCTTAATAACCTCATTCCTCACGCCACGAAACGAAAAACATGCCGCCAACAAAGAAATCAGCACGGAATAATGCCAGTGCGAAGCAGCAGCCAACTCCCAAACGGAGGGGACGCCCCAAGGCAGCTAGGACTGGAAACGTAAACGAGTCGGCCGACTGTCACGAAACTGACCAGCGGCCGCCCAAACGCAAAGCTACGGCGGCCGAGGCAGCCACTGAGCCAATTCAGCTAACGACTACTACGGGACAAAACCAGGACATACTAAAGGTTATGCGCGCTGCTATGGAGGATTTAAAAACCGACTTGATGGACCGTATGGACGCGAGAATAGACGCAATAGAACACGACCGATCGGAGGATACCCGTGGTGAGCGTGCGCATGAAGCCACACCACGTGCGAATGACTCGACAAGTAGGTCAGACGCTGGAGCATTCAATGACAACAGTCGGCACGCCACACAACTGGACTCATATCCCGACGTCTATGGGAACACGCCCACCCCCAGGCAGCCATTACGTGCTCGCACGGAGGACATAACGGGGGCCACAAAGGAGGACTACGGATATGACACTGGATATGACAACCACCATGAACCACCCGTCCGAGCTCACTCTGCACGACTCAACCTATACCCAGATACGAACGAACACGCGGAAGCCATCAACGACATCCTCGCAGCAGCCGGGACGGCAATCGGCAGAAGACGAGGTAAAACCGCACTCCTTCCACATCTATTTGTTGTTAGAGGCGAGAACAGGCAAAAAACTAGCCAGGGCTGAGGCCACCATGCTTGAATACTTTGCCGCACTCTGTAACATGACCAAGGTGGTTGAGGTGCCCGCCAACTGGCGTGACCCCATTATCGACCACATGCACCAGATCTCAACAATGGCTTGTGCGTGGGACTGGGAGACGTGCCGACGCTGGTCGGAGGCAGTTTTCAGCATGATTGATGATGGCCGATTGCCGTACGGATGGAATGACCAGTACGCAATCAAGGATGCACAAAGAGACGCATTCGCTGAAGGAACACGACTCAACATGCGACCCCAGTCACGTACTAACAACACCCCCCGCGCATCTGGTGGTACGCTCAGCAACCCCACTAGCAGCGACACCCGACGAGACTTCAACCGCGAGACGGACGGCAAGCCGTGCAACCCATGGAACTGGGGGAACGACTGTACGTTCTCCGGCACACACGGTGAAAACTCAGACAAGAAGGCCCACGTGTGCGCATGGTGCGCCAACAAGTACCGGAGGGCTAACCCACACAAAGAAAAAGAGTGTATAAACAAGAAGAAGTTCCTCGAGACAAAAGCCACCGGTAACACCAGAGCCACTCAGTCTACACAGGGTTTTCAGTAAACGGCTCCACAGACGATGACAGCAACACTGTGGAGCCGGGGAACTGCAGCGACCGAGCCTGTACACACAAGAGCTCACATGTTGGCATGGGAATACAAGGTAACATCGTAATAAACTCTCCCAGCCCCGCACAGGTCATGGCCTGCACTCGTGAGATATACAGACAAGCAGGTGTACAAGCCGGTGTACAGGCCGCCATCCCCAAAGACGCCACCACACCAGTCACAGTATGCTGCGTCAGCCCTATCAGCCACAGCGAGATGACACACAACTACACACTAGATGGCACCACCGAGGGCCAACAGACAAGATGGCCGCCACACGTGCAAACCGAGGCCACACCGCATGGGACCAGACGGGGCAGTGAGACTGGAGGTAGCCATGACAACAGCACCACTGGAGTAATGGCCGCCAACCCGGTGACGGCCCCGGATGGAAACAACAACAATAACAACAGACAACCCGACCACGCCCATGACGCGAGCCGCGGCCCCACACACGTTAGCGCCGCCACCGCGGTGCAGCCCCGCCAATCAGACGACAACGACGGAGACACTCAACCCCAACGACAACCAGCCACTGATGTCGCAGTCTGCAGCACACGGGGTGATGGTCGGACCGACGGGGACCGGCCACGCCCACCCATCACCCCGCACCAATACAGAGACACACTTAACCGCATATGGCCCCACCCGCTACCGGATATATGGACCGACCACGCCCACTACATGGACATATATAACAAGGTACGCATCACAGCCCTGCCTAACCACCTCAAGGCACGCATACCCATAGCATCAGGCCTGAACATTCCCGAGTGGAGGCGGCTACTGGCCGGATACCAAGACGAACAGGTAGTGGACTACCTAGAATTCGGATGGCCGATTGACTACACGGCCCCCCACCCCCCCTACAACCACCACAAGCAACCATAACGAAGACCCCGCACACAAAAGGTACATCGAGCGGTACGTCAACACCGAGATCGCCCACGGCGCGATACTTGGCCCCTTTAGCCAGCCACCATTCGGACCCTGGTCCCAGACCAGCCCGATGATGACGCGCCCCAAGAAGAATACCACCGATAGGCGCGTCATTGTCGACCTCAGCTGGCCCAGGCCGAACAGCGTGAACGCCGGCATACTCAGAGGTATATACCAAGGACAACCCAGGACCTACTCCCTCCCAAACGTCATGGACGCCGCCGACGAGGTGGCACGGCTGGGCGACGGATGCTACCTGTGGTGCGCCGACTTGGCACGAGCGTATCGACAACTCAGGACCTGCCCGCTATCCACCCCACTCCTCGGCATAACACTCGATGGCCTACACTATACAGACATCGCTCCTCCCTTTGGCTGCAGGACATCGTCCATGGCCTGCACCCGGACCACAAGCGCAGTCGTCTATCTCCTTCGTAAGAACGGCCACTACGTCCACTGCTACCTGGACGACTTTGTGGGCGTGGCACCCACAAAGGAGCTGGCACAAGCAGCATACGACGACCTGACACGCCTTGCGAAGAACCTCGGACTCGACCTCTCCCCCAGTAAGTGCCACCCACCGGCAAAATCGGTGGAATGGCTGGGCTTCAGCATCTCTGCCGAGGAGATGACTGTCACGATACCCCGCGACAAGCTGGACGATATCCTCACCGACTGCCAGCTCTGGATGACAAAGGACAAGTCATCCCGTAGAGAAATCCAAGGGCTGGCAGGCAGGCTGCAGCACATAACCAAGTGCATCCAACCGGCCAGACGATTCATGGCTAGGATATTCGACGCCCTCCGGGAGGCACCCCGGGCAGGGAGGCACCAGGTCCCAGAAGGACTCAAGAGTGATATCAGATGGTTCCTGGAGTTTGCACGAAGAACCAACGGCCTTGTCCTCCTGCAGACCGAAGAGAAGCCTGTATGGACTATCGAGTGTGACTCCTCCATGAAGGCGGGTGGCGCATTCTCCCCGACCCACTTCTACTCATTCGTCTACCCACAATGCATCACCGACTGGCACACAAACATCGCACACCTCGAGGCCATGAACCTCGTGGTGGCCCTGAAAGAACTTGCGCCCCACCATCCCAACAGATACAAGATCGTCATAAACACCGACAACGCAGCCAGCCAGCAAGTCCTCGAGTCGGGAGCAGGCAAGGATACCACACTAACGGCATGCGCCAGAGAGGTCTGGCTCTTCTCCGCCGTCAACAACTGCCAGGTTCAGATCGTGCACAAGCCAGGCAAGGACTTGGTATTGGCGGACGCTCTCAGTAGACGGGCATTTGAACCACCTGCACGCACTAAAGCGGAGCTACTCACTAAGAACCTTAACCTCACTGAAATTAACGTCACTTTCAATGATGTTTTCTCCCAAGACCTATAACCTGCAACCATTCGACTAACTTGGCTCTCTGCTTCCAGGTTACACGCAACAACAACACGACCACATACTCCAGGTGTACCTGGCGGGCTTGGCCCTGGGCACTTGGAGGAACAAGTCGGTACAGGCCCGGAAATATCTCCAATTCACTGCACGCCACAACGCAGACCCACTCGCCCCAACCCAGTACGACATCCTCGCATACATCGCACACCTAAGAGAGACGCTGGATTCCCACGGGCGGTAATGAACTACACCAGTGGAGCCAGGACCTGGGTCCTACTACACGGCGGATCACCCCTGGGTTTCGACACGTACCCAGTCACCCTAATGAAGAGGGGAGTCCAGAGGCTGTCACACCACATCACGACTCAGGCCCCGCCCATCACGACCGAACAACTCAGGCGAGTCGTAGTATACATCACACCAAGTGGACAGGACGCGGCCGTGGCCCTGGTAGCACTCCTGCTGGGATACAGCACGCTGCTCTGCCAAGGAAACCTCCTGGCCACCACCTCGTCATCGGACCCTGACCACCACCTAAGGCGTCGAGACATCCTCAGGACCAAAGAAGGGCTTCTGATCACGGTCAAGACCACCAAGACCCGATGGAGACAAAACCAAGCATACAGCATACGAGTCACACCAACGGACGACATAACCACCTGCCCCGTGGCGGCATGGAGCCGTTACGCCAACATCCAACGCCCCCCACGAGACGGTCCGGCATTCATCCTACCCCACGGCGGCCCGCTCCGAGCACACACACTCCTGGCAGTCCTCCACCTCGCCCTGGCACGGACGGGAACGCCCAACCCTGAGGCCTACACACTGCACAGCCTCAGAAGGGGCGGGGCCCAGGCAGTGGCCGCGGCTGGGCGGCCATTGAAAGAGATAATGGAACTTGGATCCTGGACCTCACAGGCCGTACACACATATGTCCCCAGGGACATGGTGGTGGCCGGCCCCGAACCCTCCCGGGAATTGGTTGAGGGTTCGAGGCCCGTCCAGTACAACAAAAAGAACACTGCCAAAAAGGGGGGGTTAACCAAATGCTGATAACCATTGTGATCTCATTGAGCCCTTCCTGAATAAAGAGCACTATATACCACTAATGTCTCTGCCTTGGTGAATTGTAGATGTTAGCATAACATGGGTAATTCGCAGCGGAGACTTGACAACCACATATCCATCAAACCGACACCACTGCTGCCACCTGCACGAAACCGCCTGAACTGAGTTAACCAACCTGATACCAATCCGATGGTGGTGCCACCTGGAGGAACACCCCCTCACTAACTGCACCTCGACTCAGCCCCACAACGCTCCCAGCCGCCATCAGCACCACATCACCACCGTTCTTAACCCACCCACCCACACCGATGGGAAGGCTTGGACCGGGGAGGGTTGAGGGTTCGAGGCCCGTCCAGTACAACAAAAAGAACACTGCCAAAAAGGGGGGGTTAACCAAATGCTGATAACCATTGTGATCTCATTGAGCCCTTCCTGAATAAAGAGCACTATATACCACTAATGTCTCCGCCTTGGTGAATTAAGGGCGGTTGATGTATGGAACTCCCAACATCTCCCGACCAGCCACTGCAGGGACAAATAGTTTTGCACCTGTCTTGACATGTTCTTGCCGGTGTGAAACCTCTATTTGCTCCCCAAGAGAGTGCCGCTGGTAACTTGCAAAAGCCAGCAGCACTTCAACACTTTTGCAGGCAGCTTTCATGAAATGTACAACGTACTGGCCCCCACGCTCTTCTCCATCTTCCTATCAGCAATGCTAGACGAGGCTTTCCGAGACATGGGGGATGGCATCTATATACAGTCCAGACAGAGCGCTGACCTATTCAATGTCGCACACTTCAGAGCGAAGACCAAGACTACTCAGATACTGGTGAGAGAGCTACTATTCGCAGATGACAGTGCACTGGTTGCCCACTCTGCTGAAGAGACCCAGAAAATAGTGGACGCTTTCTCTCCGATGCATCAAAGAAGTTTGGCCTGAAAATTAACATCAAGAAGACGGAGGTGCTGTACCAACCCAACTCTACAAGAACCTGAGAGGAGGAGATCATGGTTGACGGAAACAAGCTGAACTCTGTTCCGGAATTCACCTATCTCGGAAGCACTATATCAAGTGATGGACGCATTGATGCTGAGATACAGAGGAGGATGGCCAAGGCTAGCACATCTTTCGGCCGACTACGCCAGAGACTCTGGAGCAACCACCATGTGTCCATTCGGGTCAAAGGTAAGATCTACCGCGCAATCGTGCTATCCACCCTACTATACGGAGCCGAGGCCTGGACAGTGTACAGACGGCAGGTGAAAAAGCTGCATGCCTTCATGATGCGACATCTGCGTTCAATCATGAGGCTAACCTGGAAGGACAAAGTGATGAATAAGGAAATACTCGAACGGATGGGGCTGCCCTCTATGGAAGATCTTCTGATCAAAAAGAATCTCCGGTGGACTGGACACCTCATGAGGATGTCATCAGACAGGCTACCAAAGCAGATCCTCTATTCTCAACTGTCTTCTGGCTACAGAAAGAGAGGGCGCCCCCGTCTCCGGTTCAGGGATACCATCAAGAGAAACTTGAAGCTGAGAGACATTAAGACCGACTCATGGACGCAACTCTCACAGCAGAGAGCTAAATGGAGAGCGGCAGTCAAGTAATGAAAGCAGTCTTTGTCGCATCGCGACCGACAGCATGATGATGATGATGAGTCTGATTTAGAGAAATATATTATGGTGACTATGCTAATTCAATTTAATTTAACTTTGAATGAACTTGTATTGCAAGGGTCTAACCCTAGAGATAATTGAAGGGAAAGAATGCAAATTTAATCTTGCTATGCACATGGAAATAAATGCTCAACACCATAAAGTTCAGTATTACAACTTCTCTTTAATCAATTTAATATTTCCTTCTATGCAGCAAAAAATGTGTAATAAAGAACAACGGTATCTAAATTACAATTTGTGTAATTAATTGGTTTGACTCGGCGGAAATTCGAACCCAGAACCTTCCGCCTAGGAAGCAAGCTCCTTCGCTGATCCTCCAATCGCGTTCTGCTCCAAGAATTCCTTAAATATTTTCTCTTTGGTTATCAACGCAGCCTCATTCCAGGATGGCAGATTCCATGATTCCAATAATAATGCAGTATTAGGAGACTTCTGGTTTGGTGTTTCTTGGAGTTTTACGTCCTTGCAACATCTGCGGTCATATCAGTACAGGGGGGGGGGGGACTTCTGATCTCACAATCCCTCCTTTACGCAGTTAGCTCCGTGGCAGTAGGGGGCGGCGGGGTTGGAGGTGAGGGGGGGGGGAGGTGGGAGGGGAGAGGGGGAGGGAGGAGGGAGGACACCACCCCTCACCCTCCTTACCCCTCGCCTTCTCCTGGAGGATGTACATTCTCATTTCACCTGCAGCTCAGTGAGAATCCTCGCTGCTCACTTACTAACCACTCTTACAGAGACACATGAAAATACAAACTCTTTGGTCTCTTATTTATGTATGTATATTTAACGTTGCATAGTCCGATGGTTTTTAGTTTCTGTCATTTTCTGAGATAAACATATTGACCGTTAAAATCTGCCTTACTTCATTGAGGTAACTGTTATTTTAAATGCCTAACCTTTGAGATATTTGAAGTGTAAGCACACTAACTTTATTTCCATAAGCAGGCCCACACTCTGACACCATAGGCTACTGTTTCTATTATATTGCCTCATAATTATCTTCTATGTGGCGAGAAAGGTTTAATAAGTGCACTGGTATCTAAGTTAGATATGAATAATACAATTTTAGAAAATGGTTTTGTATTTGAAAAATTAATGTTTTCATCAGACTGCAGGTTAAATTGTTTGTATTTTATGGGGAAATTTGGTGTTATCATCGGACTATGCATCTTTAGTTAGTTTTCTTGTTTTGAAAATTTGATATTTTCATGGTACTATGCAGCTTTAATTAAGCAGACGCCATGAACACACACACTTAAACTATAGTAGACAACTAGCTGCATGTGCCACACATGGACTTTCGACGGTCTTCCATCCGACGACTTCAATATAGCAAAATTAAGCGACTTTATTTATTATTAGCGGAAACCAACGGTTAGCAATTAGTAAGATGCACTACACTACTACAGACCCCCTGAAGCCCTAAGCCTGCATTCCGTGGGAGCCAATCCGGCCGTGATCTCCCCACCCTTCGCCACCCTAGGTGTTGAATACGCAATGCTGTCATACGGGTAATTGGAAGCAGGGTTCCAGTTCCTCTTTAGGGCCGTGATAGGACTGGTGTAGGACGTTCAAAACACTACGCCGTTCAAAACACTACGGTAGTGTTTTGAACTTAAGTTCAAAACACTACTGTCAAGTTCAAAACACTACCCCTACATACGTTCAAAACACTGCCCAAGTTCAAAACACTATCATGACAAGCTGACCCTGCGGCGGTGTATACGCTGATAGCGCTGCAGCGTGTACACCACATACTGCTCCACCCTAAGAAATAGAGTAGTGTTTTGAACTTAAAGATAGTGTTTTGGCGCATGGCCACAGTAGTGTTTTGAACTTACCTTCAACCAGGTTGAAAACACTACCGTAGTGTTTTGAACCTAGGTTGAAAACACTACCGTAGTGTTTTTGTGGGGTAGTGTTTTGAACTTACTACACCGGGTTTAGGGAAGAGGTGTGAGCCGGGGTGTCGGCCGCGGGGGGCCGGTGTGGCGGTTTCAGCCGTGTCCCGTGCTCAGCCGTGTACCTAAACTCAAACTCAAGGCATTGTCAATGGTCGTGAGTCATTTTCATACAGAAAATACAGAACAAGTGTAATATCTCTAAAAGCACACCACCTATTAACAAATCGCTTGGTACACATATAGAAAACATCTTCACCAAAAAGATTATATTAAATTTATAAGGTTAGGGTTCTTGATTTCTATTAATTTTGATTAAAACTAATGTTTTGCACTGCGCGTACCGTCAAACTCAAGGCATTGTCAATGGTGGTGAGCAATCTTCATACAGAAAATCCAGGAAAATTGAAATATCTCTAAAACCACACCACCTAGAAACAAATCGCTTGGTACACATATAGAAAACATCTTTACCAAAAACATTATATTAAATTTATAAGGTTAGTGACTTAAGACCATTGACAATGCTTTGAGTTTGAGTATAGGTACACGGCTGAGTACGGGACACGGCTGAAACCGCCACACCGGGGGAGAAGAGGCAGGGGCGGGTGTTACTACCACCTGCCCTCTGCAGTGTTCACACGGATCTTTTCACCCACCCACCCACGACCCATCTACCCACCCTCCGACCCACCCACCCACCCACGCTCCCACCTACCCTCCATCCCTCCCTCTATATGACAGTTGCTTTCATGTACCTTGTTATCTACTGCAGTCGCGCATGTCCAACTAGTTCTGCCTTATCTGACAAGTAAAGCACATTTGAGTTCACCTATTCTGTCGATGCTGGATATTTGAAACACTCTGCTGGTTTTTTGTTGTTGCTGTATTCAGTGTTCGTTTGTGTTTGTTGATTTGTTTGTGATATATGACCGAGCTTCAGCTATTGTGATATATATGTGATGTATACCGTATTATGTGAGTATAAAAAGATATGTAAGGGAATATTACTTATTATTGTTATCCTCCGTAAGATACAACACTGTACCGGTGGCGCCATCACACCCAGCTCACCTACCCCGCATGTTCACCACTGTCAGTCGCACAGTCAGTTTTGTTCTACATTAGTTGATTCAAGTTACATAGTCCGATGCTTTTGAGTTTTTGCTATTTTCTGAGATAAATATATTATACTAATCGTTATAATCTACTTTACTTTAGTTTGAAGTAACTTTAATTTTAAATGACTTAGTTTGGAGATATTAGACATCAAAACGTGCCAAAATAATTTTGGCAAGCATGCCAAAACTCTGACACCATATACTTTAGTGGAAACGGTTTCTATTAATTGAATTATGATGCCCTTCTATGCCACAATAAATGCTTAATAAGTGAACCAGTGTCTAAGTTGAATATGTAGAATCAAATCTAGATAAGTGTTTTAGTTTTGAAAATTAGATGTTTTCATCGGACTATGCAACTTTAAGCAGGGGAAATTTCAATCGCGGCCGATTGGTCTTCCTCATTCCACTGTTCCTTTTCCTACGCTAATAATGCTGAGTGCCTGGCTAGAAAGCGACATGTATCAATTGTTAACTTATTGGTTTGACTCGACCAAGGTTCAAAATGTGAGTTTGAATCACACGACCTACCAAAACGGGAAAAGGACGCTCAACTCATTCGGCCATTCCTTGTGGCTTTCTTTTGTGAGGATGTCTTCTATGTGGATGCATTGTATATGATTATCACCCGAACACTTTGTTAGAGAATGCAACGTATGTAAGTATACAAATAATGAACCATAAATATAAATAATATAAAGAAAAACACATGTTATGTAACACTCCTAGACTATGTATTATATACACCTATTCTCAGATAGTCCTATATAGCATGATTCAAACCTGGTATCAGGCATTAACTGATTATTATATATGACAATGTGATGTCAACAGAGAAAATATCATCTCCTTCATCACCCAGATTCTCTGACAGCAGCTACACACATATATCCAACATGCCACTGCACATTCTGAGCACAAATTGGACTCATCAGTTATCATCAAGTTCACACCGAATGATGAGTTGCTGTCATCGTCGCCAAAGATGGACAACCGAGAGCGATATAAGTATGTGCCTATATGTTCAGATAGTCCTAACTAGCAAGAAGCAAACCCAAGATCAGGGAATAATTATTCAGTATATATATTATTGTCGAGGAGGAGATGAAAATGGGAAATATTGCGCCTAGAGCAGCACTTGAACCCACATCTCTTTGCATTCCGGGCCAGTGTGCTGACCAGTACACTACCTAGGCTCCCTAATATCCCACACCACACACCCCTACCTGTCTATGTGGTTACTTGCCTGAGAGGTCAGTGCATACTATTACACTGGTCCCCCTGGAATTGTCTTTTAATGCTAACATATACATACACATGGTAGGTTCAACAACCATACAGTGCTTAGCTTGTAAAGGATCATGGTCATGGCAACCAGTGTCGTGGGGGTGATGAAAATGGGAAATATTGTGCCTAGAATGGGACTTGAACCCACATCTCTTTGCATTCCAGGCCAGTGTGCTAACCATTACACCACCTAGGTTCCCTGATATCACCACACTTCCCACACCTACCTATCTATGTGGTTACTTGCCTGAGAGGTCAGTGCAGATTAGTAAATTATATATAGAACAAGATGTGGATATATATATATATATATATATATATATATAGATCCAGATATTGTCAGTGAGCTGGCTACTTCAGCTAGTCAGCACAATTTCCAGTCGAGAGATAAGATTACACTCTAACTGCGAGAAGCACCGGTGTGGAGATAATTGCTCACAGAATGCAAACTTCTTATCAGTGCAAAGGCACGTTATTTGCTACCGAAGGTGACGCCGGAGTGTAAATATCGAAAGGGCGTTGGCTGCAGTACTCGTCAGGGGTGCACTGGAACCTCACAGACTTACCCAGTAACGTTGGGTGCGTGTTGGGGTTTTACGCCCTTGCAACATCGACGGTCATGTCAGGCGGATTAGAGAGGTTTCACTGCATAGGTATTTTCAATATGTGCAGTACATGGTTCAGCAATTTCCAGTGTGATTTGACATGGACAGGATGGATGTTGGAGTGTTATGTCCTGGCAACATCTAAGGTCATATCAGGGCGGGTACCGTCGATTAGAGAGGTTTCACTGTATAGGTATTTTCCAGACGTCCAGAATATGGTTCAGCAACTTCCTGTGTGATAGGGCATGGACAGGATGGATGTTGGAGTATTATGTCCTGGCAACATCTACGGTCATATCAGGATAGGTACCAACTTCTGAGAGTAGACACTCATGCTGACGTTATAGGGCTGCCCCACTGGGAAATCAGGCCATGACCATCATGACCTGATATCCCACTCAGTCACATTATCCTGACACTGAGCTAACTGGTCCTCACCTTATCCTATCAATGCTGAGCGCCAGGCTAGGAAGCAACATGTCTAATTTGTATAAGTCGTTGGTTTGACTCGACCGGGAACCAAATTCCCAATCTCCTGCACTCGAGGCCCGCTCTCTCCCGATTCGGCCACCGCGCCCGTTCCACCCAGTAAGGTGTGGATATGTGCCTGGGTTAACCAGCACACAATTCATGAATCAAACTATGAGTTGTTAGTTATCCCCTGATAGGATCGCGCTAATCACGAGGAGAGCCGGCGCAAATTGGCCCGACTGAAGATTGCACGATCACAGGGGAGGAAGCCTCAGGGGGGAGAGCGTTACGTAGGGCTGATACGGTGACAGGACGGACATATGCTGGTGCGTTGTGTTGTATTTGGTGAATGGGTTTAACACATAGTCCTGGGGGTGTTGATTGGTTGTTGGAGTTTTGTGTCCTGGGAGTTTGACGCCCGTGACTTGCAATGTTATAAACCACTGCCTTGTGGTACATGTTCTGGTTCTTGATAGAATCAAAGGCTAAGGAAGCAACCCCTAATAGAAAACCATGGTATTACGGCATCATTAAGGGATGTGATGACTGGAACTCCCAACCTCTCCCGACCGGCCACTGCAGGGCCAAATAGTTTGTGCCTGTCTTGACATGTTCTTGCAGGTGTGAGACGTATATTTGCTACCTGAGAGAGTGCCGCTAGTAACTCGCAAAGGCCAGCAGTACTTCACCACTTTGCAAGCAGCTTTTATGAAATGTACAACCGCACAAAGCGGCGGTTAAGTAATGAAAGCAGTCTTTGTTGCATTGCTACTGACAGCACGATGATGATGATGAGGTCCTGGCAAGATTGAAGGTCATATCAGGATGGGGTACCGACTTGTGACTGTGTGAACTCGTGGTGACATTATTATGGTGCTGACCCACCGGGAGACCAGGCCGCCAGCACCATGAACTGAACTGAAATCCCATGCAGTCACATTATCCTGGCACTAAGCGAACAAGTGTTTGCCCTATCCTAATACTAATAATGCTGAGTGACTGGCTAGGTAGCGACAAGTATCAATTCTTAAATCATTTCTTTGACTCGACCATGGTTCAAACTGGTGAATTTGAATCCCACAACCTAACAAAATGGGAGATGGACGCTCAACTCATTCGGCCATCCCGTCTGGTCGGTGGGCGGTTGGTGTGACGGGTTGCCACAATATGGGGAGGAGCAGGCACTCAGGTACTTCGGTTTGTGACACGCCTATATGTTTTTTGTTAGTGTTTTCTGTCTTGGTAAAATCTAAGGTCATATCAGAATGGGTGCCAATTTGTGACAGTGCACACTCACTTCAGATGATGGAAAGCTGCCCTTGCCTTTCCAATCCGAACCCTCACATCAGCATCTGTCCCTCCCAGCCTGTTGACCACACTTCCAAGATAGGTGAAGATTTCCACTTCCTCTAGTGCTTCTCCCTCTAGTCTGATGGGGACTGTGTTGTTATTGTCTGGGGATCCTCGGAGCTGCCTAGGAACACCAAGATCAGGATATTTTGCTCCATTGTAAAGCCTGTTCTTCTGTATGGTGCAGAGACTTGGAAAACAACGGTCACCACCATGAAGAAAATCCAATCCTTTATTGACACCTGTCTGGAGCTATGGCAGCGAACAGGACAGCAGCCTGTTGAGGAGGAGATCCTTCGGAGATGCTGGAGATGGGTTGGCCATACCCTTCGCAAGCCTGCATCCAACACCGCAAGACATGCACTCTCCTGGAATCCACAGGGGAAAAGGAAGAGAGGCAGGCAAAGAAACTGTTGGCCCCGTGACCTGGAGGCAGATGTGAAGAGGTCAGGCCATACATGGAGACAGCTAGAGAAGATGGCCCAGGACTTGGATAACTGGAGAGCCCTTGTACGTGGGCTATGCCCAAAGTTGAGTGGTAGGCGTAAGTGAGTGAGTAAGTAAGTGAGCACACTCACTGTGACTTTATGTCTGCCCGCACATGGCTACCAACACTTTGACCCGATACCCCAGTCATTCTTCTATCCTATTAATGGCGTGAGTTAGGCTAAGTAGTGACCATTATCAATTTGTGTAAGTCATCGGATTGACTCGGTC
This sequence comes from Branchipolynoe longqiensis, assembly GCA_030323885.1. NCBI lineage: Eukaryota > Metazoa > Annelida > Polychaeta > Phyllodocida > Polynoidae > Branchipolynoe > Branchipolynoe longqiensis. Next base: position 40,556,008 of record CM059191.1, read on the forward strand.
GGGATTCAAACTCCTAACCTTCCAAACAGGAAAGATGTGCGCTTAACAATTTGGCCACCACGTCACATCCCAAGGTAGATCACACAGTGCCAGGTTGAATTCATTATTTGCGGCTCACCAAATTTATTATGGAGTATGGGGAACATTCAATTAAACATATCCCACAGGAACATACAGGTGAGAGAATATTGCACAGTTTTGTCATTTCTGTAAATACCTGTACTCCAAGAAATCGCAGGTGTTACAGATGATGGGCGTGGCCACAAGACACACCTGTGTTCAACTATACAGCAGGAGTGAAACTTCCAACAATGAATGTAGCCGATAAGCGTGCAATATACTACAGTATATCACGGACAATATAGCATCGGCCGAGTTCAAGTGAAATGTACATCGTTTCCGGTTACAGTTTGCTTCTCAGCCAATGATACTGCGGCGTGTATGAATGGTCCTTTATTTAGATTTTGGCCCCCTGAATCTATTTCATATTTTGGATATGGTAGTATTCTAATATTTACCTTTTTTGTTATTGAGGTAAAACAGTTTATTCATTAGAACATACATTTTGTTCAGCGCCGAGGCACTGGTCTTCCAGCCGTTTACATTACATTGTAAATGGGTAGATCAGCGGGAATGTAGGTACAGATTGAAGAGGTGACTTTGACTGTGTATATTTGACCTGTATTGACCTGTGCCCGTCACGCTTCAATGCGTATCCATTGCCAATCCCTCGGGTTCCACCGACACGTTATTGCCCCTCCTATTTAAAACATTAAATATTTGACTTTCAAACAAGCATTGTTTAATGGCCCTATCACATTACGAAGCATCTTGCAAGCGCATGGCCAATGCATAAAAGCACTTTTTTATGTAGAGATGCATCAAACTTTTCGGCGTGGTGGAAAAGTTGAATGCATCCATACTGTATGCATACCGTATGGCCAATCTATGACCATGTTTGGCTAAAGTGCCTCCTGGCAAATAACTCTTGAATTATGCTCACAGTATTTTCGCAAAAGGCCGCTGAATGTTATATATTTGATTCGATCACCAGAACTATGCCTGGGAGTTACCTATGTCAAGACAAGAGAAACGCAACACGTACATTAGACAGACATTAGACATATGTTATCCATACATTGTCAGTATCCGGACTTTACGTTTCCACTGCCTTTAACAAAGGTCAACATTGTGCAATGTAGTGAACAATGTTTGTCTAATGTATGTCTAACATAGATCGATGTACACCTAACATATACATAACGGACGGCTGATGTAAGATCAACATGTTGTCGAACATTGTCAAACATCAAAAGTTGTGTGCATATATAAAACTTTGCCGACACCCTGACGAATGATGATGTCTCCCAGTGGGGAAGCACTATAAAGTCACCATGAGCGCGCACTGTCACAAGTCGGTACCCATCCTGATATAACCAAAGATGTTGCAAGGACATAAAACTCCAACAACCATCCAACGTACATTTACTTGATCGGATTGACACTCAGCATAAATATGTTGACACCGGACCCAAGGGTACTGCATTCTTTCATTCAGTTCCCATCCGCAGGTCTGTCAACATTATATTGGGTCAAATATGATTTATTCATCAACATATTTAATTTGCCAGCAGTGATGCACCAATCTGCCAACCGTCCATGATTACAGTGATTTCCACAATGTGTTGATGATATACGTTACTAATGGGATGATATAACATGGTAGTAATTAATGTACGTACCTGGGTCTTTATTATTTAACTTCCATGGGGAATGAGGGTAGGCCTATAGTATATTAGTATTTTTGTTATAAGTTGGTTAGGTAATGAAGGGACAGCGATGAGCAGAGAGGATTAATATGTTTGTGGGCATTACTCGTGTGATTTACTAAGTGTCCCCTCATTCCACCCACCCTGTCCAAATGTAACCACTTGTAAATGTTACTTGGAGTTCTGGATCGAACTGTATTCTCTACATGGGCAGGAATGCCCCGATAGCTTGTACCAGACATGGGATTGATGTACTGTCATTCTGGTCTGGGGGATAACTGACAAATGAGAACGACGCAGTGAAATCAACAATATTGCAGCGAGTAAATACCAAGGCAGCAGACTTATTTGCTTGGTTATAACTATAAGAGAGGGGTATGTGTTAGTTTTTTTATATTTTTTTATATATATATTTTTTTATTGAGGCTGTATTTATACTGTCCATAGCATATAAGCCTGGGTACCCAGGCTTGTTTTCAATGCTGGCCAGTTGTAGTGTTGGTGTTATCTTACCACACAGTGGCTGCTGATAAGGTATTTGATTGCCTGCATTTCAGTAGCAGATACATATTTGGTTGGTATGGTTAATAGCCTATGTTATTTTTGGGGGGATTTTCTTGGCATATATGTATTTATTTTATCTACTCTTATTACTAGACTAGCCTACTCCTATTTACATATCATAGGCTTATATATAGCTGTGTGGTGTGTTATCTGGCTACTTTTGGCATGGTTACCTTCCATTGGGCGTCCCGCTGGTGGGCCGTGACATATCACATGCCCCTTTGCAGTGTAGCTTAGTGGGGGTTTCCTAGCCTTATTTTGCACAAATATTTTTTGTAAGTTTTTAGGTCAGGAATTTGTCGTTCCTTTACCGTTTGGGCATTCCAGACCTTGGCAGCGATTTTCAGCGTGCTTCTCTCATGAGCTTTTATTTGACTTCTGGTCTGCTTTAGTAGTGGCACATTATTGGCTCTAGTATCCCTTTGTGGTTTTGTTAGAAGTTTAATGTTTTGGCTATAGGTATATGCTAATGTTTTCAAATTAATGTTCATGTTAGTTATATTCCTAAGGGGAGAAGGCGAGGAAAACTTCATCTTTCACTTCGTTAGAGGAGTGGGATTTTAGTGTGTGTGTCCATTAACTTGACCCCATGGAATTGTAAGTATTAAAAAAAAGGTGAGATCCATGAATCGTACCATCCTAAAGGCCCAGTCAGACCTTACCGTACTGAGTACTGGACAAAAGCGGACAACAAATTGTCTAGTCCGGTGGTTTCTGGTGTCAAACTGTTGCAAAGGCTGCCAGACAAAACGGACGCTAAACAGATAAGAAACATATATTAACAAGTAGCCAACGGATGAGAACCAGACGAGAACTGGATGGCAAACGAGTGTCAAATGGACGGCCCGAACACCAACCGGACACCAACCGGACACCAACCAGACACCTACTGGACTGTTCATGGACACGCCAACAACTGACTGACCAAATTCCCTCAGCACCGGCAACGGACTCTTCAGGATACAAACCGGATACCTAACGGATGAGTAATGGACATGAAACGGACAACACGGACAAAACAGACTTAAAACGGACACCAACCATACATTTCAGTCCGGTGGTGTCCGGTACAAGTTTTGTGCATGTTCAAAACTTGTAGCGGACACCGCCGAACACCACCGGACAGATAATGGACACACCAATGCCAGCGGTATATAAACCGTACATTGCCATATTTCACCGGACAGTGTCTGTTTTCTATCTGGTTCCTCAATCCGGTGAGGTCTGACTGGGGCTTTACACATGCACGCAAACATATAGGCAATGCACCTACATATGAGCCTGTCTCAAAAGGTGATTACTCTTTCTTTGTTTTGTCCATTGCAACGATTGACACAAAACATCACAGAAACGGTTACACTGAAAACAAGAGGACATTTGCTTGAAATCAATATGTATGCTATTGGGATTATGAAACAACATGTAAAAAAACAAATCAGTTTATCCTGAGCAAATGCATAAGCAGATAGTATGTTGACCATTACAATGGACAAAGTTTTGTCCTATAAATACACATGGTGGGGGATACCACCTATACAACACGCATCTTGTATGGAATCCAGGGAATAGCAAGCAGTGTTGTGGGGCTGATGAAAATGGGATATATTCTGCTTGTAGAAGGATTCGAACCCACACTTCGTGCCATTCCAGGGATATCATTCTAACCATTACACTACCTATTGTCCCGCATTTGATCCCCTATCTATTCAAACCTCTCTATGTGGCTCCTTAAAGTTTCATAGTCCGATAGTTTTGAATTTCTGTATTTTTTTTAAGATCAATATATTAGATATATCACTAGTATCTACTTTACATTAGTTCAAAGATACTTTATTTTAAATGGTAAACTTTTCAGATATTTTGAGTGCAAACATGGAAAATTAGTGTTGGCACACTTAATAAGTGCATCAGTATCTAAGTTAGATATGTAAAATCAAATCTAGATAATTGGTTTGGTTTTGAAAATTTGATATTTCATCGGCCTATGCAGCTTTAATCGAGAGGTCAGTGCAGACAATTGCACTTGTTTCTGACGCACAGCTTCAGACTGATTAAGTAAATCTACTGGAATGACCCAACCACTACACAGCCGATTTCAAATCAGTTGTATTGCAGACTAAACACAAGTTCATGGTGATATTAGTTTCACTGTGCAAATCTGTTTTTTTAAGTTGTGTTTGATGTTGTAAATATAGATTATTCATTGCATGAATTGTTTTGTCAGTATTATGTCGCAGGTACTTTGGCAATATGACAATACAGCTATTTACATATATGTATTTGTCATCTAATATTGCAGTCATACGGCGTCATAGGCCGTCTTATGTCGGCGTGCATCCAGGCATTAAAAAAATTGTGTGCATGTTCAAAATTGTCAACGTATGTTGATGTATGGCTCATACGTTCCTCATACGCTATGTGTATGCTAGGTGCATGTCGGTGTACATTAGGACCAGGTATGGGGTAGGTTGGGGTACGTTGGGACAAGTTAGCCGTATGTTCAGCCTGTTGGGAACATGCAGTCTGCATACAGCCAATGGATGCATGACGCACTCCTAACATACTTCAAACGCATGCCTGCCATATCTCCAGCGTACTTAAAGTATATGCCTTACGTCTCGCAATGAAATAATGTACATAACATTGATCAGTGTACCGTGAGCATATGCGAGTGTTTTGCTAACATTTTGCGAACGTTTTGCGAGGCACATGAACGCTCTCATATGGTAGGAATAGGTCAGAGATACGTTCTGGATACGTTACGTATGTTGTGTGTATGTTGTGTCTAAATTGTGTGTATGCCCATTTTTATCCCCGGCCCCTGAAAAGTTTGATGAATGCCGATGTAGTGGCAAATTGTCGTATGTTGGGCAGTGCTGACGCCATACGTCATAGCGTGACAGGCCCTTTAGAGAGGTAGAAGTACTTTTATTTGATGGATGGCATTCACATGCGCCTAACCATGTACACAATCTCAATGACATATATTTACCAATATGAAATCCATACAGTCAATTGAAAACATCATCTAAGATCGCCGCAGCTCTCATCAGTGGATTCAGATTGCAATCCAGACGATACTAGATCAGTTGCCAGGCGGACGCCCACACTATCGCTGTCTGATAACGGCTATCCCGGGCCGCGCCCATGGGAAATGGGTTATCTGATAACAGATCCTTGGGTATCCATGCATCTCAACCCTGGAACCAGCCTGGGTTGTTTTTCCTTGGCGCAACCGAAAACAGGTGAAATCGTGGATGGGGGACAGACATTGGGATAGGGATAGGACAATTTTTGAGAACATTGATAGGAACTTATTTATTTTATTTTATTGTTTGGGTTTGACGTCCTAGCAAGATATATGGTCATATCAGGACGGGGTGATAGGAAGAGTAATATGAATAGCAGGAAATAGATGCAGTATAAAGGTAGGGATGTAATATGATGAATTAGCCCTGCTGATAACGTGGGCGTGTAGACGCCTATCAAGAACTCGTCACAGACGTAACTTCAGCAAGGAATGACTTCACAAGGAAGTTCAGGTAGCATAACAGTTATTTACAAAATTCTGGGGCCACCCTATAGATTACAAGTTGCTGTAGACGTAGGTGGGTGGAAATGAACAGGTAGTACAGGCGCAATTATGTTGCTGGCTCACCAAAAAGTGCTGATATCTGTCAATTTGCCAATTATTTATATCAGATTCTGTCAATTCAGTGTGTGAAAACCTGTCGCTGTGCACATGGGTGGATGAGGGGGTAAGGTGCCCATCTATCCAACCAAAGTTGTCGGTATTTTTATTTTTTTTAAATTTTCTAAATAGTCTACACATCGTCTTTACAGCGAACATATATGTATATATTTATATGTTTCTATATGGGATGGGGCCCCTTCGTTGGCTCCCCAGAACTTTAACCTCATGCTGCCAAGCAAGCATGAGAACGAGTACGCTTGCTTCTGACATGTCTTTATTGTTCTCCGCTCACTGCGGCGTCCATGATCAAGCGACCCACCTCTGCCCTGACAGGTCCCAAGTCAACTTCCTCAGGGGGGAGGTTATGATAGCAGCTCAAATTAGATGGCAGCTCTTTCGTGGCACTGCCCGGCGGCTACCGTACCGCCACATCATGCAGTAAAGTACAATGGTGACGGAGCAGTCCTTTCTGCCACTGTATGGTAGTTCCACTCATGTCTGGACTACTACATATGCAGTAAAATTGTGGACTACTACATGCAGTAAAACCTCTCTAAATCGACCGATCGTAGGACCGACTTTTAATGGTCCATTTACGGAGGTGGTCGGTTTAGGGAGATTAGTGAGGGGTGGGTGAGGTGGTCGGTTAGACAGGTTCTACTGTATATATATATATATGTAGGAAGAGTTCACGAGCAAAACCAGGTAAACGCCAATCCAAAAATGGAGTTTAAATAAAATATTTGTACCTAAAAATAATGTTTATTCTCAATAATTCCACTTTACATATGATCACATGGTTGTGGAGCAATGACAAAAAAGTAGGCATATAACAAAAATTAAGCTTTTGAAAGATTGTTTCCAATGTTGATATCCATTTTTGGATTGGCGTCTACGTGGCTTTGCACCTGAACTATATATATATATATTTATATATATATATATATATATGTGCTGTATATGCATTATCATCATCATCATGCTGTCGTTCATGATGTGACAAAGACTGCTGTCATTACTTGACTGCCGCTCTCCATTTAGCTATCTGCTGTGAGAGTTGTGTCCATGACTCAGTCTTAATGTCTCTCAGCTTCAGGCATTATACAAGTATAATTATCCGTAACCTGATTATCCTCTAAGTGTCCCCTGATTGCACCATGTTTTGACACTTCTCAACTACTGACACTTAACAACTCAAGCGGACTGGGCAGGCTCCCCTCCTTGCCTGGTGCTGCCACCTGGTCTATTCAGCTGTCATGCCTCGGCCTCTCGCCTGTACCACTCGCTTAAAAATGTTACCTGTTGCCAGAGAATACAGTTTTCCATCCCACTACCTTGTTTGTCTTTCCTTCTTTCCTGTAGGAAATAATTATATATATATGCATAGGGCCATCACGTACAAAACATAATTATCATATTTCATTAGGATGCTCGCGTAATGAAACCACTTAGATCACGATCAACTCATATGCAGACAAAGAGATAGCTGAGCAGGCTCCAACCTAGCAAGTGTCTGGCCTGCGGCATTTAATCTAAGTATGTCCTTGTTTCGAAGACACGTCAATGTCGACGGAAATATGCCACATATAATCATCATTTGCATCCCACTAGCGATTAAGGAAATACGAGGGAAGATATCGTCACGGTTATTCCCACCTTGAGCAGTGCCGTGTTTGCATCGTTGGACATGTGTGTGTGCATTGTTGTTGGTAGATTAGTTGAGTAAACAGGGACAATTTCAATCATGGACAATTGGAGACCAGACGGGATGGCCAAATGAGTTAGAGTGTCCGTCTCCCATGCTGGTAGATCATGGGGCAGTGGGTTTGAACACTGGTCAAGTCAAACCAATGACTTAAAAATTGATACTTGTCACTTACTAGCCAGGCGCTCGGCATTATTAGGACAGGGCAAGGACTGGTGTGCTCAGTGTTAGGATAAGTTGGCTGAGTGGGATACCAGGTCATGGTGCCGGCGGCCTGGTTTCCCAGTGGGACAGCACTATAAAGTCGCCATGAGTGTGCACTGTCACAAGTCAGTGCCCGTCCTGATATGACCTTAGATGTTGCTAGGACATTAAACAACAACAAACAAACAAATGGACAATTGGTCTTCCTCATTCAACTCTTTCATGCCATATCCTGGTAATGCTGAACACCAGACCACATAGTGAACATTGCCAATGTTTGAGTCATCGGATTGAATCCTCCAGGGTTCAAAGTGTGGGGTTTTGAATTCCATGACCCCTAAATCCTATTACCTACCGACACCGGAAGTAGATACTCAACCCATTAGAACTGGACGCGATGGGTAAATCGGTAGAGCGCAGGGCTCCTGTGCAGACCGTCGGGAGTTCAATTCCAGGTCGAGTCAAACCAATGACTTACAACATTGATACTTGTAAAGTTGTAGATTCATAGCCAGGTGCTCGGCATTATTAGGATAGGGCAGTGTCAGGATAATTTGACTAAGTGGGATATGAGGTCATGGTGTTGGCAACTTGGTATCCCAGTTGGGCAGCACTACAAGGTGGCCATAAGTGCGGACTGTCAAAATTCGGAACCCATCCTGATATGGCCTTAGATGGTGTCAGGACACAAAACTCCAACAACCAACCAATCTCAACCATACGGCCATTCGGTCTGGTTAATTGGATTGTGAATTTCCCGTAGAAGAGGCACCACAGCAGAAGACCTATTTGGGCAATGATAGTCAATGCAATCAATACCATCCATGAGAGCGTTGTTTACAAGGCTGATGCTGCAGACAAATTGGGGTCCCACTTTGTATTTTTTGTCAGTTTTCACAGTTGTGCTTTTAAACCTGTTATTGTTCAAGGTGATGTTAAATATAATGTCCTTGAAATGTGTTCATATATGTATGTGTATATATATATATGCGGTATAAGAATTATTTGAGTATAATAACCTGGAATATCCCTCCTTTTCCCCATCACTCACTCAGTTCATGGAGTCTGGCCTGGTCATCTACTGCTCCAGCCTCTCCAACCTTAACTCCGATGGTGGCGCCACCACATGCTTCACTTCGGCTCCCAGTCGAGTCAAACCAATGATTTTAATATTGACGCTTTCTACCCTGGCGTTTGGTATTAAGAGGCTAAGGAGGGCACTGGTTAGCTCAGTATCATGATAAGGTGACTGAGTGAGATATCGGGTCATGGTGCCGGCGACCTGATTTTCCAGTTGGGCAAGCACTATAACGTCACCATGAGTGTGCAGTGTCACAAGTCAGTGCGCGTCCTGATATGACCTTAGATGTTGCTAGGAAGTAAAACAATATAACCTAATAATGCCGACAGCCTGGCTAGGAAGCGACAAGCATCAATTTTTAAATCATTGGTTTGACTCGACCAGGGTTCGAAGCCATGATCCCATGGTCTCGCAACATGGGAGACGGATGCTCTAATCTCATTCGGTAACCCCGTCTGGTGAAATCGATCACTGACATTCTATTCTGTACCTGTTATTAAGTCGGAAATGAATATGAGATTCACATGGCACTGATGTCATTTTTGTTGGGTGCTGTTCTCACCATAACATCCAAGTGACGCATGCGCAATAAAGATGGCACTATATGATTGCTTGTCACTCTTGCGGCATCCTCTGCATGTCACCACCTGTAGTTGGTGATAGGGGGAGGGAAGAGGGGAGGGGAGCTGGAGGGAGGTGGGTGGGGGGAGTGGAGGAGAAGGGAGCAGGCAGGACGGGAGGGGGGAGGGGAGTGGAGGGGAGGGAGGGATGGGAGTGGAGGGGTAGAGTGTAGGGCAGGGGAAGGGGGAGGGGGAGAGTGAAAAGGAGGGATGGGAGGGGTAGATTGGAGTGTATGGGAGCAGGAGGGATGGGAGGGAGGAGGGGGAGAGTGGAGGGGATGGGAAGGAGGGAGGAGGGTGAGAGTGGAGGGTGGAGGGAGGGATTGGAGGGGTAGAGTGGAGGGGAGGGGAGCAGGTGGGACGGGAAGGGGGAAGGGGAGAGTGGAGGGGAGGGAGGGGAGGGGTAGAGTGGAGGGTATGTACGCAGGAGGGACGGCAGGGGGAGGCGGAACGTGGAGGGGAGGGAGGGAGGAGGGTGAGAGTGGAGGGTGGAGGGAGGGGCAGGGGGAGCATGGAGGGGAGGGAGGGAGGAGGGTGAGAGTGGAGGGTGGAGAGAGGGGAAGGGGAGCATGTAGGGCAGGGAGGGAGGATGGTCAGAGGTGGAGGGTGGAGAGTGGAAGGAAGGAAACGGGTAGGGAGGCTGGGGAGAGTAGATGGGGGTGGGGGCAGAGGGAAGGGGGGGGGGAGTGGATGTGGATGGGAGCGGTGGGGCGGGGGAGCGTGGATAGGAGGGGATGGGGAGGGAGGAGGGGGTGAGTGGATGGGGGGAAGGGTGGGGGGAAGGTGCAGGGGAACGGGGGAAGGTGTAGGAGGGGTTGAGGAGTTGGGGTGGGGGGGGGGGGGGTTCTGTCTTTGCTCCAGCCTCTGCACAATCGCAGTGTGGGGGGCCCATTGGGGATGCCTGGCAGTGGTGAGTGACCTTTGCCAAAGTGATTAGGTAGTCGACAGCACACAGCACTGACCACAATAGATGTCTTTCTAGCGTGGTACCGAGCCAGAAATATCCACTGCAACACCAGTAATGACAGACACTGCCCAAAATACTTTTGAGCATTTGTTTTCTTCTATCGGGCAGATTTGAAAGCTTGCTTTATTTGATGACAACTCTAGAGTGCCTTGATTTTCATCATCGGCTATTGGATGACAAACATATGGTCAATCTGACATATTGGGGAAACCTGCTGCCGCCACAGAGGTTACTCTTTCCGATAAGCTGCAAGGGGTCTTTTATATGCACTTTCCCACATATAGGACAGCACATACCACAGCCGTTGATGAACCAGTTGTGGACAACTGGTTGGAACAGAAAATAGTCGGGCAAAATGTTGTATGAGTTTATTTTTCAATAGGGAGGTGGGCGGGCACCATGCCAAGTTTTCCCACCAAATGAATTGATATCACATATATATGTATTGATGTGCTCTGTAATATGTCATGGGAATATAAACAAGGACACTACTACTTATACTTTCCCTTCTCTGTATTAGTTAGTATCTATTAACCTACTGTCACAGGAGTTAGTTCCTGCTTCTGCCACTATGGCGTCACGTGTGAGTGGCTCCTGCCCACCCTAATAGCAGATGTGTGTATATATGTATATATATATAGTATAGTTATACGAATCTTACCTGGGTATAGATGATGGATAACTGTTGTTTTCCCGAGGTAGAAGCCTCGGGTAGACGTGGGCTAGGGAGAAGGAAGCACGTGAGGTACCAGCAATTTTAACCTACTTATTCAGGATAAAAATGAACTTTCAATACAATGGATACTATGATTTTCCCGTAACGGTACACCAACGGGATAGACGTGGCAGGGCGTGGTGGGGTGGGCCCTAGCCCACGTCTACCCGAGGATTATATCTCGGGAAAACAACAGTTATCCATCATCTATACCCAGGTAAGATTCGGATAACTATACTATTTTACCTCGGTATACAGCCTCAGGCTAGCCTCAGGCTAGGGAGACCTTTACATAATTCATTTTTATCCTTAATATCATCCATTCTTATATAATATTCAACGCTACAGAACCGCTAATGACCGGTTTCAATCCTTCGAGAAGGAATTCTATCCCTGTTTTTTTATAACCAAATAACTCGTCCAAAATGGACCAAAGAAAGTCTAAACTTTCCATAATGATGCTCTAATGCATCATGATTAAGCTAACCACAGTTTTTATGATACTTACTGCGTATTAGCTTGTATGTAGACTAAATTTGCCGGAGCAAACCAACGACACGTAATCCAGTCGTGAGTTGTATATGCTAATTGCTGGTACCTCACGTGCTTCCTTCTCCCTAGCCTGAGGCTAGCCTGAGGCTGTATACCGAGGTAAAATATATATATATATAGGTTTCCGATATATATGAAGAGTTCAGGCACAAAACCATGTAAACGGCAATCCAAAAATGGAGATGAACATTGTAATCAAATCTAAACAAACTTTAGTTGTTTTCCATTCTTTTTTGTTCATTGCTCCATAACCGCATGATCATATGAAACGTGGAATTAGTGAGAATTAAAATTACGTTCAGGGTAAAAACCTGTTATTTAAACTAGATGTTTGGATTGGCGTTTACGTGATTTTGCGGCCAAACTATTCATATATGTTTACAGAATATTCTCTGTATTGGCATAGTCCTGCTGTGGTTTGTACAGCCTTGCTTTCGCGAAAATAAGTGAAATACCTGATCGCACAAACAACACTCTGGGGTACTGACCCCTGAGGAGCTACCTCCCCCCCCGCGCCCCCCCCCCCCCCACACAAACACGCCCATAAAGGAAAGTAACTGCATGGCCGAGAACAATGCACACGCATATCTATAGCAACGGGCAGTGCAGACTGGATGGAGAGAGCAGACTGGAATAATTAGGGCAGTGTAATGTTCTGACGTGTACAAGTCGTCACTGCGACCCAGTTATTCCGTTTTCTCGCTCATTGACTATGCATGCTTGGCAGTTCAGGGTCACGTCATTACAGATGGGCGACGATGCCATCCGGCAGAGGGGAGGTGTGAGGGGTGAGGGGTGAGGAGTGATGGATGATGGGTGAGGAGTGAGGGATGAGGGGTTAGGGGTGAGAGGTGGCAGGGGTGAGGGCTGACTGCGGTGAGGGATGTGGGGGGGGGGGGGGGGTACGGTGGGGGGATACGGTGGCAGGGGGTGGCAGGGGTGGGAGGAGGTGGGAGGGAGTGGGAACCAGGGGATGGGACGGTGTGGGAGGGATGGGATGGGAGGGAGGGGATAGGAAGGAGTGCGTGAGGTAGGACGTGTGAGGGATGAGGGGGAATATGGTGGGAGGGCATCGCAGGCGGTGGGAGGGGCGGGAGGGGTGGGAGGGAGTGAGTGGGAGGGGAGGAAGGGGGTGGCGCGGTGAGAGGGGGTTGGACGAGGTGAGGCAGGGGTGGGAGGGGTGGGAGTAGGTGGGAGGTGGTGGGAGTGGGTGGGAGGTGGTGGGAGGTGGTGGGAGTGGGTGGGATGGAGTGAGTGGGAGGGGTGGAAGGGAGTGAGTGGGAGGGGTGGGAGGGTGTGGGAGGAGGTGGGAGCTGGTGGGACGGGGTGGGAGGGGGTGGCGGGGTAAGGTGGGTTGGACGAGGTAGGACGGGGTGGGAGGGGTGAGACGGGGTGGCAGAGGGTGGGACACGGATTGATGAGGTGGTGAGTTGCCCGATCGTGTAGGTGGTCGAATTGTTGATGGTGGGTGATGACTGGGTTTGTGGGATGGGAGAATAGGGTGAGTGATAAGTAGTGTTGTTGGTGGGAGATAGGGGGGAGTGGTAACTAGTGGTGTCAGTCGGAGATAGGGGTGAGTGGTAACTAGGGTTGTTGGTGGGAGATAAGGGTGAGTGGTAACTAGTGTTGTCAGTGGGAGATAGGGGTAGTCATGATTAGTGTTGTCGGTGGGAGATAGAGGTGAGTTCTAACTAGGGTTGAGGGTGGGAGATAGGGGTGAATGGTAACTAGTGTTGTTGGTGTGAGATAGGGGTAAGTGGTAACTATGGTTATTGGGGTAGAATGGGTGAGTGGTAACTATTGTTGTTGGTGGGATATAGGGGTAAGTGGTAACTAGTGTTGTCATTGGGATATATGGATGAGTGGTAATTAGTGTTGTCAGTGGGAGATAGGGGTGAGTGGTAACTAGGGTTGTCAGTGGGAGATAGTTGTGAGTGATAACTAGGGTTGAGTGTGCGATATAGGGGTACGTGGTGACTAGTGTGGTCAGTGGAGATATAGGTGAGTGGTAAATAGTGTTGTCAGTGGGATATAGGGGAGAGTGGTAACTAGTGTTGTCAGTGGGAGATAGTTGTGAGTGATAACTAGGGTTGAATGCGCGATATAGGGGTGAGTGGTGACTAGTGTTGTCAGTGGGATATAGGGGAGAGTGGTAACTAGTGTTGTTGGTGGGATATAGGTTGAGTGGTACCTAGGGTTGTCAGTGGGAGATGTTGGTGAGTGGTAACTAGGGTTGCGTGTGGGAGATATGGGTAAGTAGTAACTAGTGTTCTATGGGGGGAGATAGGAGTGAGTGGTAACTAATGCTGTCAGTCCGAGATAGGGGTGAGTGGAAAGTAGGGTTGTTGGTGGGATATAGGGTGAGTGTTAACTAGCATTGTCAGTGGGAGATAGGGCAGAGTGGAAAATAGGGTTTCTGGTGGGATAGGGGCAGTGTGCATGGCAACTAGTGTTGTGGGTGGGAGAGAGGGACGGTGCCTGGTAACTAAGGTGGTGCAGTCGGAGAGGTGTAGTGGGAAGGTGACTGATGACTGAGTTGGCCGGGGGATGGATACTGGGGGATGGTTGAGAGGTGTCAGTGTTGAGGGGTGAAGGATCACTGCAGTGGTTGCGGGAAGGGTAAGGGGGTAGTGGTGAATTGGGTGGTAGTGTGAGAGGTGTGAGGGTTGAGGGGTGTGGGGTGAGGTTTGAGTAGTGAGGGGTGAGGGGTGAGGGGTGAGGGGTGAGGGGTGAGGGGTGAGGGGTCACTGAAGTGACTGGCGGAAGGATAGTACAGTATCAATAACTTCAACGATTGTCAATGGACCACTTTAGCTCTATCTGAGTTAAAAATAGCTTAAACAAACCCAGTTATTAGTGACATTCCGCTTGATGACCCTCTGAACCACTCATGTGTATATAACTATGTTCAATAGCGTAGTGTACCGGCATTGCATATTTTCGTATTTTAGTTAAATACATCATTTTAACCAAGGACTAAAACACACTAGGAAAATGGAAGGAGTTGCATCACAGGAGGTTCAAAGGCCTGGTTCAATGGGTTGGGATCGAAAAGTTGGATTGATGGGTTGGTTCCATGGATTGGTTCATAAGGTTGGTCCGATAGTTTGGGTGGGTGGTTGGTTTGGTTTAATAGGTTGATTTGAAGGGTTAGTTTGAATGGTTTGAATTGCTTCAATGGTTAGTTTGAAGGGTTGGTTCGGGAGTTCACCCCGAAATGTTGGTTCAAGCCATTAGTTCCTAAAGGTGGTTCTAGGGGACGGTTAAATTGATTGGTTCAAAGGATTGGTTTGAGGGGTTAGTTTGAGGGGCATGCTTGATGCGCTCGTTCGATCAAATGGTTCACTTGATTAATTGATTGGTGGTTGCTGTATGCCATGTTGGCAGCATAGGCCATATTCATGGTGAGAAATGTTAGTTTTTTGTTCAAACCATCGCTTTTACATGTAAAAGCAGACAATCAATGATGTGCCAATAGACACTCATTAAATTAGAAAGCTCACAATCATATATTTGTGGTCAAGGGAAACAAATTCCCATAGAAAAAGAAAGGTTTTATTAATAATTGATAGAATTTATTTAGTAAATTATATGAGGTGGTACAGTCCATCTGTCCTCAAAAAGGCTAAAATGTTTTCTTGTTTTACTTTAGTAAAAAGGTCATGCATACTGTCTGCAGTGTAGAATTGTTAGTGCAGGGCCAAAAAATCAGTAGATTTACTTGATGGATTAATTTCATAGATTTGGTGGATTAAACAAAGTTGCATGTCAGGATTGCTGAATCATGGCCTACTGAGCATCCTGGGTTTCCTTGGGTTTAAAGTTGCAAAGTCGGATGGACTTGAATTTGTTATTTCCGAGATCCGAGATCAATATATGTATCTTTCATTTAAAGTTCCATAGTCCGATGGTTTTCAGTTTCTGTAATCTTTTCTGAGATAAATCCATTAAATTGGTCATTATAATCTTCCTTACTTTAGTTTGAAGTAACTTTTATCTTAGATAGCTAACTTCTAAGATATTTGAAATGCAAAGATGCCAAATTAATTTTGGCAACCATGCCAAAAGTCTGACGCCATAGGTTTCAACAGTAACCGGTTCTATTATATTGACTGTGTATACCATTCGGTGTGGCATCGAATGCTTAATAAGTGCATCAGTATCTAAGGTAGATATCTAGAATCAAATGTAGGTAAGTATTTTGGTTTTGAAAATTCGATGTTTTCATTGGACTATGCAGCTTTAAATGAAGTTAGATCTAAAGCATAAATGTATGATGGGAGTTGGAACATTAGTTGAGATCTGCTTATAGGTGCAAATTGAGAGTAATCACATGTCCCATATTGAAAGATAATATTTGGAGTGGCTCCCATCCTAATTGATGCCGGCTAAGCTACAGTTATAATCCAATATGCTGGGTCTCAGCTTCAGTTCTTCCTGAAGAATCAAAAGCTTGTTTTATTTCACGACACCTCAAGAGCACATTGATTTTTGTTATTGGACCAAACTCCTGAGGAACCAGGAGAACTCCAAATACCCGAGTTAACAAAGACTTCTTCAGACTTCAACTGGATTAGTTGCATCTGTGCTTCAGTTGTCTGTGATCAGCGGAGCGTGGTAATTGACTGACAGCCCAAGGTGCTGGCTTTGGTTTGGGATTTTTTAAAGACCCTGCAACCTTTGTAGATACATTGAAAAACTGAATAAAAACGAGGTGCAAACAATTCTTGGCTTAGATGTGCGTTTCCTAGAAACGACACCGCTGGCTGCAAACGTCACAAATGACCTTACCGATCCTTACATGTTCCCATTACACTATGTCGGCACAAATGACCTTACAGATCCACACTGCATCAAAATTATGATTCGGAAATGTGTATAATCGTCTATTTCAAAAGGTTTTAATATTTCTATTTTAAAATCTGCTGCTTTAAACGTAATATAGAGATAATCCTAAAGTGAGGTCATGTGCAGCCATACACTCATTCTTTTTTCCCTTTAAAAAAAAAGTTGTATACTGCCTATCATGGATAAGTCTGAATAGACTTGTTTTCACCATTAGACATTTGGTCGATAGAAAGCCTGAGAGTACAGTTGTACTGACCCAAGGGATTTTTAACCTCCCCTACCACTGAGACATGGTATGAGAGCAACTGGCCATTGATGATGTTGTATGTTATACACAGTGGTGGAAATCCAAATTGGCAGAGATGATGGGATCAGGAATCGAACCACTGACTTTCACATTAGCAATCTGACCCAGAAAAAATATACATTTGATATGCTTGTATATACATTCTACTGTTGACCAGTTCATGATACATGATAAACTTCTACTACATTAATGATGGTATTAGTATGTTCGATAAAGGGGCAACATGTTATAGTTGAAGAACTGACTTACATATGCACTCCTTAGTTCAGACTAATTGTCGACTGAGGATCCAGGAATGATTGGGGAGACTACCAAATAGTACCATGTTTAATGTGATACTTAACAGACATGCAACAGGTATCTGCTAAATGCTTCACGTTATAAGAGCTGCTCTGATGCACACCTGTACACATGCCCTCTCATCTAAAGTGTGCATACTCTTATGCACTGAATCGCCACTGGGTCACACCTGCGTCCCCACTGTGGCCCCAATGTCTCGCCAATGTTTGGCCACTGTGTTCCTACTGTGTCCCCACTGTGTCCCTACTGCGTCCACACTGCATCCACACTGCATCAACACTGTGTTCCCATTGGATCCACACTACATCCCCAATGCATCCACACTGTATCAACACTGTGTTCCCGTTGCGTCCACACTGCATCCACACTGCATCCACACTGTGTCCATACTGCTTGCTCACTGTGTTCCCATTGCATTGAGACTGCGTCCACAGTGCATTGGCACTGCATCAACACTGCATCCACATGCATCCACACTGTGTCCCCACTTTGTCCACAGTGTGTCCACACTGTCTCCACACTGCATCACAATGTGTTCCCATTGCATCCACACTATGTCGACACTGCATGCACACTGTGTCCATACTGCTTCCTCACTGTGTTCCCATTGCGTCCAGACTGTGTCCACACTGCTTGGCACTGCATCCACACTGCATCCACACTGCACCCACCCTTCATCACAATGTGTTCCCATTGTGTACACCCTTTGTCCAGACTGCATCCACACTGCATCCATACTGCTTCCTCACTGTGTTCCCATTGCGTCCAGACTGCATCCACACTGCATTGGAACTGCATCAACACTGCATCCACACTGCATCCACACTGAATCACAATGTGTTCCAATTGCGTGTACACTGTGTCGACACTCCATCCACACTGCGTCCATACTGCGTCCACAGTGCATTGGCACTGCATCAACACTGCATCAACACTGCATCCACACTGTGTCCCCACTTTGTCCACAGTGTGTCCACACTGTCTCCACACTGCATCGCAATGTGTTCCCATTGCGTCCACACTGCATTGCTGCTGCATCAAAACTGTGTCCACACTGCGTCCCCACTGCATCCGCACTGCATCCACACTGTGTCCACGCTGCGTCCACACTGCGTCCACACTGCATTGAAACTGCATCCACACTGCATCCCCACTGCATCACCACCCCGCCCCACTCTAAAATCAAGACTGACACGTGCAGAAAGTGTGGAATTTCTCAGGGAAATATTGGCAATCCAAACTGATCACAACATACTTTAGCAAATTAACCCCATTTACTTACACCTTCGAACCCTATTTCATATGTACATATCATGGAACATGCAGATTAAATGATACCGAAAAATACATCGTTTTGTTCGTTGAAGCTTACATGGAGTGTAAAAAATATGAGTATTAGTTTTATTAATCGCACAGAATAATTCACAGAAATAAATTCACGACAGCACGCCCCACATGTGGAGCTATAAATAAATATGATCTATTCCCAAGGACATGACTATTAATAATGCACTCCCTCCGAATTGTTGTTTACTCGGCGTTGGCTTCGTTTCCTTATCCAAACCTGTCCTACCCTCTTCTCTCCGATGCAAAAATTGCGCACGGAGATCTCACCGAAAAGGCTCCGATGTGGCTGCTATCAGTGGACTATGCCATTTACAGTAAAACCTCGCTAACCGATCACATCCACAACTCGACCACTACCTTATTTTGATCGCTTCATTTGGGTCCCAACAATACCACTGTAACATATTCTAACTCTCTAAACCAGCCACCTCCCTAAATGGGCCCATGGTCGGTCGATTTAGAGAGGTTTTACTGTAAAACCTCTCTAAAACGACCGACCTTGGGACTGGCTTAAAGTGGTCCATTTAGGGAGATGGGCGTTTTAAAGAGTTAGAATATCCTAATTATGGTATTGTTGCGACCCAAATGAAGCGATCGGTATAAGGGAGTGGTCGATCTGCGATGGGGTAGGTGTAGAGGGGCTTTACTATATATCTATTTTAACTGAGCTTGTACCCGACGTCTGCTTGGAGTACAATCATATCATATCGGCGTAATAGTGTCATTGAGTTCGAAATATCCCTGAATTTACTATGCAAATATTTGGGGGCGGGATTTAGAATAAGAGTTGGTGGGGTGGGGGGGGGGGGGGGGGGGATTTTACTGCATTTGTAGTCAACTAGGATCCAAAAGTACTAGGCAAACCAACAAATCTCCTCCCACCCTAGATAAAGGATTCACCCAGCGCTCGCAGTACATGGGTGAATACCAGCCCTATATAAAAACGGTCGAAAATGCGGGGAAATGAAATGAGAGTGTAATTTCAAAATCTAAGAAGCAACAATTATTCTTTATATATGTCTTATTATTTCCCCGCTACCTTTGTGTTCAAACATGTAATAAAACATATAATTTAATACAATTTAAAGGTGAAATCGATGGCGTTCTATGGCCGCCATCTTGTCTTTTTGAATTCTCTCCCATTTCACCAACTCTGTGCCAATATATGTAGCCATTTCATCCTGGAAGCACAGTTTCTAGTTCCTGTTTCATACTAAAGCTATTTTCGCCCGTATTTACACTACGTTGTCCTTCACCCGTGTACTAGTACAGATTGCATCTTTTATCTACTCCCACCCCAATAAACTTCGCCCCCACACTTCGCCCCACACACACCCCCATCCGAAATCGGCTCTGAGAAGTTCACCGTTCGGCGGGTGTGAAATGCTGAGTGGCAGTTCTGTGTTGCAGGCATAGGGGGCTATTGGCCGCCTCATCCAGCTCCAACCCCGGCTCACGACCGACTCCTCCGAGAAACATCAAAGACGGGTATCTAGTCTAAGACACCCCACTCCAAAAACAAATCTTATCAACCCCATCATTCGGCTCCAGTGAAAAATGTCCTAATAAATCCGCCGAGTTCAGAAATACGAAGGTTGTTCTGAAGTCTCTCTCAAATCCAAAAACGGTGTGGAGCATTTGGATGAAAATAAGACATGTATTTAAAAACCCTGTGGTCCCGAAGTGTCTCCCTCAAATCTAACACCACTCTTGAGCAATTGGATAAAAAGCAATACAAAAATGCTCTGGTCCTAAAATCTGCCTTACCTCAAATCTAACATCAATGTGGAGCACTTGGATACAAAAACTATTCAAAAAAAAGTGTGATCCAGAAGTCTCCATCAAATCAAACATCAGTGTAGCGCAATTTGATAAAAAAAAAAGCAATTAGAAAAACTTGGAGCCCAGGAGTCTCCCTCAAATCCAAAATCACTGTGGAACAATTGGATACAAATATATATTTGCTAAACCTGAAAGAAGGCTCTTTGAAATCCAACACCACTCTGTAGGAGCAATTAGATTAAAAAAGAACAATTAAAGAAACGCGGCAGTCCAGAAAGAAGTCTCCCTCAGATGCGACATCACTCTGGGGAAATTGGATACAAAAGTAATTGTTAAAAACCTATGGTCCAGAAGTCCCCCGCAAATCCAACACCACTTTGGAGCAATTCGATAAATAAATATAATTTGTTTAAACACTGCGGAATAATTGAAGAGGTCAGGGGCAAAACCCCGTAGATAGCAATCCAATAATATAATTAAAATAACAGATTTTACCTGAAGGTAATTTTAATTCTCACTAATTCCACTTTTCTTGATTCCAATGCGCATCTCACTTTTTGAATTGGTGTTTACAAGGTTTTGCGGCTGAACTCCTCAATTGGATACAAAGAAAAAGAATTAGTAAAAACATGTGGTCCAGAAGTCTCCCTCAAATCCAAAAACCTGTGTACATTTCTTATACCAGACGGAATGGCCATATCAGCACCAGACAGGGTGGCCGAATGAGTTGAGCGTCCATCTCGAGTTTTGCTAGATCGTGGGGTTTTAACCACTGGTTTGAACTCTTGTCGAGTCAAACCAACAACGTACAAATTTATGCTTGTCGCTTCCTAGCCAGACATTCGGCATTATTACACTAGGGGAAGGAGCAGTTGAATGAGGAAGACCAATCGTCCACAATTGAAGTTTCCCCTGTTTAATCAACTAATGTACCGACACAAATATAGGTATTTCGGCAGTCAGTTTAGTGGGTCTTCGGGTTTAGGTCACAGTCACCCACCCACACACACACACACACACACTCACTCTTTCACTCATCCTGCACTACCCACACCCCACTGCCTCGTTAGTCTCCACACACACACACAGACCCACGACATTTGCACACTGGATGCACATTCCCTGGTGCACACGTGGCCGCCATTTCCTGTCTTCATGGCCGTGGCGTGTTGATGCAGCCACCGAGGCGAGCCCTCCGCCAAGGCTCGCCGGATGCCAGAATGCCCGTCCCAGCCCGCCTCTCCGCTACCTGACCGCACAGTTGGCCTTTCGCTTTGCCACTGAGCTGGATGGAGCCACCATGAACACGGGGGCGGAGGAGGGCAGTTGCAGTCTCAGTGGCAACGGCTGCGGGGGAAGTGTTGGCGGCGGCGGCGGCGACGGCGGCGGCGGCGTTGTCGGCGGAGGGGGCAGTGTTGTCGGCGGAGGGGGCAGTGTTGGCGTTGTCGGCGGAGGGGGCATTGTTGGCGGCAGAGGGGGCAGTGGTGGCGGGAGCGGCGATAGCGGCAGAGGGGGCAGTGTTGGCGGCAGCGGGGGTAATTTACATCTGGGAACAAACTGGAGACAAGAAAGATATGGAAATAACAAAAATTTTATTGGAGAACATAACCTGCAGGCAGGTCGGGCTTGTCTGGAGAACATATCGATATCGTGTATCATGTATGGTGTCAAGAATTAATTGACAATGAAGTTTTGAGGTATCGCATAGGGTACCAGCAAGGTTAAAGGATGTCATGATCAGTGTCAGGCATATCGAACAAGTTTAAGTGATTAGAGAAATGACTAGTTAAATGTTGTTAGGTTTGGGAAATGTAGCGGGCAAGAAAGAGATGACAGATACGACCTAGCCCAGAACCAGCAGCCCTCATCCCCTACCCCTTACCTCCTTCAATATCGGGTGGGTGGGTGGGTGAAGCGACTTGCCAGGAGGCAGGTCAGCGTGAAAGTGAAGTGCGGGTCAGCAGTGAGTGACTGGGAAATAGGGCAAGAAAGTAGTGCTGAGAAAAAGTAGTGCATGTGTTCCCGCCAGTAAATTATCCATGTTGACAGTGCCAACATGCGTAATGTTGGCGGTGGCGGCGGTGGCGGCGGAGGGGGCATTGTTGGCGGCAGAGGGGGCAGTGTTGGGGGCGGCGGCGGTAGCGGAGGAGGGGGCAGTGTTGGCAGCGGAGGGGGCAGTGTTGGCGGCAGCGGTGGCAGCGGCGGTAGCGGCGGAGGGGGCAGTGTTGGCAGCGGAGGGGCAGTGTTGGGGGCAGCGGTGGCAGCAGCAGAGTGGTTAGTATTGGCTGCGTCTAGAGCAGTTTTGGCGGCGGCGGCTCCAGTCGATCGGAAAACTTCCCCTTCGCCAGGTGGTTGAGCTGACTGAAGTCGTTGTCCTTAGTCGTTATGGAGGGGGGAGGGGAGGTTTGTTTATGGGTATTGGGTTAGGTGTATTTTTATAGCGAGAAGAGAGGCGAAGAGGCAAACAGAGCAGAGAAATCCCAACATGCATTTTGTACCAGCTAGATATAATCTTTAACCTGTGTTTGTGGCGGCGGGGGTTGTGGGTGCAGCGGCTCCAGCCGACCAGAAAACTTCCCCTTCCCCGGCGGGTTGATCTGACTGAATTGGTTGTCCTTAGTCGTTATGGGGAGTGGGAAGGGGGCAGGTTTGTTTATGGGTATTGCACGGATGTTGGGTTAAGTGCATTTTTATACCGAGAAGAGAGGCGAAGAGGGAAACACATCTAATCTTTAACCTGTGTTGGCGGTGGCGGAAGTGGCGGTAGTGGCAGTGGTGGTGGCTGTAGTCGACTGGAAAACTTCCCCTTCCCCGGCTGACCGAAGTAGTTGTCCTTAGTCGTTATGGGTGGGGGGTTGGAGGTTTGTTTATGGGTATTGCACTGGTATTGGGTTAAGTGCATTTTTATAGCGAGAAGAGAGGCAAAGATGGAAACACAGTAGAGAAACATGAGCATGATTTGTGTACCAGCTAGATATCATTTTTAACCTGTGTTAGCGGCAGCGGTGGTGGGGGCGGCCGTGTTGGCTGCGGCGGCGGCTCGGTCGACAAGAAAACTTCCCATTCCCCGGCCGACCAAAGTGGTTGTCCTTAGTCATTTAGGGGGTCGGGAAGGGTTTATTTATGAGTATTGGGGGAGGTGCATTTTCGTAGTAGGAAGGAAGGCGAACAGGAAAATGCAGCAGATAAAACCGAGCATGCATTGTGTACCGGCTAGATATAATGGTTAACCTGTTACTTTGTAGATCACTGCAAGCGCATTGGACACCATGCGCATCTATTTCACTGGAAACCCACTGTAACTTGCCAAATCTGAGCGGGCCTTCTGCATTACATACATGTACCGACCAACGCTTTCCACTTGAGCATCACCTACATCTAACTTTGAACCAGCAACAACACCCCAAATGCCCGCAAAGTGCCTGTCACACCTTACCGGATTGAGCAACGGACATAACCGGACAAAGAATTGTCTAGTACAGTGGTGTTGGGTATCAAAATGTATCAAAATGTATCAAAATGTATCAAAATGTATCAAAATGTATCAAAATGTGTCGTAATGTTGCGCTATCGGGTCAATGGATGCTGGATGAATGGACATGAAACAGAATGACAGCAGACATGAACAGATAGCCACCGGACGATAACCAGATGACAACCGAATGTCAAATGGACCGACCGACCGAACATCAACAGGACACATACGGGAGTGTTCGCGGATGCGCTGAAAACATATATCGACGGACTATGCAGGAAGCAAACCGGAGACATAAGGGATTGGTAACGGACATGAACCGGACAAAATGGACTAAACAGACTTAAAACAGACACCAAGCATACAGGCCAGTCCGGCAGTGTCCGGTACAAGTTGTGCATGCTCAAAACTTACCACCATACACACCGGACACGACAGGACAGAGAACGGAAACGACAGATGCCAACCGTATATAAACCGGACTTTGATGTATTTCACTGGACAGTGTCCATTTTCTATCTGTTTCCCCAGTCCGGTAAGGTGTGACTGAGCCTTTATGCATTGCAAACTACTTATGTCTCACCATGACGCAAATGTGAAGTTAGTTGGTTGGTTGTTGGAGGGTTAGATACTAGAAATAACTACGGTCGTAAAGTTATATCACGACGGGTACCGACTTTCTTGTAACAGTGAGCACTCCTGGTGACATTATAGTGCTGCCCCACTAGGAGTCCAGGCCACCAGCACCACAACCTGATATCACGCTCAGTCACATTATCCTGATACTGAACAAACCCTTCTTTGCCCTACCCTAATACTGCCGACCCCCTGACTAGGATACGACTAAGTATCAATTTTCCTGTCACTGTCTGACCCTACTAGGGTTTGAACCCCTGGGCCTATATGTATGTGTCCGGGTTAGCGGTGTTAACCCTGCGTCGTGCGGATTTCCCGGGTTAGAGGCAAAAAACTGTGTATGTATGTGTCGGGGTTAAACTAACTCGGCGAGCGTAAAGTCGCCTGCACTAACCCGATGTCAAATAAAAATGGCCGTTGCCGCCGAATCGATGGCAATATATTAGCCCAAATCTATTGAATGCTGTCATATTTAACAGAATTACATACTCAAATCGTGACATTTCATTAAATTAACCCTAAATTCGAAGCATTATTAACGTAGCAGCTATATCGGCAGCGTTATTCATATTGTCCAATCGACGAATGTAAATACCCACACAGGGGTTCCCCAAATCTATAACTAACTGAAACGTTAGCTAACTCGGGCGCGTTTTGGTCACATACATCCCCCGTGACACATTTGGAACTCTGGGGTTAGCTAACCCGGCACCCTCCTTTAACCCCAGTCCGGTTAAAAATTGGCTCATACATATGGGTCCAGGGGCTGAATTCCACGATCTACCAAAACGGAAGACGGACACTCAACTCATTCAAGCATCCCAAACTCAACTCATTTAGGCGTTCCAAATCCCAGCATGCATTGCGCGGATCCTAAATCTGTGTTTGAACTGGCTGCACTCCTGTTGGACTTTGGTGGATTTTGATACATTTATTTTTTTTCACAGAATTCCACAATAAGGAATTTTCTATGGCATCAGCGACATATTTCTAAGGCATGTCTAGTTATAATACAATGTACAACTATGTAACTGGACTTGGTCTTAAAGTTGCACAGTCCGATGGTTTTGAATTTCTCTCATTTTCTGGGATAAATATATTAGCTTGATCATTATACCCTATCTTACTTTAATTTGAAGTAACTTTTATTTTAAATGGCTAACTTTTGAGATATTTGAAGTGCAAATATGCTAAATTAATTTTGACAAGCACGCCAAAACTCTGATACCATAGGCTTCTGCAGTAACAGATTCTACTAAATTGCTTCACTCTCCCCTTCTATCTGGTGGCAAATGCTTAATCAGTACCAGTATCTAAGTTAGATATGTAGAATCAAATCATGATAATTGATTTTGTTTTGAAAATTGGATGTTTTCATCGGACTGTGCAGCTTTAACTAGAAATCATTACACCGATTCCTTCACTAGAAAGTCGCCATGAGTGCGCACTGTCACAAGTCAGTACCCGTCATGATATGACCTTATTTGTTGCCAGGACGTAAAGCTCCAACACCGACCAACCATTGTGCAAATTGTGAATCAAACAAATCCCCTGCCTACTACTACTCCCAATGCGCATGCGTAAAGCGAATCCCCACCACGCCCCTAATACTGCCTCACAATGACACTCGACCTCCGCGCATCAATATTTAAAAATTCCATCAGGATGCGACAAGTCGGTTCACAACCCGATCATATCGGCCTCACAGCCGACAAACACTCGCACCCCCCCCCCCGCCCCCTCCAAATTTAGTTTGTTTGTTTGTTCTTTTACGTCCTAGCAACATCTAAGGTCATATCAGGATGGGTACCGACTTGTGACAGTGTGCACTCATGGCAACTTCATAGTGCTGTCCCACTGGGAAACCAGGCCGCCAGCACCATGACCTGGTATCCCACTGTCACATTATCCTGACACTGAGCACACCAGTCCTTGGCCTGTCCTAATAATGCCAAGCGCCTGGCTAGGAAGTGACAAGTGTCAATTTTTAAGTCATTGGTTTGACTCGACCGGGGTTCGAACCCACGACCGCACGATCTACCTCCAAATTGAAGTCATTCATACCAAAAGAGCCAAATTTAATGGGCCTGTCACATTACGGCATATGGCGGTGGCGTATATAAAACGTACCGATAAAATTTGAAAACCGCTGCGGGATGACGTATGGTGACCTTTGTGCACTGATATGGCATATGCGAAGCGTATGTGAAGCGTATGACCACGTATGATGGCGTATGTGATGCAAGACGATACGCTGGCATACGCTTCCGCCATACGCCGTAATGTGACAGGCGCATAAGGGTCAGTTATCTACACTGATCTATTGATGCTTCAAAGCAACACTCGCTTTGCGGATCATGGATTATCCATTGGAAATACGTAAACTCTTTCTCTCGCTTTGGGAATTGTATCAGCAGATTGTTACTATGAGGGGCACAATCGGCGAATTGTTAGCTTTCCAGCGCTTATCGGTATCTGGTAACTGTTAGATGTTGGCATTGACGGCCGGGTGCAGTGTTGTGTGAATCAGTGAATAGAGACTGCGCAGTGTGTGTGTGTGGCGGGGGGGGGGGGGCTGATGCTGATGCGGGGAGCTGTGTTCCACCACGGTGTGCATGTGTGGGTCGCTGGGGGCATTGGTGTTTACGCGTCTAACACCATAACCACAATGAGCGTTTCCCCTGAAAGGGGTCATTTGTGATAAGTACGCTATCACGTGCACACTGGGTGCGCTTCACTCGCCCTGTAGTACAACTACTGAGAGATCTGCGAGTCCCCTGGCGTCCGTCAATTGAACACCGTGTAGTTACTGTCCTGAATGCAATCCACGTCGGGAGTGGGGGGTTAGGGGTGGGGGCTTGGGGGTCGGAGGGCGCTCTGGTCAAAAAGCACCCACTGACTACAAGTGGATACATATATATATATATATATATATATATATATATATATATATGTATATATGTAAATATATAGTTCTGTATTACGTAATACGTATTTCTGTATTTAATAATACGTATTACGGGTATCTGCATATATGTATAGCTATAAATGCATATATGCACATATGTATATAACTAAGCACATATATACATGTATATAATGATTATGTAGAATATAATTTATTGTATATTTATAAAGAGGCAGAGGTTTTCCCTGCTTGTATTAATTAATTATTTATTATATTTATCTTATTTAGTTCTTCACTTTATATTCACTGCTGGCCACTGTTTTGCCCCGTCACTGCCACGCCACTGCCGCCTGGCCAGTTGCGCTTGAACTGCACTCGCACTAGCACTGTCTTTTAGCTATTTACTCATGTGTGTCTCTCTCTCTATTCTTTTCGGTAGCCCAATTTTATATATGTATATATGCATATATACTGATTAATATATATAGATGCATATCATTATGTGAAGATATAAATGTGTATATGCGTCATTTTATGGTAAATGGGGCCAAAGTGTTACATGAGGGTCAACTCATTCGGCCATCCCGTCTGATTCGTAGGCACTGGGATTGTCCCTGGGCGAGTGTATATATGTATGGCAGTGGACAGTGCCTGCACTTACACAATTGGGTTTGTTCAGAACTCTGGAAGTTCGGGGCAAAGCACAACTAGAAACCACCAACGCTCGCGCTTTGATGTGGTCTTGCGTAAATACATATCACCAGCGTGGATGTCATGACCGGCATACACCAACCGACAATTCGCGACGCAAGGCAAGCGAGGATGATTTAATGATAGGTATCCCGTACCGAGAACACTGGATAGGATTATCGAAATGAGTAAAAAAAAAACCTTGGCTGTGTTCTATTGGAGGCTGTGGGTCCAAAAACAGTCCCGGTCAAGCCAATGACTTGGAAAATAGTGTATACTTGTGTAGTAGTCTGCGCTGACCTCTCAGGCAAGTAACCACATAGACAGGTATGCATGGGTAATGTGGTGATATCAGGCAGCCTAGGTGGTGTAATGGTTAGTACACTGGCCCAGAATGCAAAGAGGTGTGGGCTCCAGTCCCGCTCTAGGCGCAATATTTCCCATTGTCATGACCCCTACAGCACTGGTTCCATGTCCAGGATCCTGTACAAGCTACATGGTTGTTGAACCTACCCTGTGTATGTATGTGTTAGTGCATTGCCTGTATGCATGTCATTGTAAGCATTACAATACTTACAATTCCAGGGGAATGAGTGTAGTGGTCTGCACTGACCTCTCAGGCAAGTAACCACATAGCCAGGTAGGCATGGGTAGTGTGATGATATTAGGGAGCCTAGGTGGTGTAATGGTTAGCACACTGGCCCAGAATGCAAAGAGGTGTGGGTTCGAGTCCCGCTCTAGGCGCAATATTTCCCATTTTCATCACCCCCATGACACTTGTCATTGTTGAACCCGATGATTGGCACTAGTATGATATGGCAAAGAATGGTTTGCTCAGTATCAGGATAATGTGACTTAATGCACTATTCGGTCCTGGTGCTAGCAAGCCAGTATTCCAATGGGGCAGTACGATAAAGTTGCAATAGGTGTGCACTCGGCCACCTTGGTGTCCTTAGATGTGGCCACAACATGAAACCCCAAACGAACAAACAAACCAGTTTCCTGATCAATGACTAGTTAGTACATCTCTGTAATGCAGTGACACTGACAGGCAACATAAATTAAAACTACATGTGGATGTAGAAAAACAAAACCTACAGAAATAAATCTCAGGCCCCGGTCACATACACGTTAGTGGGCGTAGTTGAACGTACGTGCACATAGTGGAGGCTAACCTGGGTCAAACCTGGTGTAAGTATGTTGAACTATGTTGAAATATGTTAATGTATGGCATATTTTGGTACGGATAAATATGTTACGGTACGGATAAATAAATACGTTACAGTATGGATAAATATGTTCCAGTATGGATAAATATGGTACGGTACGGATGCCAGTTCGTTCAATTTTGTTCACTTATGTTAGCCGGTACATTCAACTATGTTCAACTACGTTAGCCTCCACTATGTTCACCTATGTCCACTAACGGCTATGTGACCAGGGTTTTGTCCAAGTACGCTAGAGTACGCTAGAGTATCCTAGAGTTTGTTAGCATCATGGATGCAAATTCAGCCTCTAACGTAGTGTAAAGTATTCCGATTTAAGGCATTGGTGGGGAAATGCAAATGTTCTATTAATGATCGGGTATACATGACCAGGTGCATGTATGTCTATATGTAGGTGCTGGTGGTGCCTGAGTGGGATGTAAATAGACATCTATTAGTTGGAGGAGACGATTCAACTTTACTTCATGGAGACCTAGTCTTTACAGTAGTGCTCTTTTGAACGTGTCCACAAATTAAATAGGAGATCCTGGCTGACCCACGTTATTACCAAGTTAACATCACGGACAAGTATGGATGCCGGTACGTTCAACTACATTAGCCTCCACTACGTTCAACTCCGTCCACTAACGTGTATGTGACCGGACCAGCAGTCATAGCCACATGTGGGTGATGGTTTTTGTCAATGACTTTCCCTTGGTATCTCATCAAACTAATGCAGATCAAACACTTTCCTTGCTACTTTAGCTCCTTCGTCACTCCCCCTCCCCCCACATCACGGTTGTGTCCAGTACAGTATTCAGGCAACAGACATAGTAGTTCAGGGGACAAATGTATGAACAACTTTTTATCGGCTCAGCTCTTAAGGGTGGCGGGCGGGTTAGCTAACATTGGTGTTGGTATATGTGTCACGGGAAATGTATGTGGCCAAAGCGCAGCTTGGTTAGCTAACCGATGCATTATTTATAGATTTGGGAAATCCCTCTGTGTCTGTTTACATTCATCGATTCGACAATATGAATAACACCACCATTGCAGCGGCAGCGTTAATATTGGTTTGAATTTAGGGTTAATTTCATGAAATTTCACTTATTGTGTATGTAATTCTGTTAAATATGATAGCATTGAATAGATTTGGGCCTAAAATATTGCCGCCGGTGTTCTGCCAGTATGGATATCAACATCGCAGCGGCGATGTTTAGTTGACATTCAACAGTATGGATATCAACGTCATATAAACTGCGGCGGCTGTTTACATTCGTCGATTCGACAATATGAATAACACCGCCAATGCGGCGGCAACATTAATATCGCTTTGAATTTAGGGTTAACTTCATGAAATTTCACTTATTGTGTATGTAATTCAGATAAATATGGTCGCATTGAATAGATTTGGGCGTAATCGGTCCCTGACACCGACGTTAAACCTGTTAAATGTTGGGGTTAGTGTAGGCGACGTTAACTCTCGGGGCATTTGCTTAACCCGGGCACATACATTGTCACTTTTGGCCACTAACCCGGGAAATGCGCGCGACGCTCGGGTTAGGACCACTAACCCGGCTTCATACATTTGGCCCCAGGACAAGTTGAGTGTCAAGCAGGCACTATGGTGTGGTAACCCAGAAATAATATAAATTACAATTTGAAATTGAATATTTCATTTTGAATAATCAATTAAAGATACACAGTCCGGTGAAAGCTTCACATTGTTGAAACCAAAACACTCCTACAGATTTGATCCCACATAAACAGGTAAGATAAGTATGCACTTAGTAAGCATTTGCTGCTGTATACGAGGCGATGATACTGAGTAAATTTTAAGTTGCATAGTCCGATGGTTTTGAATTTCTGTATTTTTTCGGAGATAAATATATTAGATCGATCATTAGTATCTACTTTACATTACTTCAAAGTTACTTTTATTTTAAATGGTGAACTTTTTTAGATATTTTGAGTGCAAACATGGAAAATTAGTTTTGGCAAGCTTGTCAAAACTCTGACACCATAGCTTTCTGCAGTAGCAGATTCTGTTAAATTGACTCAATATTGCCTTCTACGCAGGAACAAATGCTTAATAAGTGCATCAGTATCTAAGTTAGATATGTAAAATCAAATCTAGATAATTGGTTTGGCTTTGAACATTTGATATTTCATCGGACTATGCAGCTTTAATATAACCTAGTACTGTTGAAGCTTATGCCGTTTTGCATTTTGACGTGCACATCAACGTTACACATGCAAATTTTGGTTCAAAATATATGCAAACTATAATTCCCTATTATCACCGCTACTTTTAAATAAAGTAGAATAGAACATAACAATCGATCTAATATCAGTTGTCTCTAAATATGGTAGACATTCTAAAGTATTAATTTCGCTTCCCCTGTGACGGAACACCGGGCAAATTAGCGATGAGCATCGATGATTGGTTTTATTGGGCAAAGATCGAGCCGATAACCTTCCCACATGGGAAGGGTTTATGCTACTCTACTTAGCCGTTCTAAGCGAAGTTGCAGTACATCGTTGATACACATAGCACCATCAGACTAATCATGAATAATTGTGTGCAGGCTGAAGGCCCGGTCACATATAAGTTAGTGGACGTAGTTGAACGTAGTGGAGGCTAATGTAGTTGAATGTAGTTGAACGTAGTTGAACGTACTGGCATCTATACTTGTCTGATACGTTCAACTACGTTCAACTACGTTCAACTACGTTCAACTATGTTCAACTATGTTCAACTATGTTCAACTATGTTCAACTATGTTCAACTATGTTCAACTATGTTCAACTATGTTCAACTACGTTCAACTACGTTCAACTACGTTCAACTACGTTCAACTACGTTCAACTATGTTAGCCTCCACTACATTCAACTACGTCCACAAAGGTGTATGTGACCGGGCCCTTATACAGAGTAAGTGTGTTAGTCGGCCCCGACGGCTGGCGCTAGAAATGCGGGTTATTTTTTTCTGTTGCGTTGCATTTTGGTGTTTTTTTTGCGCATTATGTCCTAGGAACAGCGAAGCACTGACTGTGACAGCGCACATTAATGGTAACTTCATAGTGCTGTCCTAATGGGAGAATCTGCTGCTGGTGGCACGACTCCATATTCCACGCAGTCATATTATTCTGATGCCGAGTAGACCAGTTTTTGTCCAAACTGAAAACGAGGCTAGGTAGCAACACGTCTCAATGTTATAAGTCATCGGTTCAAAGCTATGAACTCCCACATGGAACGCGATTTGGCCATACCGTCCAGTGTACGTGTGTGTTGCTGTAAGGCCCTGTCATATTACGACGCATCTCACAAGCACGTGACCAACTCATAAAATCACTTTTTTACACCGAGAAGGGTTGAAGTTGTTGGCGTGGGGGCAAAGTTGGACTTATAGATAGCATATACATAGCACATGGCTAACGTATGACCAACATATGGCTAACATGCCTCCTGGCAAAACACGCTCAAATTATACTCACTGTACGTTCGCAGAACACCGGTGAACATTATATATGTTATTCGATAGCCAGAACTATGCCTCATGTGCTACATACGTCAAGACACGCTGGAGAAATGCTAAACATACATTAGACATACATTACACATACCTTATCCATACGTTGTCAGTATACGGACAGTATGTTCCCACTGCCTTTAACATAGGTCAACATCATGAACAACATTTTTCTAGTGTATGTCTGATATACATTTACGTATGCCTAACGTATATATAATGTATGCCCAATGTAAATTCTACACATTGTCAAACATTGTCATATGTCGAAAGTGTTATGCATGCACAAAAGTTTGGCGACCCTCTGACGCGCGATGCCGTATCTCGACAAATTTCAACATACATTGATGTATACCAATGAGCACCTAATGCACATGTAATGCATATGTATGTATCCCGATGTAGCAGCCAAAAATCACATATGTCGGCATACATTGCCGCGATGCATCATAATGTGACAGCCCCTGTATTAGTAGCAGCCCCCTGACTGCTAGTAATGTACATATTGTGTGTCCTGGCGCACCATCTACTAATAATAACAAACCGACATGCAATCATTGACGTGAGGCGAATGGCATTGTTGGTTGTTGGAGTTTCATGTCCTGGCAACATCTAAGGTAATATCAGGACGGGTACCGACTTGTCACAGTGCAAACTCATGGTGATGTTATAGTGCTGCCCCACTGGGAAATCAGGCCTTGCAATATCATATTAATGCTGAGCACCAGGCTAATAAGTGACAAGAATCAATGTTAAAGTCATTGGTATGACTCGACCGGGAACCAAACTCCCTGGCCTGCGCTTTAACGCTTAGACCACTGTGCCCAGTCGCAAATGGGATTGTAGATTTAGAAACTCTATTTGTCTTGGCTGATTTGATTTTACATCCTAGCAATCTCTAATGTTATATCAGATCAACTATGCATTTGATGCAACTTTCCCAAACAGCAGCTTTATAGCGCTGCTTCATTGAGACATCCTGATGCCAGCGCCGTAACATGTTATCTCACTCAATTGTATTATCGTGATTCTAAGCCAACCACAATTTGCTGTATCCAATAATGCTGAGTGCCAGGTAATATAGCGACAAGGCTCATTAGTAAATATGTGATTTGACGCTGTCGGGGATTGATCCTATCACCGTCCATAAGGGGCCGTGTGGATTGGCGTTTCCCTAACCTGAAGAAAATGAGTTATTCTGGCTAAGCATCGTGGAAGTTATAGTAAAGAGGCAGCAACAAAAGTAAAGCTTGTTTTATTTAAAGCTGCATAATCTGATCAAATCAAATCAAAGCAATGATCTAGATTTGATTCTACCTATCTAACTTAGATACTGATGCACTTATTAAGTATTTGTTGCCACAGAGCAGGGAATACCAAGCCAATTTAATAGAACCTGTTAGTGTAGAATACTATGGTATCAGAGTTTTGGCATGCTTTCCAAAATTATGTTCACATGTTTGAATTTCAAATATCTCAAAAGGTAGCCATTTCAATTAAAAGTTACTTCAAACTAAAGTAAGGTAGACTATATTGATCAATTTAATATACTTATCTCAGAAAAATGTCAGAAACTCGAAAGCATCGGACTATGCAACTTTAACAACGCCTCTAGAATACATTGATTCTTTTATGGTATCATCGCCCATTGGACGTCAAACATATGGTCCTTCTGACATATTTCTTTGGAGGAAACCTGCTGCCGCCACATAGGCTACTCTTTCCGTTAAGCAGCGAGGGGTCTTTTATATGCACTTTCCCACAGACAGGACAGGACTGCACCTACAACATCATTTGATCTGTTGATGAACCAGTTCTGGATCACTGATTGGAAAGAGGCAGCATGCTGAACCCATGTAGCAAGGTAAGGTGGCGCGTAGTGGGTTCTCACCATGCAAGTGGGGAGGCCGTACAAAAGCATGCACATTGTGCAATGGAACAAACATATTACACATATGTGACAACGACGTGTGCATGTGACAATACTCGTTGAGATAGTTAACAAATTGGTTTGAAGGTTGTTTGTTGTGGTTTTACACCCTGGCAAATATAACATGTACTGGACCCACACATCCCACCCAAACCATACCATATGTAGGATATGGTAGGTCCGAGCACAACGAGAGCTAGAGTGTAACGGCTTTATTATGGGTCCACGTCATGCGCCTGGCCGGCACGTGATCAGCCCGGGTCGTTCGCATAGTCGTGTCCATAGCACGCATACCTTAAGGGCGCATTCCATATACGCGTAATGCGTAATGCGAATGTGAATGCGAATGCGACAAGAAATCGAAATGCCTTGAAACCTATGAGCTACATTCCATACACACGTAATGCGTAATGCAAATGCAAATGCGAAAGAAATCCATTATCCAGATCGCTCCATGTAGTGATCGGTGCGTAATGCGTAATGCGTAAAGGTGGTGCGAATAGAAAAGCATCAGTCACATTTGTCCATTGATATAAGGCTGGAGGAGGCGACTGATAATTACGGACAGCCGTGACAAGGTCGAGCGCGGACCTGTTAGGAAGCAGTCTCCAAGGCTGCTGAGTGGAAACATATGGTAGTGGTGGTGGTGGGGGTTTGGGTTGCTAAAAATGCTTCCAGAGCCACACAAATATGAATACTTATCTATAAGTTGGTTATAATAAAGGTAGGAACCCCCATGTGACATACAAAAAGTTACATATATATAAATGCAATATTTGGTCATATACAGAGCAGTATGGAGAATAATTGTTTATTTTTATTTTTTAAATATAGCCAGTCGTGTGCCGCATAACGCATTACGCATTACGCGTGTATGGAATGATGGCATTCGCATAACGCATAACACATAACGCATTACGCATTACGCGTATATGGAATGCGCCCTTTACACCCACCCCATACCCGGACGCACCTCTACCCCACCGACACCCCCACCCCAACACCGATATTCCCCCCCACACCCAAACCCACACTCCCACACCCAAACCCACACTCCCACACCCAAACCCACACTCCCACACCCACAGCCACACCCACTCCCACTCACAATGCACACTGGCACCTCCCACCTCACCCGCAATTCACACACCCACCTCCAATCCCCATCCCCCATCCCCACCCCCACCCCTACACGCACACCCACACGCATCCACCCCTGGCTGTATTCAGCGTCAGTTAATACTCTTTACAGCCTCTGTAGCCTCACCGTTATTGTCGGCCATCATTTCCAGATTAATCCGCGCAAAAGAAAAGGGTCCTTCTTCCGCCTACTCCATTGACTGTTCTGGAGGCGCTGCCTACATACATAATATGCTTCTTAACACTGTAGGTGAGGTGAGCGGGGCGGGGCGGGGCGGGGCGGGGCGGGGCGGGGCGGGGCGGGGCGGGGCGGGGCGGGGCGGGGCGGGGCGGGGCGGGGCGGGGCGGGGCGGGCCGGGGCGGGGCGGGGGTCGGCCCGGAGTTCATAGAAACAGTGGGGAAACGCTACCATCACCACATGATCTGTGCTCTTCTTAAACATGTCAAATCTCATTTAAACTGGGACTATCTACTTTAAAAAAAATAATTTTACTTTAAAAATATATTTTAACCTTTATTTCTTAATTATCATCTGCTTCGCGTTTTTTTTTTAATTGTTGGAAAGTGGGGCGTGGACTTTTACAATTTTTTTTTTTTTTTTACTCTCTTCGACTCGGCTTTAATTATCCAGTGCTTTTTTCAGAGTACATACTTGGCAAATTACACCGTTTCAGTTTCTTAATGGCCGAAGGAGGTGGGCGGATTAAGGGTGGGTGAGGGGCGGGATGGGGGGGGGGGGCGGCGGTGGCGGTTGCAGTGGCGGTGGCGGGGGCGGTGGGGGTGAGGCGTGGCGGGCGGGGGGGGGGGGGGCGGGGGCGGGGATGAAGGGAGGAGAGGGCGGGGGATTAATACGAAGGCCCCGAGGCGTCCTGCAGACGGCTCCGTAAATACAAATTAAGGAAACAATTTGGTATGCGTTCCGGAGAGCGCCGCTAGGGGGCCGCTGAGTGGGTGGAAGTAGGGTGGGGGTTGTGTGGGGGGGGGCGGGGGGGGGTGGTAGGACTGGATAGTGCGTATGAGATGGTGCTAAGAGGATGTTGTAATGATCGGGGCAATACACTACATCACGGTTCCAGCGGCGCGGTGCATTGTGGGATGCGTCAGAGCAAAAGAACCCCCCCAGAAGCACATGACAAATGCTAATACACTGGGTGCAGCTATGAAATGTGATAGTTTCAGCTCATCTCAGCTCTTGTTTGAAACATAGAAGACCAACTAAAAAAATATATATAATAAATTAAGATATTAATCTTTTATCCAGCATTGCATTTACATGAATATAATCAGCACATCTTATGCCATGTGCATTTAGATTTAGACAAATCTAGGCACTCAGACTAGTGTTACAGGCATAACCAGAGTCAGTTTTACTTATTTTATTCATGTGTTTATTTATATGCTATGGTTAATGACATATGTAGAAATAGAAAATGAGTAGGGTTAATCAGATATTGGTTATATCTTTCTTTGAAACAAGTTTTTGTTGACACATTTGACATTTTAATATTTAGAACAAGAATTACTTCTGGCTAATCAATGGTGATGTA
Organism: Branchipolynoe longqiensis; assembly: GCA_030323885.1. Classification (NCBI taxonomy): domain Eukaryota; kingdom Metazoa; phylum Annelida; class Polychaeta; order Phyllodocida; family Polynoidae; genus Branchipolynoe; species Branchipolynoe longqiensis. Next base: position 40,593,527 of record CM059191.1, read on the forward strand.
AACATCAGCCTGTAAACTGACTGAAATTGTATGTTTCTTAGCTCAAAATGCTTAATTACGGATAGGTGTGCCTTAATCATATTCATTATATTATTATATTGCATCCTTCCATCCATTTTTGTGCCAAATTGTTATGTATTTCTATTTATTTTGAATAATATGCCAATTTTGCCCTACGCGTATCGGCAAACTCAATGGCCATATGCCATACTCAATGCATTGTCAATGGCAGTGAGCAATCTTCATACAGAAAAAGTAAAATATTGATAAAACCACACCACCTAGACACAAACCGCTTGGAACACATATAGAAAACATATTTAACAAAAAGACTATATTAAAATGATAAGGTTAGTGTTTTGGATTTCTATTAATTTGGAATAAAACTGACGTTTTTCACTGCGCATATCGGCAAACTCAATGGCCGTACACCTTTGCTTTGCTCCCAAGGCCGTTTTCAGCGCATGTGCAGTCAGAACCGTGATGTAGGCTCTTGGTGATGGTTTGGGGTGGAAGCTCTGGATAATGATGGTGGGGAATCGGTTCAGTGTGTATGTGTGTGGGGAGGTAGGGTAGAGGTTGGCTTGTACTGAAGGTAGGGGTTTGAGGGTAGGAGTTTGGTGTAGGGTACAGGTCAGGGTGATTAGGGTAGGGGGACTTTCGTTGTAATTTTGTTGGTGTATTTTTGTGTGTGGTTTTCTTTATTTTGTAGGTTGCGGGGGAGGGGGGGGGGGTACATTACTTGATTAAGAATGGAGGATTTCAATTGCGGAAACTTAGCCTTCTAATCTTCACTCAACTGATCCTGGCCATGTCCTAGTAATTACTAGGACATGGCCAGGATCCAGGGTTTCGAATCCAATGACCTATCAAAATGGGAGGGGGCACTTACATAATTCTAATGGCCTACCAACATGGGAGGGGGCGCCAACATGAATCTAATGACCTACCAAAATAGGATGGGGTGCTCACATAATTCTAATGACCTACCAAAATGGGAGGGGGTGCTCCCATAATTTGAATGACCTACCAAAATAGGAGGGGGCGCTCACATAATTCGATTGACCTACCAAAATGGGAGGGGGTGCTCCCATAATTTGAATGACCTACCAAAATAGGAAGGGGCGCTCACATAATTCGATTGACCTACCAATATGGGAGCGGGTTCTCACATAATTGAGCAATACGAGACCAGATCAATATAATATATAGAGGTAGTCTTATTTTTCTTGTCTAGCATTACAGTAGTGAGTCATGGTGTTTGAGTTCAGGAGTTCAAGGTGTCCAGACACTTAACAATACCATGAATCTAGTTCTTAGTAGTTGGGTTGGGTGGGACGGTGAATTATGAGCTAAAGAAGTACACATCCGATCGATTGAAATGCTCTGGTCGAAGTGAGCTTTGGAAGCTTTTACGTCATAAATTGTTCTGCCTTTTACGCTACTAGGTGGCGCGTCAAACGGTGGTCATTTACTTAGTTAGATCGTATGTTGGTAGGGGGCGCCAATGATAGCGCCCATAGTAATGAATGCTGGTGTGGCCCTCAATTAAACATGTTGCAAATCAACATGAACAATTCGACCACCAAATCTGAGGTGTAGGATGGAAGGGAGGGAGTTTCTCTTAGAATGTTGGTGTTGTTGTTGAAGATTTATACTGCCTATCATAGATAAGCCTGAATAGGCTTGTTTTCACCATTAGACAGTTTGTCGATAGAAACCCCGGGCCTACAGCTTTACCGAACCAACAGATTTTTAACCTCCCACAGCACATAGACATGGTATGAGAGCAACTGGCCTTTGATGACGCTGTAAGTTATACACAGCGGTGGAAATCCAAATTGGCAGAGATGGGGGCACAGGGAATCGAACCACCAACCTTCACATTAGGAGTCCGACCTAGAAAAACGTCATACACTCTAACCACTCCACCACAGAGAACACCATAAGGGGCAAACAACAAAGAAAATAAATGAACCATTCGGTATATTCATGTATTATTACAATCACATGGTCCGAGCGCCGCCCCAGTATTATTGGTGAACCTTAGCTGGCGGATAGTGAGGAAGTCTTTCAATAGATGAGTAGCATTAATCTGCTTGCCTTTGAATAAATTTAGCAGGAAACCATCCACTTCGAAACTGCAGTATCGCCCTATGATATGAAGTATGTAACCTGTCCGCTAATGGGCAAGAAGTTCTATCCGAGATCATCCGTTCTTACTCACATCAAAACTGGACATACATACATATCGGCGTCAGCCTCACGAAAATGGGCCAATTGGAGAAAGTTGTCGGCATCGAACATGGATGTCGGCGTAGATCGGTATCATTATAATTTAGCATTGACAGAGGTGTTGGAAAGTCCTTAAATTTATCCAGAATGTAAAGGTTGAGAAAATACAGCAAGCATATTTGTTTCTAGGATAATTTAATATGAAACAAAGAAATGCACTACACTTTAAGAATTGTGACGCCGACATCTGGTAAAGTTGTCGGCATTGAGCATGGATGTCGGCGTCGATCGGTATAATTATAATTTAGCATTGAAAGAGGTGTTGGAAAGTCCTTAAATTTATCCTGAATGTAAAGATCCAGAAAATATAATAACCTGATTTGTTTCTAGGATAATTTAATATAAAACAAAGAAATGCAGTACACTATAAGAATTGCGACGCCGACATCTGGTAAAGTTGTCGGCGTCGATCATTGGATGTCGGCGTCGATCGGTATAATTATAGTTTAGCATTGACAGAGCTGTGGGAAAGTACTTACATTTATTCTGAATGTAAAGGTCGAGAAAGTACAACAACCATATTTGTTTCTAGGATAATTTAATATGAAACAAAGAAATGCACTACACTTTTAAGAATTGTGACGCCGACATCTTCAATTGACCACCGATTGGCCCATTTTACTGAAGCTGACTCATATATATACATATATATATATACACAAACATATATATATATATATATATATGTAGATATATATATATGTAAATATATATGGTGATAAAGGCCCTGTCACATTACAGCGTATGGCGGGAGCGTATGGCGGCGTAGCCGCTTTACGTCATATACGTCGGCATACACCGTATATGCTACTAATACGCTACTCATACGCTACTCATACGCCACCAGATGCCGCCAGATGCCGGCTTATGTGAAGCGTTTGAGGCATACGCCGCCATAGGCTTTCATAAATCCGTCCGTCCAAATTTGTGTGTGCATGCTAAAAAAAACTAGACCTATGAGGGCGTATGGCCCATCCTGTCAAAAAATGTCACAGCACGCTCCCATACGCTCCTCATACGCTCCTCGTACGCTCCTCGTAGGTTCCACATACGCTCAAAACCACCCGAAAGGTCACCAAATGTCATCATAGGCCAGCACGTGCAGGACCTACGTAGGTTTTCAATACGCTCCCGCCATACGCCGTAATGTGACAGGGCCTTAACCCCCTTATCCCTGGTTATAATGCTCTGAGTGATAGTTGCAAGACTCCCTGGAATTATGCAGGCTATGGGAGCAAGATGGGGGCGGGGGGTTTGGAGTGGGGGGTCCCAACATGCACTGCTGTTCACACCACCCTTTTCTACGGGAGACTGACTACCTCCACATATATAGGTGGCTGTTGGAGTTTTCCCTCCTGGCAACATCTAAGCTCATATCAGGATGGGTACCGACTTCTGACAGTGAACACTCATGGCAAATTTATGGTGATGCGCCATTGGGAGACCAAGCCACCAGCACCGTGACCTGATAGCCCACTCAGTCTCATTATCCTGACACTGATCCAACCAGTCCATGCCCTATCCTAATAATGTCCAAAGTCTGGCTAGGAAACAAATAAGTATTCATTTTTGAGTCATTGGTATGACTCGACCAGGGTTCGAACCCTACGATCTGCCAAAACGGGAGAGGGACGCTCAACTTAACAGCTTAACAGTAATCAATCAAATCTTGTTTGACTATGTTGTATATGTTATAATGAGGTTGTGGATGTGTCTTTGATTTTCATGTTACACAAGTCATATTAATGTATTGCTCAATTTGTATAAGATCTAATTCAAAAAGTGAAACTAATTATTTTCAACTCTGACATATGCACAACATGCAAACCTTCATAGGAAATTGGATTAGGTTATTATTTGGAAGGATTATTGTCATTATTGTGAAGGTTTTCACTTTTGGTTTCCATGTTACACTTTGGTGCCCAGCTTTAGAGAATGACCCATATATATATGATGTATAAAAGGTATGCGAGTATAAAGGCATCAAAGGCAATGATCCCTCTATGATCACCCATATGTTGTGTCTTACTTTATAGGTGACCCCTTTTCACAGTTCGGACATGTGGTCCCACGACCTCCAACCCTACCAGGGCTGCGAATACTGTTACTTGCACGCTGGTATGTATATATATATATATATATATATATGTATATGAAGAGTGCATGCTCCAACCCCCGTAAACGCCCATCCAAAATTGACATACACATTGTAATCAAACCTTCAAACAGTTTCTTTTTTTATATTCCTACTTTTTTTGTATATTGCTCCATTATCATGCCATCATAACAATAAACAAATTAGTCAGAATTGAAATCATTTTCAGGTACAAATCTTTGATTTAAGGTACATTTTTAGATTGGCGTTCACGGGTATTTGCATCGGAACTCTTCATATATATATATGTGATGAATAACGGAGTATGCCAGTATAAAAATACTAAGGGAATTGTTTCCATTATATATTATAATTATATATTATCATTATTACCATTGTTATTTTCCATCAGACTCCGCACTTGGCAGGAGGTGCCACCCGCGGCACACCTCCCCTCCAACGGGTGTCGACAAGTGTCAGTCGCACCGGAGGATATATTGCAAGGCGTGTGAATGCACTGTTAGCCTGGGGCATGGTATATAGGCGTGCTTTATGTGGCGTAAGGCTAGTGGGGGGATGGTACTACATTGGTAGTTACAGCGTGCTTCAGAACTACCATTGATATACTCGTTGCTGTGGTTACTAGTAACCAACGGGCATCAGGTGATAGGAGGCACATACCTCTAGGAAAAAGGCAAGGTCAGCTACATTACAACGCACGGGTACTGAAACAGCGATTAAAGTAACATTGTTCATGTTGCGCATAATGGGAAATTTGGCACGCAGGCAGATGGCGTTCGTTACTAAGGACGCACAAGGTTCCTCCCCTGTAGTGTTAGAAAAGAATGATCAATGGCCACCTATCGACGCGCTATCTAGCCTTAAAGACATGCAAACCTTATGACGAATAACTAATACCTTATCACTTCATCCTTAGCTTTCAAATTGATAACACATACTTCTTTAGGCTGCTTAATTTGCCATCTCACCCACCCAAGCTTTTAAGACTAGACGGGTAGGGTTAAGTGCCTTCATAACATGATATCTATACCTGAAATGACTAAACTTGACTAAAACTGAAAAAATAAATGTCACCTTAAGTTATACATACTTGTCTGTCTTGAGTACTTTATTTATGAGATCTCACTGTTAGATTGTAGTTGTATTTCTAACCGAATAGTTTTGAATTTAGGTCATATTGTTTTAGGTATATGTATTGTGATAATTAGTATAAGCTATTGTGACCTACGTTGAAGTAACTTTCATTATTAAATGGACAAATATGGTTGTATTTCAAGTAATAACATGCAACATTCTTGTGCACACAGAAATGGTGGACATAGTATGAAATCCCGTGTTTGCGGTCCCCGCACATCATATATGTGGGCGTTAGTTTGCTCTTGATGGCCGATCCCATTAGGCGGTACACGTAGGTTGTGGTTACTTTCATTACGTTCACTCATGTTATTAGCTGTACTACTCAACAAGGCTAGACTGCCCTAAGATCTGACATAAGGTGTAATATGTTGCATAAGGCGTAATATCCTGCATAAGGTGTACGATTCAAAGTTCCCCCTTTTCATATCTGTATTAGATCAATTACATGCTAGAGCTTACCCCATAGTAGATATGGCACACAACACACAATCGTTCAGCACCAGCAGAAGTGTAGATAGATACGAGGCTGATTGCTTAGTTTTATTCACTTATATATTGTTTTCAGATACATACACCAGTGGATGTAAGAGACCTTCTCATTGGCTATTACACTCATGCACACCAGTCACTCCTCTCCTGCATGATCTCTCCCTAACATAGTTCACCATTGGCTGCTTCAAGGACTCATCCCCCTCCCACCCAGCTCTGGCCACCACCTAGCCATCATGGGATTACCTAACATGACAGATACAGTGTGGCTGGGCGAGATAAGGGGGAGGGATTCTGCTTAAAGGAGCACTGCTTTCCTCTCCCGGAGTGAGCATTATAAAGGGAGTACTGTTCCTTATTTAGCCATCTCGCTACTCAATATATACTTAATCGGAGAATTTTACAAGAGGACTTGTTTCTCCATTTCCGACTGTAAGAGCTTAGGTATTTGTTTGTTGGGGTTTTACGTCCTAACACTATCTATCTGGTTACAAACTTGTGACAGGAGGAATCTTTCATATCATTCCAACAATGTTTTTTTTCTTTCTTAAATAGGAAAAAAAACAACCCTCGACTAGATCAGTATTCATGTAATAGGGTGCTTCCCACCAACTTGATCTGCTTAGTTCTATTATATATACGACGTAGATGGTTACTATGACATCAATAGCCACTGATCAGTAGTTATTAATTGCTATATAGTGCTGATAATACATCATCGATGACACTATCCATTACATTATATGGCGAGCTGCCAGGTAGCCGTAGTAGACATCCGAAGAATGGTACCCCAATAACCATAACTCAAGTTTATTATGCATTCTGCTTCGCCAATCAAATTATGTAAATATCTGAAGGCTAAAATCTATTAATAAGCGCACATTACCTCTTAGGGAAACAACGCTAAAATAACTAGGTGATGCTTATTGACATCAAATTGGCTTCGATCAATAGGCAACTCAATACCCTCGATCTAGAATTGGAATATTGAGCATTAACACTAAGGTATGCGACAGGTGGAAGATAACAAGGCGGACAAAGGCAGAGATGGAAAGACCACACCAGAGAATGCCAGAGGGCAGTGGACAGTGGAGAACAGAACAAACTGGAGAAGGCTGGTCATTACGTCATCTGTGGGGTTCTAATGACCCTCGATGTTAAAGTTGCATAATCCGATGGTTTTGAATTTCTGAATTTGTTCTTAGATAAATATATTAGATCGATCACGTATATACTTTACATTAGTTCAAAGTTACTTTTATTTTAAATGGTAAACTTTTTATTAGATATTTTGACTGCAAACATGGAAAATTAGTTTTGGCAAGCTTGCCAAGACTGTGACACCATAGACTTCTGCAGCAACAGGTTCTGTTAAATTGACTCAGTATTGCCTTCTATGCAGAAACAAATGCTTAATAAGTGCATCAGTACCTAAGTTAGATATGTAAAATCTAATACCCCTGTCAGACTACAACATAATGAGCGAACGTGAGCCTAACGTGGTGATATTTGGTCATTACGTTGATGTATGTTGGATTACGTTATGATGACATCATAATGACGTTAGAGTGACGTCGAGCTCCGTCACATTACGTCGTGTTACATCGAGTTACGTCGAGGTTTTGAACATGTTCAAAAGTTTTGACGTAGGTCGAACGTAAGGGTTTACGTTTGCCGTACGTTCTGTTCACGTTCAGCGAACGTCAATGACGTTAAACGGACGTTATTCCAATGCTGCTCACTACGTTCAACTACGTTCCACTACCTTGACCCACATTAAACCGAGTGCAAATGCCCACAGGGCGTAATGGGAATGTCAGGAGAACGTCAGGTGAACGTGCATTCAACGTACGTTCAACATCTCATGACGTAGCTAACGTCACGTAACGTTCTTCTGGCGATGGAATAACGTTCATAATGTTCCGTGAGCATCATTACGTTGACCTCTCTCGTTGAATGATGGTATCACTACGCTTTACCGACGTTACGCTCGCGTCCACTACGCTGCATCCACGTTCAACTTGTGCCCAAATTTGCATACTACGCCGAGAAGTTCAACGTTCTTCACGTTCTCTCTACGTCGACGTCGTTACATCGTAGTGTGACAGGGCCATAATCTAGATAATTGGTTTGGTTTTGAAAATTTGATATTTCATCGGACTATGCAGCTTTAAGGGATTGACAATATATATGTATATATATACATATATAGGTATGTGTCAATGCTTACATGGATATGTGTATACACGTAGATATGTATATAATTATGCACATATGCATACATGTACCGATGTAAATATGCACGACATATGCACATATACATATATACATATGCATATATATACATACCTAATACAATTCAGTGGCAGCAGGCATCTTACTGTGTTGTGGAGCCAGTGCCATTAATAAAATATTTATATAAAACTCCATTTTATTGTTCACATACATGTACATATGCAGGCTACCTATGTACATATGCACATATGCATGCACATATGCATATATGCATATGTACTTGATTGATTATTTGGTGGTTGCTTTACGCCGTGTCGGTAGCATAGGACATATTCACGGTGATGTCATCATCATCATGCTGTCGGTCGTGATGCGACAAAGACTGCTTTCATTACTTGACTGCTGCTCTCCATTTAGCCATTTCATGAAAGCTACCTGCAAAATTGTTAAAGTGCTACTGGATTTTGCAAGTTACCAGCGGCACTCTCTTGGGGAGCAAATAGAGGTTTCACACTGGCAAGAACATGTCAAGACAGGCGCAAAACTATTTGTCCCTGCAGTGGCTGGTCGGGAGATGTTGGGAGTTCCATACATCAACCACCCTTGATGCTGCCACAGTGACATGGTTCTCTGTTCAGGGTTTGCTCCCTTAGCCTTCGGTTCTGTCAAGAACCTGTACCACAAGGCAGTGGTTTACAACTCTGCAGGGCAGGGGCGTCAAACTCCCTGAGGTATTTCAATACCTGCATACCCAGTATATGTACTATATAATTGATTATGTGCATATAAATAACGGCAGCCCCTTAATGTTTCGCTGTACACTGTTAACCATCATAATATTTACTGCGGAGCGATCATTCTCTCCTTCTCGCCTCCTCCAAACCGTGAGCCAACGGTCATCCTGATCAGTTCCAAACCTATGTGTCTATGTATGTATGCATATATATATACCCATTAAAGTTGCATAGTCCGATGGTTTTGAGTTTCTGATAATTTTTTAGAAAAATATGTTAGGTTGATCGCTATAATCTACCTTTCTTTCATTTGAAGTAATGCTTATTTTAAATGGCTAACTTTTGAGATATTTGAAGTGTAAGCATGCACAATTAATTTTGGCAAGCACGCCAAAACTCCGAGACCATAGGCTTCTATAGTAAGAAGTTCTATTAAATTGACTTGATCTTCCCTTCTATGTAGCGACAAATGTTTAATAAATACACCATTATCTATGTTAGATATGTAGAATCCAATCTTGACAATTATTTTGGTTTTGAAAATTTGATGGTTTCATCGGATTATGCAGCTTTAAGCAGTTATTATATATACATATATAGTATAGTTATACGAGTCTTACCTTGGTACAGATGATGGATAACTGTTGTTTTACCGAGGTATAAGCCTCGGATAGATGTGGGCTAGGGAGAGGTAAGCACGTCCGGTACCAGCAATCTTAACCTACTTATTGAGGATAAAAATGACTTTCAAACAATGGATACTATTACTTTACCGAAAAGGTACACCAACGGAATAGATGTGGCAGGGTGTGGCGGGAGGGCCCTAGCCCACATCTATCCGAGGCTTATACCTCGGTAAAACAACAGTTATCCATCATCTGTACCAAGGTAAGACTCGTATAACTATACTATTTTACCTCGGTAAACAGCCTCAGGCTAGCCTCAGGCTAGGGAGACCTTTACATAATTCATTTTTATCCTTAATATCATTCTTTCTTATTATTATAACATTCTAAATTTTTGTTCTCACCTATTCTTGTTAGTTGGCGAGAAGACGCTTTGCAACGCCGGTAGGCTTTTCTAGTCGTTTATTATAATGTTTTGCAAACGACTTAGCCGTCTTCCAGCCTGCATGCGCTAGTATTCTTTTCACAGAAATACCAAGCACCCGTGCCTTGGAGACCATGGCTCCTCTAGTTGAGTGGGAAGAGTATTTACTCGTATCCACTCCAGCCAATTTCAACACCGTAATTGTCCATCTGGCAAGTGTGTCTCGTGAAATCGCCTTATGTGGCTTTATAAAGCTCACTAATAGTTGTTGTGATGCACGTAAATCCTTTGTCTTGTATATATAAGCCCGTATGGCCGACACAACACATAATTTCCGATCATTCGGAAAACAGTCTAAGTGAACCGTTGATAAAGGGTCACCTAACGTGTTCGATTTAAGCAATTTTTCTAAATCAAACGTAGCTTGTTCCTTGTCTATTTCTAATCCAGTTAAGGATAAAGCAACAATCGTCTGTCCTCTGTGTCCGGTTACTAACAATAACAGGACCGCGACCTTAAAACCTAACTGTTTTATATCTAACCACGAGTTGTGAGGCCAAGCCTGAAACAACTTAAATACTATAGAAACATCCCAAAACCGACTATACTTTGGTTTTGGAGGATTCCTTTGATAAATTGAACGAAGTAAATAACAAATAACATGATGTTTTCCAACTGTTTCGCCATCAATTCTAGGTAATATAATTGATAACGCACACCTCGCCGCATTAATCGATCCAAAGGAAAGTCCTTCATCCTCTAGAGAACGAAGAAACCGAGCTACTTGTGAAATCTTTGGATTTGTTGGCTTAACTTTCATTAACAAACAATGTACACCCCATTTCTTTAAATAGGTTGTATACATTTTGACAGTTCCTGGCCTCCAGGCATCCGATACTATCCTATCCTCAGTAATTCTGTCCAATCCAAATTGCTGTAGCTGCTTCCTTAGAAAAGGAATGCCAATAGGGGCGTCGTTGACACGTCGCCGTGAACCACTAGCGGTCCGTGGTGCGTCAGATTCCCGAGTTTTCTTGGGAATCGTATACGATCTTTTGCCAGTTGTGAAACTGCTGGCAGCCAAGGTTGCGTGTCCCAATCGGGCACCACCAGTATCGCATGTGTCCCTTCCAAGCCGATTTTTCTCACTACTCGGCTGATAATGCTAAATGGTGGGAAAATATAAAAATAATTATTTTCCCAGGTAATAGCAAACGCATCTACTTTCCAAGCATCCGGTTCAGGATGCCAAGAAACATAACAGGGTAACTTGTTATTATTTCGTGATGCAAATAAGTCAACTTCAGGTGTACCCCATTTTTCACAAACGAAGTTAAACAAATGTGTAGAGAGAGACCACTCTAAATGGTCATGGAAATTTCTACTTTTATAATCTGCAAGTGTATTTTGTGACCCTGGAATATGCGCTACAGTCAGCCAGACTTGTTGAGCCTGTGCCCAGTTCCAAATCAGTTTAGATAACTGATTGCAAGACTTTGATTTGGTTCCACCCATGTTACGAATATATGCCATGGCAGTAGTATTATCAGTTAGTATTCTAACCTGTGATTTATTTATCTTTACTAAACTACGTAAGCCCAGATAAATAGCACGCAATTCTAGTGCATTAATATAGTCTGATTTTTCATCATCAAGCCATCTACCTCCTGTTGTGACCCCATCTCGATGAGCTCCCCAACCTTCTAACGAAGCATCAGTAGTAATTACTGTATTAGGTTCCGCCATGCGGATTGGATTTGGTGAACTTGCTATATGTTGCATCCACCATCCAATATCCTGTAACCCTTCTTGCGAAATAAACATCTTTCGCTCAAAATTGCCTTTAGTTCGTGTTAACGCTAAATTTTTATCTATTTCTAGCGACTTAATATGGGCCTTCCCATATAACACAGCAGGTGCATATGAGGTCATTATGCCAATAAGAACAGCAACCTGTCTAATTTTTGGCTTTGATAACTTAATAAGCTGAGTCGCTGTAGTCATAAACTTAATTAGTTTTGTTCTGTTATCGACACTGTAAGGGACTGTGTATCCAGAATAAACCCTAAACATTTGAGTTGTTTTGTTGGTTTAAACACTGACTTTTGTTGATGTACATAAAACCCCAATTTAGTGAGTAATGCACATAAATCCAAAACTGCATTCACACAACCAATTTGTGTTGATGCTATAATAAAAGAATCATCTATGTATGGAAACATTATGTGACCCTTCCTCGCCATTACCGAGAAAACAGGTTTAAGCAATTTAGTAAATAAACGTGGCGCACAAGCTAAGCCATTCGGCATGCAGGTAAACTCATAGAGTTGGTTATCCCAAATAAATCGAAGAAATTTTCGGTATTGTTCCATTATGGGAAGCGTATAATATGCATCCTGTAAATCAACACTAGCCATCCACGCATCTGGTGTAATCAGATCTCGTGCCGTATCTAGAGAGAACATTTTAAAATGTCGATATTCCACCCTTTTATTAAGGATTGTTAAATCCAGGATCATTCGAACATCACCATTAGGCTTCGGTCTCGAGAAAATGTTTGAAATAAACTGTCCTGAACAGTGTGTCACTTTTTGTATAATTCCTTTCTCAAAGAATTTATGTACCTGTTTAGTTAGTGCGTCTCGTTCAACTGGTTGAATGTTATATGGAAAAGGTATTATACTTTGTACAGGAATTTGTGTAAAGGGAATTTGAACACCCCTAACTATTTCTATAATTTCTTGGTCACTAGTAATTTTGTGCCACTCAGAAATATGATTACTAATATTACCAGCCACAAAGTTGCTTACAGTTTGTGTGTTTTTAGAGGCTGCAGGGACTTGTAAAGTTTGTGTTTGGACCTCTACTTGGACCCGCCCCTGGGGAAAGGTCTCGACGAGTTGAACCCTCGACCTATTGGCCGTGCGGTGTTGTCGGTCCAGCCTGGGCGAGCGCCCCGGCCCCGAAACCCTTGACCGAAGTTTGAACTCGGTCTGGTTCCTCTGGTGAACCGTCGTGGACGAAAATCCCCTCGTGACTTTTTGAAACGAGGAACTTCCTGTTTCTTCTTGCCATCCATGTTTTTGCCACTCTTGGCTGCAGTCTCTACCTCTTTATAGAGGTATTGTAGTTGACCGCCAAACATCTTGGTATTATCTAAAGGTTTCCCTTTAATCGGCTCTGGAGCAAGATAGAGCGTAAACTCCTTCCCCTCATTATCGGTAACCTTCTTAGAGCGAGCCACTTCTTTGCCAGCATCTGTGCAAACTGACTTGAAGACATTTTCATATCTTCGAAACGACAGGTAATTACCTGCCGCCGCTAGCACTGCAATGCCTTTGTCCATTGTCTTAGCCAAAGACGAGAACTTATTTTCACTCTGCATCCTATTAGCCACAGGAACAATAGCTGTTAGGGTAGCCAACACTGCCTTATGCACTGTGTGCAACACATCCTCAAACTTCTTACGGTCATCCGTCATATTGACATCCCGATCCATTTCTTTAATGATGGAGTTGGGAACACCCTTTATGCCTGTTAACTCATCTCCTAACTTGGAGATAACCTCCGCCGGTTTGAACGTGCGAAAATGACCATTCACGGTCTCGCGCATAAGCGTAGTGGTTTTAACCCGCTTAGCCTTTGGCTTCTCCACCTTCTTAGCCACTTTAGTGCCAATGTCCGCATAGACCCCTTCATATACGGTGTCTGAGTCTGATTCCGTAGAAGTAGACTCAGTGGACGACTCAGAAGAAGAATATTTCCTCTTCCTCTTCTTCTTTTTGGACTTAGTCTTCCGCTTTTTGCGCAAACCAGACTCTGCCCGCTCCTTGGTGAATTCATCACCCGAAGAAATCACCTGTTTCTTCTTCTTCCTCCGTTTAGGAGAAGGAGGAGGAGGAGCCTTAAGCTCCACCGCCGAGTCTGTGTCCAAGAAATCCTCAAATGAATCCTCTTGGACACTCGGCCTACGCCGCTTCCGAGACACAGGCGATTTGGCAGTCAAGATGTGGCTTTCCAATCTTGCAAAGCGAGCCTCCCAATCTGGAGGCGCAGGCACATCAGGCACTGCGTCCTCGTCCGGGTCGGAGAGGATATGCGCCCGGGGCTGTGTCGACGGCCCTGCCGACAACACGGGTGAGGAGTCGTACTCCTCGTCCACTCCACTCGGAACACGCCCCTCGGCTGCTGCTGCACCGCGCTTACTCCGCTTCGTGGCCATCGGGAGCTGAAACAAAATTTTTGATCAGTCCCGGTATATATATATGTCACAATATGGTTGTTTCAAACTCATTTGGACATCTATTGGTGTTAGAGAACGTGTTTATACCGTTATAACACAGGCGTAATAAGCTAAATTTGTGCGTGGGTTGTGGGTCAAGCCCAAACCTTACGCGGGGTCGGGACCAGTGTATCGGCCCGCCCATCCCTCTGTTCCGCACACTTCTCCCACCTGTGACTACTACGTCAACAAGTTGGAGAAAATGCTACGAAACTCGGAGAAACGCCTGAAAAAGTTTTGTCTAGGGGAGTCTATAAAAGAAACCCAGGAGCATCTCCAACATTACTCTCTATTAGAGTACGAGAGAATTTCCACATGAGATAGGGCGAAACCCACATCTCTACCCATAGTCACACGGTGACCCGGGTGTTGACATAACCGCTAATGACCGGTTTGGTTCCTTCGAGAAACCCACTCGAGTGTTCTATCCTTGGTTGTTTATAACCAAATAACTCGTCCAAATTGGACCAACGAAAGTCTAAACTTTCCATATTGATGCTCTAATGCATCATAATTAAGCTAACCACAGTTTTTATTATACTTACTGCGTATTTGCTTGTATGTAGACTAATTTTGCCGGAGCAACCCAACGACACGTTATCCAGTCGTGAGTTGTATATGCTAATTGCTGGTACCGGACGTGCTTACCTCTCCCTAGCCTGAGGCTAGCCTGAGGCTGTTTACCGAGGTAAAATATATATATATATATATATCCCCTTGAAGCACAACGTGATGCGTGCTAAGAGAATGAAACCATGGCTGGTTGATGGTCAGTAAACAGAGCCGTAATGAACTGATGCTCGGGCCAGCTCGGGCCGTCTCGGGCCAGTTCGGAGAAGCTCGACACCAGCTCACGTCATGCCATGAGCCGTCCAACCCCCACCACGCCCCCGCACCCCGGCCTCGCCCCTCCGGCCCTGGGAACTCAGCAGCTGGGGGCTCGTGCCGCCCCTGACCCTGCCGCCTCCGACCGCCCCCTCCATTCCCTTTACATCGACCTCGCCAACCACTAAACCCCCTATACTCCATGCTCAAAGCCCCCACCCGGCTCCCACCCTCCCTCCCACCACCCACCCTCCCTCCCACCCTCCCACCCACCCTCCCTCCCTCACTCACTCCCTCCTCCCGGCCACCAACCAGCACACACACTTTACTATTCATTGATTGCAAACCAACATTCCCAAGCCTAATCCGTCCTTGTCTAGCGATCTGAATCCTGGTCTAGAACACTGTTCCATCATTGCCCAAGCTTCCGTCATCGCCCAGCTTTTAATAATCTGCTTCAATTTCAATGTCATTCTTCGCTATACTTCCTTGGCCAGCACCTAGCATGAGTTGATGTCACTGCACCCCCCCCCCCTCCCCGCATATAGCCGCACCACACTTCCCTGTCCCTTTCCCCATCTCACCTACAACCACGGGGGAACAGCAACCTCTATTCCGTTGTCCATTGTCGCATTCTACCAGTGGTGTGGCGCGCATGCGCAGATGTCTACGCCAATAACCTGACGCGGTGTCACCACCTTCAGCAACACACGCACACATGCCACAACTACTGCACCGCTACACCATTACCACCACTAGCCCTCACCACTACACCACTATACCACAACCACCACAATACCACCACAACATACACACCCTACACCACCACACCCCTCCTACACCACTAGACTACCACACCACAAATACACCTGCAGACCACCACCACATCGCCAGAATCTACACCAGCACACCACCATAACTAACGGCACCACACCCGCCCTAGACTGCCACAACACCACACCACCACACCACCGGTACATCACCAGACCACCACCACCACTAGACCACCAGACCACGAACACCACATCGCTAGAATCTACACCAGCACACGACCACAACTAACGGCACCACACCCACCCTAGACTGCCACAACACCACACCACCGGTACATCACCAGACCACCACCACCACTACACCACCAGACCACGAACACCACATCGCCAGAATCTACACCAGCACACCACCACGACCTATGGCACCCCCCCTGCCCTGCACTGCCACACCACCAGTACATCATCATACCACCACCACCACAACCTACACCATACCATCCTCCCTACACTACTACACTGCCACACCTCTACAACACTGCCACACCACCAGTACATTGCCCCACCACCACTACACCACCACCACTGCCCCACCACCACCACTACCCCACCACACCACTACACCACCAGACCACCACCACTACCTACACCACCACACCCACCCTACACGACCACACGACCACACCACTACACACTACACACCACACTACACCACTACACCACACGCATACACACACAACCACCCTAATGAAACCTGTTCCATCCAACATACCCAACCAGCGCGCCACTCCTCACTTCTTTCCCTCTGCGGCATTATTGCCTGCCCGCCCGGATGAAAAGGTTGGCGTCACATGGCAAGGTTCCGAGCTACCTATATAGCACTGACAGCCTCAGGCGAATGCTTGCCCTCTAAGAGAAAGAGTGCCGGTAGAGGGGGATAGAGAGCCATCTCCTACTCTCTCATCACAAGGTGGGTGTAGGGGTGGGTGGATGGGTGGTTAGCGGGCGAGGCGGCAGCGCCCCGGGCGTCCCGGCCACACCCGCCGCCACACCATCTAACGTGACCCTACCGAGCAGCTCTAAGTAACCTTCACACCAGTTAGTGCTCGCTAACTAAACACGTGCATAATAACACTTCCGGAGTGGGGGCCATCCGGTGCAACATTAAAAAAAAACACACATTGGTATCAAACCGGCAAATATTTATTTGTGTACATTTCTATTGTTGCATTCATTGCTCCATAATCCTTTGATCACAATCAAAGTGGAATTAGCCATAAGTAAAAACAGCTTCAGGAAGTGTGGTGGTGGTGGTGTAGTGGTGGTGGAGCATGTTTTTGGATTTGCATTAACGGGCTTTTACGCTGGAACTCTTCATCTATATCTATGTTGCACTGTTGACAATACAGTATAATCCCGTTAAACCAAGCTCGGTTAAACCAAGCGAGCGGTTAATCCAAACGTGTTTCCGCGGCCAGGCAAAATACTACCATTTATCATATAAAAAAGTTGGTTAAAGCAAAGTTGGTTAATCCAAATTATCGGTTAATGTAAACATAATTGTCAGTCCCAGGCCACTTCCGGTATGGTTAAACCAAACTTTCATGTGGTTATAGGGTCCTCTGAGACCCCTCCACATCTTACACACGCATGTTTTGATAAGTGTTAGCAATAGTTTGGAGGGGGAGGGGAGGGAAGGGGGAGGGGAAAGGGGGAGAGTAGGGTGGCTAGCCGGACATCGAAAGTGAGTGTGTGGAGATAGTGGTGTGGGAGGGAGGAGTAGAGTGGAGAGCCACTGGGAAAGTGAGTGTGTGTGTGGGCAGGGGGGGGGGGTCAAAGTCAAAGTCGAAGCCAAAGCTTGATTAAACCAATGATCGGTTAGAAATAGTGTGTGGTGGGGGGAGGGGGATGGAGGGGGGAGTATGGTGGCTAGCCGGACGAGGGAAGTGAGTGGCGGGGGGGGGGGCAGTAGTGCGTGTGTGTGGGGGTGGGGGGTGGAGGGGGTGCGGGAGGGAGGGGAGCCGGACAGGGTTTGTTTGTTTCTTGTTGTTTTATGTCCTAGCAACACCTAAGGTCATATCAGGACGGGTACCGATTTGTGACAGTGCACACTCATGGAAACTTGTTAGTGATGCCCCACTGGGAGACCAGACCACCAGCACCATGACCTGATATCCCACTCAGTCACATTATCCTGACACTGAGCCAACCAGTCCTTGCTCTATCCTAATAATGCCGAGTGCCTGGCTAGGATGTGATAAGTATCAACTTTTATGTCATTGGTTTGACTCGACCAGGGTTCGAAACAACGATCCCATGGTCTACCAACACAGGAGACGGACGCTCAAACTCATTTGGCCATCCCGTCTGTTCTGCCGGACAGGGAAAGTGAGTGTGTGTGTGGGCAGTAATGTGGTTGGGGGGGGGGGGGGGAGTCAAAGTCAAAGTCAAAGTCAAAGCCAAAGCTTGGTTAAACCAATGATCGGTTAATCCAAACAAATTTCTAGGTTCCCTTCAAGTTTGGTTTAACGGGGTTATACTGTATGTGTATTCATGAGCCCCATGTCCCACTCAGTCACTGTATCCTGTCCTTGTCATAGCCTAGTAATGCCTAGCGCCTGGCTACAGAGTGACGGGTATCTATTTTGTGAGCTATTGGTTTGACTCGGCCAATATCTGAACCCATGAAGTGCCAGACAGAAAGCCACAGAGCGCTCTTATACATATAGATTCCGCCATCCCATCTGGTTTCCTTTTAATACACCATTGTGTTTACGCAAATTCTCTGAAGCTGGCCAGTAAAGTATGACATAGAAAGCAAAAGTGAAAACCTGTCAAATAATAGCAAAAATCCATTCCAAATAATAGCAGAATCCATGTTACTATGAAACTTTATTTCAGGTATAGCAATACCTCAGGGAGTTTGACACCCCTGCCCTGCAGAGTTGTAAACCACTGCCTTGTGGTACAGGTTCGTGACAGAACTGAAGGCTAAGGGAGCAAATCCTAAACAGAAAACCCTGTCACTGTGGCAGCATTAAGGGGGGTTGGTGTATGGAACTCCCAACATCTCCCGACCAGCCACTGCAGGGACAAATAGTTTGCGCCTGTCTTGACATGTTCTTGCCGATGTGAAACCTCTATTTGCTCCCCAAGAGAGTGCCGCTGGTAACTTGCAAAAGCCAGCAGCACTTCAACACTTTTGCAGGCAGCTTTCGTGAAAGGGAGAGCGGCAGTCAAGTAATGAAAGCGGTCTTTGTCACATCGCAACCGACAGCATGATGATGAAGCTTTACATGTTATGCATATATCAGCATTTAATAAAGATCATTTCAGTATGTTCATATCACTTGCATAACATTGAAATCAAAGTGGCATCCAGAACATCATTTTAGCATACGCAACAACGTAAGATTTGATTGATTACATTGATGCATGCACAAGACAAAAGTTGAAGTTTAGGTAAATACACAGTGTTGATGCGTAAATTTACACATTTTCACTTTAGCATAAAATTCTACAAGTATATTTTTGAGTTCTTATGTGTTTAACCGTTCGCTTCCAGGCGAATGTTCTCCACACTCGCAGCCCAATGCGAGCCTAACTGTTCTGCTTCTATAATATTTCCAATTGTATTTCAAGGCCTGCCGCGGGCCGCTACTGCCTCTCGTCCCGCTGCTGGTTGACCGCCTTCATGCTGTGTAACCTGGGCTAAGGGTGGAAAGCCAGAGTGCCAGAGAGATACGGAGTGACCCTCTTCCCGCATGTAATAGACATATATTAATTATTCCCTTAATTCACTGGCTGTCCTCCCCACCATTTACTTTGTTATGTAATACTTTAGATAGTCCAGACCGAAGCAGGCTCTTTGTGTTATGTTGCCGCTGTCCGTTATAAACAGCCTAGATAGTTGGATATTATTATGGTAATTCAAGCTTTTATTAAGAAGGTGGAACATAGTAATGCTCCCATAGGGGTGATCGGCTTCCTACAGCCCGCCCGGCAGAAGGCCCTTAATTATATATATATATAATAATCAAATATCAATATCAAGTTGACCTTAGTTGGTAAATATACTTAGGGACTGCAGAATAGTAAAGAGTGCAAGGAACGTTCCAATCACTTTTTGAGCTCACAACTTTATTCATGTTCCTACTTGTACAATCTAAGTTCTTCGATAATGATCGATACAAATAAATACGCCCTTTCCCATTTCATTAAGTTAAAAACAGTTTGGAATTCCGACAATTAAAGCCTACCAAATCTCGTCTAAAACATCAGAGCATGTAAATACACATCCGATGGGTCAGAGCCCGAGCGTGCAACCTTCTTACGTTGCTAGGAAAGTCACAACCTCGCATATCCTAGCAATGAGTTACAGCAGTGAACCCGGCCCCGCATTTTGTGGACAATGAGGGTCTGTCTTGGCAAGCAGACCGCATTTGCAAATGTGGGTTGCTCGGCCCAAGCCCGCAATGGCCACAGCTCGAGTAGTCTCGCCCACTTCATGTGCACCGTTTTAACCATATGTATCGTTTCTAACATACTTAATATACTTACAATTATTAGACTTGCTATCAATAAAAGAAAGAATTAATGATCACCTTCGTAACACAGAAAACAAATATGTGGTGCCCAGTTTTGGAGAAGTAAACCATGGGATCGTGGGTTCGAACCCAGATCGAGTCAAACCAATGAGTTAAAAATTAATACTTGTTGCTTCCTAGCCAGGCAGGCTCAGTGTCAGGATAATGTGACTGGGTGGGATATCAGGTCATGGTGCTGATGGCCTGGTCTCCCAGTGGGGAAGTACTATAAAGTTGCCATGAGTGTGCACTGTCACAAGTCGGTACCCGTCATAATATGATCTTAGATATTGCTAGGATGTAGAACAACAACAAACAACAGAATAAACCACTAACACAGGAAGCAGACTGCAGCGTCTATGACAATGACAATGATTTCACTTTTACTCTGTGGACCCCTCACAGGGTATGAGAATAACAATATAACAACACAGCAAATTAATCAAATCGCAACTCAAAATGGCAAAATTCAAGAATTTCATTTAGAAATATACGTATCAATATAGATCATATCCTAACTAAACAAGGCTTATTTGTTATGGCTGCATTCAACTAGTACCATTATATGTTTTAAAACGCGAATAATTAGTAACCACTAGTTCGGTTATTTAGGTGCAGAAGCATAACAACTACCCATGTGTGTTTACAATACTCAAATAGCAGACACCTGTTTACATTTTAATGTAATATATATATATATATATATATATGCAATATATATAAATGCAGCTGAAGCCTGTCATGAGCTAGTCCCCAGTGACTGCACCTCAATTCATCACAACACTCACTACACACAGAAGCTGCACCCCACCAGTACCAGAGCCACGCCCCCGGCCGATACCCAATCTGGCTACACCTACCACCCGATGACCCCGAACCCTCATAAGGTACCTGACTCCCATACCTGCCTGCCATCTGCCCCATTACTGCCACCAACCTCCTCGGCCGGGCTAACCCAATCAACACGGCTAGGCCGTTACCGCTTCTCTCCTCTCATAACCCTTACAGGAAGTGCCGCAGAGTTGGCTTCAAACAAGGGAGCAGCGTATACTGTGCGCTGGCGATAAGTGTGCACCGCCAGCACATAGAATGGGCATTACAGCATATATATATATATATATATATATATATGTGATATAGAGTAAAACCTCTATAATTTGACCTATTATTTCAGCGCCGGCACATAGAATGGGAATCACAGCATATATATATATATATATATATATATATATATAGGTGTTACTGTATATCCGAGCGTATGGAGTGTGCGGCCCCCGCACAGGGTGGGTGGGGGTGGCGTAGAGGATGCTGGGAGACACCCCCCTCCCCCCACCACCACAACAGGGGGTGGGGGCCAATACACTGGAGACCTTTTTACATGTGATAAAGTGACTTCATGGAGGACTCTGACTGTGAACTCAGTGACCATAGGGCCGCTCTGGCCATCCTCTCCAGGATTTCGAAGTCACCCTTGAACACACTTGCTCGCTTCTACCGCACAAATGCAAATATCATCAATGTTGTTGGTCACCCAGACCCTGACACCGAGGACTAGCAGGCCCCACTTTGTCCCCTTACCTGACTTGACACCACTACCAACTAACCACTAATTTTCACTAACAACTAACAGGTAACACCACCCACTGCCTAATTAATCCCATCCTCACTTCACTCCTTGGCCAGACTTATTGTGCATACTGGTGAATCTGGAGGGACTGAAGTTTGGATCCTGGTTGAATCAAATCAATGACTTATAAAATAGGTACCTGTTGCTGCTTGGCACTTGGCATTATGAAGGCAGGACAGGGACTGGAAACAGAGTGTCAGGATAATGTGACTGAGTGGGACATTAGGTCATGGTGCTGGTGGTCTGATTTCCCAGAGGGGCAGCACTATAAAGTTGCCATGTCAGCGTGCTGTCATAAGTCAGTGCACGTCCTGGTATGGCCTAAGGTCTTACTGGGGTGTAAAACTACACCAACCACCCACCTTCCCCGGCCCTCTCCGAGGACTGTCGTTGGGCTCTTAGGCTCCCTTTTTCCTTCCTCCTTCCCCTCCCTCCACCAATTTCTCTGATCACTACCCATCAGAAGCCAACTGTCGACCACATGGGAGCACTTTCAGTGGTGCCCATACGGTGCTGCAGATTTGCAGCCTTCACCACACCAATGCAACTGAAAACTCCCCAAAAACAACAAACATGCGATAAGGATCCATATATATATTATCACAGTTCCAGGCGTAACAAGCCTTCTGAGCAAAGTTACCAGGGGAACACTTACGCCCACTGTAATTCCGGACTTCTGCACCTTCCTGTTATGAGGGCTGTAATGTTCGATACTCTCATCCTGATGGGCTTTTTGAGAAGGCCGCAAACCCCACGCTCTCAGCTAGCTTGCGGATTGCTAATACATGGTCAAGTTGGACAATGTCTTTATAATGATCCTCCCTCGCCCTAGTAGAGATAAAACTCATGTGCTGAATAAATGACCTATAGTCTGCTATTATTTGGCATGGAATGTCAAGGCACCAAAGGCATGAAGCCTTTATAAGTTCATGCGCATTCATTTTCTGAACGTCCTTCCCC
This sequence comes from Branchipolynoe longqiensis, assembly GCA_030323885.1. Lineage (NCBI taxonomy): Eukaryota > Metazoa > Annelida > Polychaeta > Phyllodocida > Polynoidae > Branchipolynoe > Branchipolynoe longqiensis. The sequence goes on from CM059191.1 coordinate 40,616,633, forward strand.
TGCGCGTATTCCCTTCGAGACCACTTACTTCTGCGACGTCTGGATGAGCTGCCATCGCTGCTTGATCTCAATGAATGTCTCCTCCTCCTACTCGACCCTCTCGAGCGTCGACATGATCATCCAAACGTCGAATGTCCATCGTCGTGTTCGCTCTCCTGGGTGTTTCTGTCATCCAGTTGTCATCGTCTGTGTGTAGTCGATCGTCAATGGAGGCATGCAGGTTTCCCGCCACATCTGCACACCGTTGTCTGCCATCTTGTTTAACAGTCGTCCGGCGCCTTGTCCGTAGTCTCTCTCGCTCTGCCGTTAAATCGTCCAACTCCTCCTCCAGGGCCGATACCCTCATCTCTGCCTTGAGAGTGTCGATCCCCTCCCTCACCATCTTCTCCCGCTCCTCTAGCGATAGAACGGCCCTAGCGGAAGCCGTCGAATCCATTTTGCTGCTTTCCTCACGATTACCTACCGATCTCGATGTTTTCGCGGATGCTGTGCTGCAAGTGTGTCGATACTCTTCCTCCCACACAATCCTTGGTCATGGTTCTCATGTGGCGCGCCACACTCACTGCAGTAACCTGTGTCGATTGGCATGGCCTCCCTGCATCGATCAATGCATACTGAGACCCACTCCTTACATTTCACAATATGTATATGATTCACGCTTTCCAAACATCTGTAGATATATATATATATCAGGCTTTGCAACAGAGTAGGGGACACTTATATGTATGCGTCTATGTGTGCTTCTCGTAGTAGAATCCCGGCTCAGTCATGACCATTTAGTTTCAAATCAGCGGCATTGCCTCGCGCCTCGATCGGTCCGTACTAATGGCCCTGTCACACTACGACGTAACGACATCGACGTAGGGAGAACGTGAAGAACGTTGAACTTCTCGGCATAGTATGCAAATTTGGGCACAAGTTGAACGTGGATGCAGCATAGTGGACGAGAGCGTAACGTCGGTAAAGCGTAGTGATACCGTCATTCAACGAGAGAGGTCAATGTAATGACGCTCACAGAATGTTATGAATGTTATTCCATCGCCAGAAGAACGTTACGTGATGTTAGCTATGTCATGAGACGTTGAACGTACGTTGAATGCACGATCTCCTGACGTTCTTCTGACGTTCTCCTGACGTTCTCCTGACGTTCTCCTGACTTTCGCATTACGCCGCATGGACGTTTCCACCGGTTTTAATGTGGGTCAATGAGTGGAACATAGTGAGGAACGTTGGCCTAATGTCCGTTTAACGGCATTGACATTCGCTGAACGTGAACAGAACGTACGGCGAACGTAAACCCTTACGTTCGACCTACGTCAAAACTTTTGAACATGTCCAAAACATTGACGTAACTCGACGTAACACGATGTAATGTGATGTACCTCGACGTCAGTCTAACGTCATTATGACCTCATCATAACGTAATCCAAAATACATCAATGTAATGACGAAATATCACCACGTTAGGCTCACGTTCGCTCATTACGTCATAGTGTGACAGGGGTATAAGCCCTGCACTGCAGTGCCACTAGGGTCCCGATCCGTTCAGTTTGAAATCGCGTAGAGAAGTGACTGACCAGCCGAGTGTCATGAGGAAACACACGCTGGTGGCACTAGCGTAGGCAACCCGGGGCAAAATCGGGCAGGTCAGCGAATAACGTAATGGAAAATAATAATAATAATAAAGGAATGCCTGACCTATTTATATCCGCATAATTAATTATACATCCTATAATAATTAATATACAGTAAGACCTCTCTAATTCGACCGGCCATGAGATCTACTTTAAATGGTGCATTTAGGGAGGTGGTCGGTTTAGGGAATTTTTGCATTGTTATGATGGTATTGTGTGGACGATAGTTTGTGACCCAAATAAAGCCATCGATATATGAGATTGGTCGATCTGAGGAGGTGGTCAGTTAGAACATCTAAAGTCATATCAGGATGGTTACCGACTTTTGACAGTGCAAATTCATGGTCACTTTATAGTGCTGCCCCACTGGTAGACCACAACCTGATATTGCATTATCCTGACACTGAGCCAACCAGTCCTTGCTCTAGCCAAATAATGCCAAGTGCCTGGCTAGGAAGCGACAAGTATCAATTTCTAAGTCATTGGATTGACTCGACCAGGGTCCAAACCCGTGGTTTTGAAGCACACGATCTACCAAATCGGGACATGGACTATCAACTCATTCGGCCATCCCGCCTAGATATATATATTTCATTCACAGGAATGAAATGGCTTGAACAAATTTAGCTGACTCTCCAATGAAGCAACACCCCACCAGTCCCTCTCCCCTCTGCCAGCACCCTCTGCCTCCTCGCTAGCCCCATTCACGCTTTATCCCACTCAATCACCCCCCCCCCCCCCGCCCTTCCTCCGCCCCCCAGCCCCGCCCCCCGCTCCCCTTCCTCCCACCCACTCCGCATCACCCACACTTTACATCAGACAGATCACCTAAAATCCGCACCCGCACCTCTCACACTCGCACTTGAGTGACTCCGGGGTTTCACCCACTAGGTGTCGCTCGCGGCGTGCCGAGGACTTCCGGTCCGTGACGTGGACGTCGGCGTCCGGTGACTAGAGTTTCCCCCCACCCCCTCCCGCCCTCCTTTAGCACAACGGCAGACCCGGTCCGGTCAATGCCGGCGGGGCCCCACAGGCCCTAATCCCGGGGGCGCCGGGCGATAATGCAGTGTTTGCCCGGCGTTGTTGTCTTGGAGAGGCGGTCACACAGGCACGGCATTGTTAACACTGTGCCGCACTGACCCCCCCCCCCCCCCCCCCCGCCCACCTCACGCCACCCCCCCCCCACCCCCCCCCCCCCACCCCAGACACACACACTCATCCATCACACACATCGCCGTATATAAATATGCTGTACCAGACGGGATGGCCGAATGACTTGAGCGTCCGTCTCCGGTGTTGGTATATCGTGGGATTCGAAACCACGGGTTCGAACAGTGTCAAGTCAAACTAATAACTTCACAATTGATACTTGTTGGTTCCTAACCAGGTAATCAACATTATTAGGATACATTGAGGATTGGTTGGCTCAGCTTAGGATAATGTGACTTAGTCATAAGAGTAGAACAAATCAAATATATATATACCATTTGTGTTGTTGTTGTTTTACGTCCTAGCAACATCTAAGGTCATATCATACCAAGACAATCCAGAAAAACTAACATAGACTACTAACCATACTAAGCAACCACTTACCTGCTACTGTAATAGTACAGGCAATCAAACACCTTATCAGCTACTACTGTGTGATAAGATAACTCCACCCCTACAGCTGGCCAGCATTGAAAAGAAGCCCAATAACTCAAGCTTATATGCTATGGACAGTATAAACACAGCCTCAATACAACAAAGAAATCATGCTGGTCCTGGTGCCCTGGTATCCCAGTGGAGTAGCAACTATAAAGGTGTCATGAGTGTGCAGTGTCACAATTCGGTACCTGTCCTGATAGGACCTTATATGTTAGCAGGACATAAAGCTCCAACAACCAACCAAGCAACCATCAATACGCTGTGCCTGTCTTGATATGACCTTAGATGTTGCCAGGACATAAAGCTCCAACAACCAACCAACCAACTAACGATCAATACACTGTGCCTACCTTGATATGACCTTAGATGTTACCAGGATGTACAGCTCCAACAACCAACCAAGGAACCATCAATATGTTGTGCCTGTCCTGATACAACCTTAGATGTTACCAGGATGTAAAGCTCCAACAACAAACCAACCAACCAACCAACCAACCGTCAACACGCTGTGCCTATCCTGATACGACCTTAGATGTTACCAGGACATAAAGCTCCAACAACCAACCAACCATCATTATGTTGTGCTTGTCCTGATACGACCTTAGATGTTATCAGGACGTAAAGCTCCAACAATCAACCAACCAACCATCAACACGCTGTGCCTATCCTGATATGACCTTAGATGTTACCAGGACGTAAAGCTCCAACAACCAACCAAGCAACCATCAATACACTGTGCCTGTCTTGATATGACCTTAGATGTTACCAGAACATGAAGCTCCAACAACCAACCAACCATCATTATGTTGTGCCTGTCCTGATACGACCTTATATGTTACCAGGACGTAAAGCTCCAACAACCAACCAAGCAACGATCAACACGCTGTGCCTGTCCTGATACAACCTTAGATGTTACCAGGATGTAAAGCTCCAACAACCAACCAAGCAACCATCAACACGCTGTGCCTGTCCTGATACAACCTTAGATGTTACCAGGATGTAAAGCTCCAACAACCAACCAAGCAACCATCAACACGCTGTGCCTGTCCTGATACAACCTTAGATGTTACCAGGATGTAAAGCTCCAACAACCAACTAACCAACCATCAACACGCTATGCCTGTCCTGATACAACCTTAGATGTTACCAGGATGTAAAGCTCCAACAACCAACCAAGCAACGATCAACACGCAGTGCCTGTCCTGATACGACCTTAGATGTTACCAGGATGTAAAGCTCCAACAACCAACTAACCAACCATCAACACGCTGTGCCTGTCCTGATACGACCTTATATGTTACCAGGACGTAAAGCTCCAACAACCAACCAAGCAACCATCAACACGCTGTGCCTATCCTGATACGACCTTAGATGTTACCAGGACGTAAAGCTCCAACAACCAACCAAGCAAGTCCCTTTCTCCGCCGCTCAAGGGCTCACTCTATCAGGGTAATCTCGGGGCGCAATCTCACGCAATCTCACGCACTGTATAAGCCATTATACAAGTATAATAAGCCGGAAGATTCATCTACTCCCCCAGCCACTAAGTCATCGGCTGGTCACCTACTCATTTGGTAATCTACTGGTTCCTCATGACCTGAGCACATGGCGCCACCTACTCGCCCACGCCTCAGAGCCCCTGCATTCACTCACTGTACCACTGAATTTGGTATATGTCAGTGTCTAAGGCATGTGTGTATGTGTTTATATGTGTGTGTCTGTGTACATGTGTATGTGTGTATATGTGGCTATGTATATATGTTCATGTGTGCATGTGTGTATGTGTACGTGCATATGTGCATGCCTGTATGTGTACGCACATCCATGTGTATGCCTGCATGCATGTATGTGTAGGCATATGTGTATGAATGTTTGTATGTGTGTGTGTATGTGTATGCATCCATGTCTGTCGATATGTGTGTATGCGTGTATATGTGTAGATATGTGTGCATGTATGTACATTGGTGTATGTTTGGTGAAAGGGTTAGTTGATGTGCATTTAATGAATTGATAGGGCTAGGATATTATTAGCAAAGTGTTATCATTAGTTGCTAGTAAGCTTTGATAATATAGCTGGCGCGCTATGCTCATTAGGATTTCAATTTGTTTATTTATACATAATTTCTTTAATGACGCCTCTAGAGCACATTAACTTTTATCATCAGCTATTGCATTAAAAGATATGGTCATTCTAACATATTTAAATGACGGAAACCCATCACCGCCACATAGGCTATTCTTTCTGATAAGCAGCAAAGGGTCGTTGATATGCCTTTCCCACAGATAGGAACACACATACCACATCCTTTGAAGAACCAGTTGTGGACCACTGGTTCGAATGGAAAATAACCCAAACTGCAAATGGTTCCACTGAGAGAGCGAGATCGATACGATGAACAACAGCTTCACATCTGAACAATCTAGCGCCTGAGCTACGTCCACTCCTCTACTCATTACGAATGGAAGTGTTGAGGGGTACTGGGATGGTTAGGAGATTTCGAAATGTAGAGATCGATGAATTCATGACACAACACTATGGGCAATCAGATCCATAAGAAAAGATTGTTAAGCAGAGAAGTTTGGCATTGACCTTGACCTTACGCAGTCGAACATTATGAAGTCGATGCAGACACTCACCTGAAACCGAAAGCAAAAGCAATAAATAAATCATCACATTACAAATTCCATGAGGGAAAAGGAGCAAAGATTGTTTCATGCACGTAATGATTTGGTTTTGGTGATGTGAACTGCTTGTGTCGGGCTGAATTAACTCTGGTGGGATCGACCATCCGTAATGGTATGCATAGCATTCAAAATAGGGGAAGAAGGATTAAACCCCATTAGTCGACTGATTTAATTTTAAAATTACACTCTCTTCTTTTGGTCAGAACGCGTTTCCATAATGAGCAGCATAATGTAAAGGACGCCCCGTTATTCATCATCATAGGCCAAGGAAATTGGATCCCTTATTAATTATAAAGTTAGGTTCGGATAAGCAATTAGCGTCACAACCTGATATTTGCTTTGGCTCTTGATTCCCATGAGTGTATTCATGGGAAAGTCCTGCCGCAAATAGTGGGTTGCTGCGTTTGGAATGATTACATTCCACACTCTATGACTTATAATACTTCCAATCCCGATTGTACCAGTAGTTGAGGGACCATCCAACATTGTCGCAATATTCAGGAAAACATTTAATTTGGGGTACATTAGTTGATTAATCCGGGGAAATTTCAATTGTGGACGATTGGTCTTCCTCATTCCACTGCTCCTTGCCCTATCCTAATAATGCCGAGCACCAGGCTGGGAACCGACAAGTCTCAATTTTTAAGTAATTGTGTAAAGACTAGGTCTCCAGTTTTGTTGAATGGCTAACGCTCGAATCTGTGGTTGTGTAGGCAGGCTATAGTGAAATCAATACAGACAAAGAGAAAGGAAGAGTATAAAGTGTAAAGGAAGAAAGACAGTCAAGCCCTCTGGTTTATTATTTATATGGTACATGGGTTCATTGTAGAGTATCACCCCACCCTTTTCCCCCAATGGGAAACAAGCATTATTGGCCCTACCAATAGGGATCCAGCATTCCTGGTCCCCGTGGCTACCATTGGTTTGCCCACCACCACCAAGCTGGTTGGCCTCCATGGCCACCACCAACCTTGACCCTGAGTGTGGTGATCCTAGCCAGCAGAGGGGGGGGGGGGGTATACCCTGAGTTCCCCTTACACACAGCACTGCCAGCACCACTATGTCTATTTGCATCCCACTCAGGCACCACCAGCACCTACATATATACATACATGCGCTTGGTAACGTATACCTAATCAGTAATAGAATATTTCCATTCCCCGATGCTGTAAATCGGAATATTTTACAATTAGTTTGACTCGATCAGGGTTTGAACCCACGATCTACTAACACTGGAGACGGACGCTCTAACTCATTCGGCCATCCCGTCCATCCTACTAGGCCTTCATGAATACTGCTTTAGAAATCCATAAGTGGTTTTAATTCATATATATATATTTGTGAGTGTGTGGCAGGATCATATGGACTTTCAAACTTAGAATGTTCACCACTCTTTTGAGAGTTGCTACTCTCGGGTAAATAGAACATCAGTAGGAAGATTGCTAACCAAAACTGGAATGCGGCTATGTTGACTTCAAGCCCTTCCAAATTTCCACTCCTTACACTCAACTTCCTCTTCAGTCCTTCACAGCTTCTGAATTTGCCTTTAAATATGTGTATTTTACACCGCTATCCTGGTATTCAATATGACTAGGATAATGAATGTGTATGTTTGTTCACTAACTATCAGAGAAAATGTAACTGAGTAGTATATCGGGTCATACTGCCTGCAGCATGGTCTCCTTGCAAGGTAACACTGTATAGTTATCATCAGTGTGTGCTATATTAAACATATGTAACCTGTCATGACATGACCTGATATGTTGCTAGGAGTTAAACATTTCTGGGGTTAATCTAGCTTGGCATCAGTACAACTGAGAAGCTGTCTCTTGAATTGGTATTGCAAATAAAATAAACGTATTTAAAGTTTATTTCATTTAATTATTTTATTCATCATTTATGTTCATCTACCATTGTGCAAAGCCTTGCAGTGATCTGGTTTTTTTTGGGGGGGGGGGAGTTTCTTTTTCAAATTCAGTCAAATTAACTTTCTGAATCACTAGCCATTTCTGTCGAACTTTTTGTCTAGTTTCCTTTAGCAGTTTAGAATACCATCCAAAGAACACTGCGACTATACTCTTCTAAATTACGACACTATTTTTCCTCAGCCTTCTCGCAGGCTCATTAGGGAGCTTGAATCGCCTCATTTTCAAAAGTACTGTGATTATTTGACTACATGTGTTCTTTTCTGATCAAAATCTAAAACCAATCATCATGTGTGTTTTTAGTTCCTGTGAGGCCTACCTCATACTACCCGACAGTCGGTCGGGAGAAAGATACTGATTTGTTAAAGTTGCATAGTTTGATGGTTTTTAGTTTCTCTAATTTTCTGAGGAAAACACATTATGTTGATCATTATAATCTACCTTCCTTTAGTTTGACATGAGCCTGATTTTAAATGGCTAACTTTTGAGCTATTTGAAGTGCGAACTAGCTAAATTAATTTTGCCAAGATTGCCAAGACAGGTTCTATTAAAGTGACTTAGTATTCACTTATTATGTGATGACAAATTGTAAAATTTTCCGATATTATGAGATATGGGATATATGAACTCTTCTATAATAAATTGCAACTTGCCTATAAAATGGTAAATCGTATATAAAACCAAAGGCATATGAGGGATATGTGGAGTTGGTGTTCTATTACTCATAAAGGATAGAAATTGTATAGTAAAATAGTATAGAGAGAGAGGGTCACTTCTTAGGTGGGACAGTCTTTGAGAAGTTGCCTCACATACCCCCTCCCCTCAAGAGTTATTTATGGATCCCTGCCCCAGATACAGACCTAACCATGCCTTGGTAACATGGATATTGAACCCTCATTGGTGGATAGAGAAATGCTTGTTAGGGATTGGAAGATTGGATCATGTGATCACCACCATCTTGTTCTGGAAACTATAAAAGTAATAAATGAGAGAGCCTCACTCTCCTACATTTCACACTTTATCTACTTTCCTTCCTTGCCTGTAGTGATTTCGTATTAGCCTGTCCACACCACTCAAACCGCCAGCCGTCGACTTTACAAAATGTTTAATAAGTACACCGGTAGCTACGTTAAATATGTACAAGCAAATCTGGATAATTGTTTTGGTTTTGAAAATTAGTTTTCATCGGACTATGCAGCTTTAACGATCGATGTCCACTGATCAGGTTTAAATGTGTGATTCCTAGAACTTTCTCCTTTAAGACACTTCTTACTTTCAGACTAAATTGTTGATATCTCTACCGTTCCCAATCCTGCTCCCTTTAAATCAGCATTCTCCCATGAAAGTATCACATTTCCAAAAACCAAAACACCTAACTACATTTGATCCTACTTATCTTTTGCATATCACCTCGATGGATAAAGGATTCACCCGGTACTCGCAGTACACTGGTGAATACCAACCCTATATAAAAACGGTCGAAAAAGCGGGTTAATGAAATGAGAGCCTAATTTCACAATCTAAGAAGCAACATTTATTCTATACATATGTCTTATTGATAGCCGCTACCTTTGAGTTGAAAAATATCATATAATATCTAGTTTAATCAGATTTAAAAGTGAAATCGATGGCGTTCTCTGGCCGCCATCTTGTCTTTTTGCATTCTCTCTCATTCACCAACTCTCTTCTGATATAAGTAACCATTTGACACTGGTGCCAGGCCTTCTACTTCTTGTTCCATACTAACGCTATTTTTGCCCGTATTTATATAAGGCTGGTCTTCAGCTGTGTACTACAAGTACCAGGTGAATCTTTTATCTAGGTAATGGGTTGTCTAAAGTAACCACGGTTATAAAATTACTATGGGTAGAGTATAATCTAATTGCATAATCCAATGAAATCAACAGATTTCTTTAAGCCAAAGCCTTCTTGTGGATTTGATTGTAAATATAAAGTGTTCAGGCGCAAAACCCTGTAAACGCCAATCCGAAAATTGAATGAAAATAAAAGAATTTCACTAATTTCACTTTTCTTGTGATCATGGAGCAATGAATAAAAAGAGGAATGTAAAACAACGAACCATTTGAATGTTTGATTACAATGTTAATCAAAATCTTTCAATCGCCATATCCAAGTAACAGAATTTCACTAATTTCACTTTTCTTGTGATGGAGTGATCATGGAGCAATGAAGAAAAATAGGAATGTAAAACAATGAAACATTTGAATGTTTGACTACAATATTAATCTAAATTGTTAGATCGTCATATTCAAATTAAATACTGGTGCACAATTTAAGCAACTACTGGTCCATAGAAGAAACAGTAACTCTATTAAATAGAACCAAGCACAGCTGAATCCTATAATGGCCAGCATTTATTTTGAGATGGACACTAAACTTATCCTATACATTTGGATTTAATATATATATAGGTATATATACACAGAGCCCACTCTTAACGTTTTAGGATAGAAATTGCTCCAAACTGAAAATCATGACCTAATAGAAATCGATCTAATATAATGTTTGAGCCTGTGATACAGGCGTGATGCGAGTGTCAGGCTAGAAAGACGTAGCCAGGTGGCGCCACCAGGCGAGGCAGAAGGCCTGACCAGTAGATGACTGGAGGAGTGTTAGTTATTATGGAACAAAAGTAGAGTTTCAGACAAGATCAAGTGAGGAAATAGATAATCGGTTGCCAGATAATTAGAATTGTATCATTGCTTACACAGCGCATATACATATATATATATAGTATATATATATATTTAAATGACACACATTGAAAAAAAACCAGTGGATTGTGTATGTTACATAGTAACATTTATAATCTACAATACGACGAATGTAACTATAGCATTGCTACCCAGCTCAAGCCGATGTAACTAAGGAAGATAGGCCGACCTCACGTCAAACAATGCTACTGCTGTCACGTCCATCTCCCATTCTCGAAAGTCGTTCAAGTTAACTTTAAGCTTAGGCCTTATAAGGTGCGCTACACATGTGGGAAAAAGACTCAAACCTCAACAAGACATCCTCATCAAGAAGAACCACCACCATCGACATGCCATGCTACCACTGCCGACATGAAAGGAAAAAGACAAGATGTCTGCTCGCTCTGGAACGCCTGGTGATGAATCACTGTTAAACAGCATTAAGAAGCTCATCACTGACCAGTTTTCCACTATGACTGATGATTTCGGGAAAATACTGTCTCGCTTCGAACATATCGCTCAAGCTAAGTCGACCGACTTTAAATGGTCCATTTAGATAGGTGGTCGGTTTAGGGAGGTTCTTTGTATCGTTACAATGGCACTGCATGGGCAATCGTTTGGGACCTAAATAAAGCAACCGATATAGGGGAGTGGTCGAACTGTGAATGTGGTCGAGAGGTTTTACTCTATATTTGTTTAAATGGTACGCATTCAAAAAGCAGTAGATTATGCAAGTTGAAACAAACAAAACTCAAGATTTAGGTGAGAACCTGACTGGAGATCGCCCATAAGCACCGATACCTAAAACTGACGTACCCTCATGTCTGCAGCAATCTATTCACTCAACACCCAGAGAGCTGGGAACAATACTGAGGTAATGACTTTCTCATTAAGACTCATCACGGAAATTCCTCATGTCATGTCTTCGCAATCGGTAATTCCGAGTAGGTGGGGGCGGAAGGGGTGTGGGTGTGTGGGTGTGTTGGTGTGTGGGTGTGTTGGTGTGTGGGTGTGTTGGTGTGTGGGTGTGTGGGTGTGTGGGTGTGTGGGTGTGTGGGTGTGTGGGTGTGTGGGTGTGTGGGTGTGTGGGTGTGTGGGTGTGTGGGTGTGTGGGTGTGTGGCTGTGTGGGTGTGTGGGTGTGTGGGTGTGTGGGTCTGGCAATATGCCCAATATTTCCCTTTTCATCGGCCCAACAAAGCCACATTTCTTACCATTCTGTGACTAGTGTGCTAACAGTTACACTACGGAGGTTCCTTGATGCAATCACCCTTTCCATTCCTACCTACCTATGTGGCTCCATTTGGCTCCGATGCCAATGCAGATTATTACACACAGTAAGCGAAACTTGTGTGTTTTCACCAACGGTCCTTAAGTGCATGCTTCCATAGCGTGGCTCATGAACAAAGCGCATTGTGCTCTCATGTAAGAATGACCACCCATATATCGCAAAGCAGAACCATGTGCTAGGGACATGTGTCATCATATGCCCTCTGGCTGGTCATGCAACCTCGCATTTGTGGAACACGGCACTGGAACATTTAGAATATTCAACCAAGGATCTGTTGCGCTAACCTTTGCTAAAAAAAAAAAACAGGCACGCGGCCAGCATAGTTGGTTGGTTGTTGGAGTTTTACATCCTGCCAACAGCTAAGCTCATATCAGGATGGGTACTGATTTGCTACAGTGCACACTCATGGTAACTTTATAGTACTGCCCCACTGGGAAATCAGGCTGCCTGCACCAGACCCGATATCCCACTTAGTCAAATTATCCTAACACTGACCTAACCAGTCATTGCCCTATCCTATTAATACTGAGCGCCAGCCTAGGAAGTGACAAGTATCAATTTTAAAGTCATTACTTTGACTCGACCGGGACCCAAACTCCCGACCTTCCGCATTGCTTTGTGAACAAATCTCAGTATTAGCGGTTCAGTGATTCAGGAGTGGTTTAGGCAGAACAGATGAAACACAACTTGGCAACCTTGTGTGGAGTATTTGCTGTTGGAATAGAAAGTCTGGGCTCTGCCCCTAGTAGTAGTAGTGTTTGCTACATTACGTGTGCACAGGCCCTAAACCACCCCAACAGAGTCAACAGCTCATAGCGAAGCTAGATTTATGAGGGCCGTGCCTGGGATGCGCTCCTAAATCAACTGCACCTACCATGGTATCAATGTTGAAGTTAGATTTTGGTGAACGCAGTATGTGGGTTGCACTTGATTCAGTTCCGGACACAAGTCACGGAGACTGCAGCCACCATGGTTTCTTGTGTAGCTAGACCAAATAACCGCGTCGCTATAGCGAATCGTGCTATATATGGAGGTATTGAATTATGACGCAGTGTTTAGTGAATTTCCATAATATATCGGATGTACTATCCAGCTTTTCTTGTCACGATTCCATGAGAAGAACGCCAGCCAAAACTACCTACTTTCCAAGTCTGCCTATTGAAAGGGTTTTCACTTTGACTGATTGGTCTGGTCATTGCAATAAATATGTTTCCGGAACTGTTTAAACAGACGCTTTGGACATTGACTGTATCACAAATACCGTCTCAAAGTACATCTTTTATTAAACGCAACAAATTATATGAATTATAACAGCATAACCTATTATAACCCTTCTATATTCCGATATAAAACATCCCTGTAATAGACAATTCCCGCTACCAACCCACCATCTGATGTCAGTGGCAGAATTACCGTTGTGACTAGTAGCTCATGGTTGGATATGAGCTGGGGGAAAAGGTATTGTAGATGGTTTCCACCAGTTAACTTAGACTGTGCTGGCAGTGATAACTTATCATTTTGGTAGCATCTCACTGCACATGTTGCACAGCAAACTTCCACCAAACACCCTTGAATGTGTGTGTGTGTGTGGCCGGGGGGGGGGGGAGGGGGGAAGGGGGCGCGGGGATGGGGGTGGAGTCCATTAGGTGATTAAGTAGGGTACATTCTAAATGCAGAGAGGTAGTCTTCCTCAATCCACTACTGCTTGTCCTAGCCTAGTAATGCCGAATGCCAGGTTAGAGAGCAAGCATTGGTTAATTAAACTCGGTCGGGGTTCGAAAACGGGAATTCGAATCCTAGGACATACCAAAATGGAGGCCGTAGCTCACTTGTTGTTGTTGGTTGTTGTTTTACGTCCTAGCAACATCTAATGTAATATCAGGACGGGTACCGACTTGGTAAAGGGCGCACTATTAGTGACTTTATAGTGCTGTCCCTCTGGGAAATCTGGCCGACGGCACCATAACCCGATATCTTACTCACTCACATTATCCTGACACTGAGCGAACTGTTTCCGTCGCCCACTTCATTCAACGGTCCCCTCTGGTCATTTTAATGAATATATTTCATTGCAGATCCCTCTTCGGCTAAAGGACTGAATATCAGCCAGTTAGTTCCACAGAGCAATTGTTCTAGAGCACTATCTAATTTTGAAATGCAATTGCTATATATCTATCAACAATATGTACACTGTTGGTTGGTTGTTGGAGCTCTGAAGGAACTGGAGTTTTACGTCCTGGCAACATCTAGAGTCATATCATAACATGTTCGAACTTGTGACAGTGTACACTCATTGCAACTTTATAGTGATGCCCCACTAGGAGACCAGGCCACCAACAATTTCCTGATATCCCACTCAGTCACATTGTCCTCACACTGAGTCAACCAGTCCTTGTACTATACTAACAATGCTGAGTGCATGGCTAGGAAGTGACACACATACATTTTGAAGTCATCGGTTTCACTTGACCCGGATTATATGTGGACCATAGCAAGCCATTTGTTCTTCTCCATCTTAGTTGACGACCAACAGCCGACAGAGGTGACAACTTCCGGTCCCAACGGCTTGACTCCCCAGTGAGCGGTTGGCATTATATCAAGGGCAGATGTTGTCGTTAATGCTCGGGCTTATATGGGTCATGTTAATAATATTTAAACCAGACGGGATGGCCAAATGAGTTCAGCATCCGTCCTCCATTTGTGTAGATCGCGGGATTCGAACCTACGGGATCGATCCCTGGTCGAGTCAAACCAATGACTTAAAAATGTATACTTGTCGCTTCCTAATCAGGCACTCAGCATTATTGGGATAGGGAAAGGATTGGTTGGTTCACTGTCAGGATAACATGACTGAGTGGGATATCAGTTCATGCTTCTGTGCAACCTGGTCTCTCAGTGGGGTTGCACTATAAAGTAACCATGAATGTGCATTGTTACAAGTCGGTACGCGTCCTGCTATGACCCTAGGTGTTGCCAGGACGTACAACTCCAACAACCAAACAACCACTAATATCTCATTCTGAGCCCGACACAGCGCTGATGACCAGTGTCTGGAGGGTGAGGTTCTGTTAACTCTTTTGTGCACACGGTGGTAGAGTGCGCAGATATAATGGCACAGGCTGAAATATTCACCAGGAAACATCGGGGAGCAACTCGCTAGATTCCGGGGTTTGATAGTATTGTCCAGAGCAGACCTTATTGCGCGCAGGGCGGGAGGGAGTATCATTGGAGGGGTTGACTGTACGCGTGCGCGGAGGTGACTGTATATATATGAATTGAGTGAAGGCAGGAATATGGAGTGAAATGTGCATGTCGAAGCACTGGCTATGCATGCAGTGTGTAACGAGTGTGTAACGAGTGAATGCATTGGATGAGTAACAATGATAGATTCTGAGTGAAAGGCTGTCTGCATACGGGGTGAATGACTGAATGAAAGAATGAATGCAGTGAATTAATGAATGAATGGAAAGAGGGGTTGTAGATTTGTAGTGGGAATATGGAATAGAGGATATATATATGACGAATTCAGTCGAAAAATCCCATCAACGCCAATCCAAAAATGCAGATTAATTACAAGATTTTTATCTGAAAATAATTTTAATTTCAATTATTTCGACTTTTCTCATGTTGACATGATTATGGAGCAATGAAGAAAAAGTAGGAATGCAAATAAATACATTGTTGAAGGTTTGATTCCAATGTTTATATCAATTTTTGGATAGGCGTTAACGGGGTTTTGTGCCTGAACTCTTCATTTGTGTATTTGTTGTTGTTTTACATCCTAGCAGCAGCCAAGATCATATCAGGACGGGTACTGACTTGTCACAGTGTACTCTCATGGCGACTTTTATAGTGCTGCCCTACGGGAGACCAGGCCACTGGCACCATGACCCGACATCCCACACAGTCACAGTATTCATCGGTTTGACTAGACCCGGAAGCGAACTCCCGACCTTCCGCATGGTAATCCTCCGCTCTACCGAATCGGCCACCGTGTCCGATAAATAGATATGTGTATGTGAAGAGAATGGTTGTATGGTTGTGGAAGGAGATGGCATGGCAAGCTCAGACTGAGCAGATATGTGTAGCATATGTTTGCATAAAGAATGTGTGTCGATGTGCTACGGCGTAGAGGGAGGGCGGCTGTGTGTGTGCAGGGATTGAGCTGGTTTCCCCGTCAGTCCCATAGCTCTTTCCGGCTGGTTTTGTGCTAGACGAAGCGCTATGCACACCACTATGTATATATATGTATATATATATATATACATATATAACCTATAGAGATATGTATATATAAAGCACTTGCTATCCGGACCACACTTCCTCCACACCTCTCTCTATCTCCTCTCCGCTGGCCATGCTCCTCCTTGATATTGTCTGAAAAGAGTTCCAGGAGGAGGGGAGCCTGCCAGCATTTCACTCTTTACTCTTACTCTATCCGTGTCTTTGGCTAGCCGGCTGGTCACCATAGAGCAAATAGACACGGTCCTTTGAATCAACTCTCCTCATTTCTCTTTCCTATACTCTACCCTTTTTTTTTCTCCCAGGCTTACTTCTCCCCCTGATCAAGGGAGTTGTCTGCTTGGGTGGGGCCCTTTACCGTTACATTTTTATCGCTTTGTTCTCGTTGCCGGAACCACTGGACCCATCTTTACCTGCCCTTCATCGAAGACCCTTGCTGCTGTCTGCTGGATACAACTGATGTGCTACCACCGGACTGGAGTAATTCTGGACCACCCCAATGACTCATCATTTAATTGTTGTAAAGACATCCCCCAGCTTCTACAACCATCCCACCAGAAGATTATTCTTCAACCAAAGATTGGGCCGATTTATCGGTGCCTCTCGATAATGCTGCAGTTCTGCAGCCGGTAACCATCGTAAGGTTCCAAACACCCCAGAAGTCAAATATATGAAGAGTTCAGGCGCAAAACAACGTAAACACCAATCCAAAAATGTAATTTAAATAAAATATTTGTACCTGAAATTAATTTTAATTCTCACTAATTCCACTTTTCATATGATCATTTGGTTAAGGAGCAATGAATACAACAGTAGGAATATAACAAAATTTACTTTTTGTAGGTTTGATTCCAATGTTTCTCTCCATTTTTGAATTGGCGCTTACATGGTTTTGCGGCTGAACTCTTGATATACAGAGTTGTGTGTGCATCATTGATGGCCTAACAATGCGCCACTGCACAGATTAAATAGAAAATCTGACAGTGATTATAAATGTTCACGGATTTAGCTGATCGGCAGTATAAATGCGATATGGTGATCTACTGACATGTCATGGGACACAATGAAACATTCCTGGTGAAAACCGGGCGCGGTGTCCGAATCGGTAGAGGGAGATCGGCGTTTGGTTCCCGGTCGAGTCAAATCAATGACTTATAAAATTGATACTTGTCGCTTCCTAGCTTGGCGTCTGGCATTAATAGGATAGGGCAAGGCCTGGCTAAATCAGTGTCAGGATAAGGTGACTGAGTTGGATATTCAGTCATGGGCCCGGCCACCTTATTTCATAGTGGTGCAGCACTGTAAAGTCACCATGAGTGTGCACTGTCACAAGCCAGTACCCATCCTGAAATGATCTCAGATGTTGCCAGGACGTAAAACTTCAAAGCGAACATACGCATGTAAACTCAGTGAAACATATTCATATAAAAAGTCACAAGAAAATAGGAAAATAAATACAGGATCCTCCCCACGAAAGTGGCAATGCTCAGAAACCGGGATTCCACTGAAGCGATTCAACCTTTGTTGCTATAATTATAAGGAAGCTTCTGGACCTTCATGTCCTAGCCACATTTAAGGTCGAAGTCATTATACCTAATGACCACTAACACAGCAAGGTGAAGACATTCAGAGAAATTAGGTATTGTTAACCAAACAATTATCCGATTGTAGAACGAACAAACTCACAGATGTTTGGGGGGATGTGGGAGAATGCTTACAAACAGAGAAAGAATGCATGCAGTAGTTAGCTACATAACAACTGAAAGTGATAAAAAGAACGGGAGTCACAAGACTATTACTGTCTAGTGGCGAAAACAGGTCATTAGACTTAACCGTTATGGGCAGCATAAATACACCATCACAAAAAAAAAAGAAACAAAAAAAAAACGTAGGTCGCAGATGGTCTGGTCAAGGTGGCCGTATCGGTAAGAGTACAGACGTCTCCTGTGAACGGTTCGGAGTGCCAATCCCGGCTGAGTCAAACTGATGACTTACAATATTGGTACATTTCAGTACGTAGTTTGACCCTTGGCATTACTAGGATAGTGTGAGCACTGGGTAGCTCCGGAAATTGCGTCATGGCGCTGGTGTCCTGCTCTCAGAGTGGAGCAGATCTATAAAGTCGCCATGAGTATGAACTGCTACAACTAAGTCGGTGTCCATTACAAGTCGATATCCCTCGTGACATGGCCTCAGATGTTGCCAGGACATCAAATCTCAACAAACAAACATTCATGGAGCAGGAAGCTTTTGAAGCTCAAGGCAAAACGCATATAGAGGGAAACAATTTGCCAAATTCTGGTGACTACTATCACCTCATTATGTTGCCGTTCCATCGAGAGCGCCCTACCGTCGAGATGAAACCTTTGCTGGGAGAATGTTGTGATATATTTATTACGATATATCACGTATACACAAGACTAATGAGAGAGCCATTCGCTCATTCAACTCCCACCAGTGGCAGACATCTGGCTTCAAAGCAGATGCGGCAGAGTCTGGCTGTCACTTACTGGGGACCATGGCTTGGTTGGTTGTGGGAGTTTTACATCCTGGCAACATCTAAGGTCATATCAGGAGAGGTAATGACTTATGACACCTTGTGGTACCAACCCAAGGCATCAGGATGGGGACCGGCTTGTGACAGTGCACACTCATATGGGTTTTATAATGCTGCCCCACTAGGAGCCCAGGCCACCAACACCATGTACTGATATCCCAATCAGTCACATTATGCTGACACTGAGCCAACCAGTCGTTGCCCTATCCTAATAATGCCGAGCACCTGGCTAGGAGGTGATGAGTATAAATTTGTATGCCAATGCATTGACTCGACCGGGGTTCAGACATGTAGGTTCGAATCCCATGATCTAGCAACACGGGAGACAAAGAAGGTTGACAAATTATTAATTATTTTAATAGTAATAATAATAGACAGCTGAAAAGAAAAATGAGCTCGCATTATACCTTCCAATTATGTAGGTAACAACATTCATTTGAGTCCGGAAACTCTTCATCTCTGCACCGGGGTTCGAACCCGTGGGTTCGAATGCCTTGATCTACCAAAACGGGAGACCGACGCCCAACTCATTTGGCTATCCCGTCTGGTCAATGGGAAGCCAACATATTGACGGGCAAGAGTTATTTGGCTCTTCAATCACATCATTGATACATACAGGAGATAAACTTTAAACTTGAAATCAAAGATTAATGACCACTGACACAGCAACGTGAAGACATTCAGAGAAAGTAACTATTGGTAAACAAACAACTATCTGATTGTAGAACAAACAAACTCACAGAGGTTTGGGGCATGTAGTAGAATTCTTACAAACAGAGAAAGAATGCATGCAGTAGATAGCTACACAACAACTGAAAGTGAAAAAAACAAGGGGAACCACAAGACTATTACTGTCTGGCGGCGAAAACAAGTCATTAGATTTAACCGTTTTCGGGAGCATAAATACGCCCATCACAAAAAAACAACCCAAAACCCAATTCTAGGTCAGTTTCTCCCCGACTTCATGTATTTATTCCGTTGCTTGTTTCTGCAACAATTTACATACAGAAATATGAGTATCGGTGTGTTTTCCATAACAGTCGGGAAATGTCGTCCAGAATAGACAGGAACATCGACAGGGCAGCCTTGTCCTGCATAAAATATCGAGGATCAGATAGTTAAAAAAAAGGATGATACTCTTCACTACGTCATGTGGTACGTGGCATTTTCAAGAGTACTGAAGTGGTATCATATGCCCAGGCGAATACCATTTGAACAGGTAGATCTGGGTAGCTGAAATGTCATATAGATAGACAAATTGTCGGCGGTAAGTGAGCAGGATAATGATCAGGCGAGTGGTGGCGCCACCGTGAGAGCTGAAGCCAGTAGGCATGAGCAGTAGATGAATAGTATGAGGCTCAACCACCCGAGTACTGGAGGGTGGATGTTATGAGAGTATATAATTCCCGGTTATTATACTCGTATAATTCGTATACAGCATATATATAGGTGTCCCAATATATCTATATATATATATATATATATATATATATATACATATATATATATATATACATATATATATCAGGAAACCTATATATTCTAATACGTAGGACCCCAGACACATAATGGCAGAATGACAGACTTGTAGGTTCGAGTCCCGCACCAGGCGTAATTAAACAACTTTAACACCACCTCTTCAATTAAACTAAAACCGGACAAGGAATGGCTGGATTATATGACTGAGTGGGATATTAATTCACAATACTAGCGGCATGATATATTTGATTACCGCTATTAAACCACACTCAGTTCCATTGTCATAAGTTTGTAGCCATCCTCACATGGCCTCATTTGTTGCCATTAATCATGATGTTGGCTGCTTGGTGAGACCCAGTGTGGATATTTGCAGTGAGAGCTGCAGTAGCAGTGATATCCATTATGCAATGTGATATCTTGCTTGCCATTACACGCACCTGAGAACCCAGTGTAACTGACACAGTGTCCACATGAGGAGATGCCATTCCCCCATTACCCCACCCCCACCCCCACCCTCCATCCAACCTGCTCTATGGAAACTATCCAGGCAACAACTTCTAATGACAGTATGGCAGCCCACTATCCCGATCGGCCGTTCACATTAAACACACGCCGTACCGCTGGCGAACATTGGGCATTTCAGGGGTACAGTGAGTGGCTGTTAGAGTGTGCAGGGATGGTGGCGTTGCAGAGGCTGCAGCAGGAGATGGCTGGGACAGATTCCATCAGTCCATGGAGCTGAGTGAATGATGAGGGAAATGAGGGATATTCCGGGTTATTATACTTGTATAATTCTTATACAGCATATATATATAATATATTAAGAAGATGGAGGTGCTGTACCAACCCAACTCTACAAGAACGTGAGAGGAGGATATCATGGTTGACGGAAACAAGCTGAACTCTGTTCTGTAATTCACCTACCTCGGAAGCACTATATCAAGTGATGGACGCATTAATGCTGAAATACAGAGGAGGATGGCCAAGGCTAGCGCATCTTTCGGCTGACTATGCCAGAGACTCTGGAACAACCACCATGTGTTCATGTGGGTCAAAGGCAAGATCTACCGTGCAATCGTGCTATCCACCCTAATATACGGAGCCGAGGCCTGGACAGTGTACAGACGACAGGTAAAAAAGCTGCATGCCTTCATGATGCGACATCTGCGTTCGATCATGAGGCTAACCTGGAAGGACAAAGTGACAAATAAGGAAATACTCGAACGGACAGGGCTGCCCTCTATGGAAGATCTTCTAATGAAAAGAATCTCCGGTGGACTGGACACCTCATGAGGATGTCATCAGACAGGCTACGAAAGCAGATCCTCTACTCTCAACTGTCTTCTGGTTACAGAAAGAGAGGGCACCCTCATCTATGCTTCAAGGATACCATCAAGAGATACCTGAAGCGAGAGAGACATTAAGACTGATTCATGGACATCACTCTCAAAGGAGAGAACTAAATGGAGAGCAACAGTCAAGTAATGAAAGCACTCTTTGTCGCATCACGACCGACAGCATGATGATGATGATGGAGCATGATATGAGGTACACACCGCTATAACATCAGTAACTGTTTCATGACTCCAATGCTTTCACCCGGTCACCACAAACACAAACACAAACTGCTGAGACAAAGGGACATACTGTCAAGCCATGATATGGATTGTTTGTTTGTTGTTGTTTTACGTCCTAGCAACATCTAAGGTCATATCAGGACGGGTACTAACTTGTGACAGTGTGCACTCATGGCAACTTTATAGTGCTGCCCCACTGGAAGACCAGGCCACCAGCACCATGACCTGATATCCCACTCAGTCACATTATCCTGACACTGAGCCAATCAGTCCTTGCCCTATCGTAATAATGCCGAGCGCCAGGCTGGGAAGCATCAAGTATAAATTTTTAAGTCATTGGTTTGACTCGACCGGTGTTCGAACCCACGACCCCACGATCTACCAACACAGGAGACGGATGCTCTAACTCATTCGGCCATCCTGTCTCGTTCCATGATATGGATATAGGAAATCATCATCAACCTCATTTGCAACAGAATCGCAAGGACATGATCAACCAACTATTGGCCACTACAATTGGATCAACATGCTGAACCAAGAGAGGTAGTCAATCGTTTATGCTGAGCACTTTCCTGATTGTTTGTGACTGTAAGGGTAAAGTTATCCTCAGGAAAAGTACTTGTTTTGCATATTTCTGCATCTTATTCCATATATTATTCAGGATCTGACCATCCCATCGAGTTGGATCAGTCCTATTTATGAACACAGAAACATTTGAGTCAGCCTCATGAAAACGGGCCAATCGGTGGTCAATTGAAGATGTCGCCATCACAATTCTTAAAAGTGTAGTGCATTTCTTTGTTTCATATTAAATTATCCTAGAAACAAATAAGGTTGTTGTATTTACTCAACCTTTACATTCAGGATAAATTTAAGGACTTTTCAACACCTCTGTCAATGCTAAACTATAATTATACCGATCGACGCCGATATCCAATGATCGACGCCGACAACTTTAGCAGATGTCAGCGTCACAATTCTTAAAGTCTGATGCATTTCATTGTTTTATATTAAATTATCCTAGAAACAAATAAGGTTGTTGTATTTTCTCTACCTTTACATTCAGGGTAAATTTAAGGACTTTCCAACACCTCTGTCAATGCTAAATTATAATTCTCCCAATCGATGCCGACATCCATGCTCGACGCCAACAACTTTCCCCAATTGGCCCCTTTTCGTGAACCTGACCCATATACACTTGCATCATGTGGTCAGAGGGTATGTTCACAATGATGGAAGATGGTAGACTTCCTAGAGGTTGGAAGACAATTACCCTATAAAGGATGTCTAAAAAAACATTGGAGGATTTTCAGGAGAATGACCAGCAGCCTTGCTAGAAACACTGCATAATGGACGAAGTGTGTTCTGCTGTTGACCGGAAGATCACCAACTACACAGACGCCCATTTAGCTCTTAACAATTGATATTGATACTGTCACCTGTTGCTTTGCTGTCTCTACAACCCCATTGTTCATGTGTAGAATTTGGACAATAGTGCTTTCCAATGCATTGTTATTTTATAATAATAATCATTTATGATGTACATAATGTGTATAATAAGTGATGAAAAAAGTTCATTGCAAAATATCATGCATTATTATAATAATCTGCATATAAAGTAGTGCCTTCACATACTGATGTCTGTTTTGTTTGATTCCTAGTGTGGATGTCATGGTACTCAAGGTGTCATAAACAACATTCAGGGATTTTGTGAAATAACTGGCGCATCATTTCAATGATTATGCAAAATCCCTAGACATTTTAGGGATTTCATGAAATCCCTAAGTGAAACAGTGATTTGCCGAAATCCCTGAAAATTTCAGGGATTTCACGAAATCCCTGATTTCACAATCTTACTGTAACACATATACATATACAGACACTCCGATGCAACCTACACAAATCTCCAAGGAGATTCTAGAGGAATGCTTAGCTATATTGAAGAAAGTTTCTTGCCTGAGATATTTCCGAATCTAAAGAAAAAAATTGACAACTGTGGTTAGCTCCTGCTCATTTAGGCATATCAATAACGTTACATATTAATGGTATCAACGCATGTCATGTCTTACATCAAGATGGAAATGAAATACCTTGGTTGACAGGTGAGTTCCCCTCAGTAATGAAGTGGGGTGGGTTTACATCGGGCTGTTTTGTATGACAGCAAACATATATTGGAGCACATCTGGAAGATGCACTGCACTGCGGCAAAGACCCTATAATACTAAGACGGCTCACTCCCTATATCTCCCATGGTAATGTAAATTTGGCAGTGCCACCTTGTGGTGGGTTTGATCAGCCAAGCTACTGGTTGGTGTTTCACATGTAAACACATACAATTATATTATAAATGAGATAGGTAAGTATGAATACACATCAATATGAAATTGCTATGAACAAATACACATCATCATCAGCATTGCCATCAGCACACATCTTTCACATTCATAATATATATTATATACATTTTATACATATAATATAGCAACTGTTTAATCAAGAGAACAGCCAGCACACCAAGTGGTGGGGTTGATCATTTTGATTACACAGTACAGATTGAGTGAGCCGTCTTCGTATTATAGGGTCTTTGACTGGGGGCGCAAAAGTGGGTCAACATGTGTTGGTATATATATATGCTGATATATGTAATATGATCGGCCTGTGTTGGACCGCAGTGACTGGGCGGTATAGGGTAGGGTGGGTGTTGTGTGGGTGTGCGGCAGGGGGTAGGATGGGGTGGGTGTGCGAGGGGGGGGGGGAGGATGGTGTGGTAGTGAAGGGCAGCGAGGGCGTATGCGGGTGTGTGTGGGAGTGGAAGGGTGTGAGGGTGGTGGTGCATGTTTGTGGGAATATGTGGGTGTATGGTGTAGGTTGATCAGTTGGTTGTTGGAATGTTACGTCCTGGCAACATCTAAGGTAATATCAGGACGGGCATGGTGTAGGTGTGCGCGGGTGTCTGGTGTAGGGAGGGGCTGCCTGTGTGTGGTGAGTGGTGACTTGGGGGTGTGAGGGAATGGCTTCAGGAGTGAAAAGGTGTGGAAGTTTGGGTGTATTCGGATGTGGGGGTGCGTCGGAGTGCAGGACGGTTACTGGTACGATAATAGGGTAAGTGGAAAATGTGGGATATGTAGCTGATCTGGGTGATGTGGGTGATGTTATTGATGGTAGTGGCGTGGGTGACGTCGGTTATGTGCGTGATGTTGGTGGTATGTGGGATGTGATTGAGTGATGTTGGTGATGTGGTTGATGTCGGGGATGTGTGTGGTTTTGGTGATGTTGATGATATTAGAGATGTTGGTGATGTTGATGATGTTGATGATGTTGATGATGGTGATTTGTGTGGTGATGGTGATGTTGGTAATGTTGGTGATGTTAGTGATGTCGGTGGTGTTGATGATGTTGGATATGTAGGTGGTGTTGGTGATGTGTGTGGTGTTAGTGATGTATATGATGTTGGTGATGTGTGTGATGTTGGTGATGTGTGTGATGGGTGTGATGTGGGTGATGTTGGTGGTATTATTAATGTTGGTGATGTTGGTGATGCTGGTGATGTTGGTGATGTTGGTGATGTTGGTGATGTTGGTGATGTTGGTGATGTTGGTGATGTTGGTGATGTTTGATATGTAGGTGGTGTTAGTGATGTGTGTGGTGTTAGTGATGTATATGATGTTGGTGATGTGTGTGATGTTGGTGATGTGTGTGATGTTGGTGATGTTGGTGGTATTGTTGATGTTGGTGCTGTTGGTGATGTGGGTAGTGTGGGTGATATTGGTGATGTTGGTGATGTTGGTGATGTTGGTGATGTTGGTGATGTTTGTGATGTTGTTTATATAGGCGATTTAGGTGAGATTTGTGATATGGGTGATATTTGTGATATGGGTGATATTAGTGACATCAGTGATATCGGCGATGTAGAGATTGATTGATCGGTGGTTGCTTTACGATGTGTCGGCAGCATATGCCATATTCAATGTTTGTTTTTGTTCAAACCATCACTTTTACATGTAAAAGCATACAATCAATTTTGTGTCAAAAGACACTCATACATTTGTAAAACTTACAATCATATAGTTTCTGGTCAAGCTAAATAAAATTCTAGATGATAGTATTATTCACTGATGAAATTTGTTTAAAGAGCTATATCAGGTGCGACAAACCTTAAAAAGGCTCAAATGTTTTCTTGTTCTACTTTAGAAAAAGGTCATGCATGCTGTTTGCAGTTTAACATTGTTGGTGCAAGGCCATGAAATCCACACAGTTTAATTAAGTGTGTTTCAATGTCAGTGGGGACTGACATCCAATACATTCAGGGGGAGGGTCCCCCTTGAGCTGAACAAATGTGTCTTAGCCACGAGTGGCCAATATTGCATGTTGTTAAAACAGCCTGGTCGTGCCTCCCTTCCAGGCGACTCTGCGCCAGTCCGTTCAGGGAGGGGGTAATTCTATGGAGTTTGTTGTTTGGGTATTCATCCCATTCGATCTGCCATAGTTTCCAGATGTATTTTTTAATGGTAGGTTTCAGATCAGAGTGGGGAATATGACACTGTTCCAAAGGAGTAGTCAGGGCTCAAGTGGCAGCTTAATCTGCTCTCTCATTTCCTGGGATACCCACATGACTGGGCACCCAACAGAGGTGAATGTCCAATTTTGCTATTTAAAGAGAGTTTAGTTTAATGAGTACTTTAAGTAGTATTGGGTGGTCCAGTTTCCTCTTGTTTAAAGCCTGAAGGCAGGAAAAAGAGTCAGTGAAAATGATGCAGTAAAGGTGGAACTCTGATCTGTAAGATGCATACCTAATTCATGTCTGTGGACAATTGCTACCGCAGAGACTCTGTTGTCTGTCTTTGACCCATCAGTGTAAACAGCTAGGTGGGAACTAAAAGCACTTCGCACATCAATAAAGCTTTCATGATATGAAAGTGGGTGCATTTGGGATTTCTTCGACATGGCCAGCAGGAGAATAATGTTTGGTTTCCTCAGCTGCCAAGAAGGAACATCTGAATATTGTGAGGGTTATATATTATGTAGATTTGCCCCCAGGGACTCCAAATGAGGCTTTATTCTGAGGCCCAATGGCTTTATGTATGTGGGCCTGGCTTCATAGAGGCGTTCATATGGTGGCATACAAATGTACTTATATGCAGGATTTAAAATGTTTCATTTTATTGTTATCACATATTGCATAGACAGTTTGAGCCTTCTACTCTTAAGGGTGGGCTTTTGGCCTTTGATATAGAGGCTCTGGACAGGCGAGGTTCTAAAAGCCCCCAGGACCAGTCGAAGGCCTTGATCATGTACAGTGTCTAACTGTGATATATATGATTTTCTGGCTGAACCATAAACAATACAGCCATAGTCCAATTGTGAACCCATTAATGTTCTATATAATTGGAGCAGGACAGTGTTGTCTGCTCCACACTGTGACTGGGCTAGAACTTTTAAAATGTCCAGTGCCTTAAGGCATCTGGACTTAAAATACTTAATATGAGGGATAAAAGACAATTTGTTGTCAAAGATCACTCCTAAAAACATGGTCTAATTGATGACTTTGATGGGATTATTTCCAATTGTTAAATTAGCATCATGGTGCAAAGTCTGTAAAAGACAAAAGGGCATGCAAACGTGTTTTGATTTGGAAAATCTAAAACCGTTTTCCATTGCCCATGAGGAAAGGCTATTTATGTTTATTTGGAGCTGCCGTTCTATAGTGTTCATATTTTTCATCTTATTTCATCTACATAGAGACTGCAGGATTCAGTACTCTACGGATTTTACTATATTGTTAATTTTAATGCCAAAAAGGCTAACAACTAGAATGCTACCCTGAGGTCCTCCCATCTCTAGGGGAGCATTGGCCCAAACTCTTAAAGTTTCAGTTTGATAACAATTTAGAAATGAAAATGGGCAAGCACCCTCTAAACCCCATATTGAACAAATACTTCAGGATGCCATACTTCCATGTCATGCCAAAAGCCTTTTCAAGGTAAAAAAAATACTGACACGACCTGTTCTTTGTTTATGAAGGCATTTCGACTGAATGACTCCAATTGGACCAAGTGGTCAAGGGTACTCCTGCCCCACCTTAAACCACACTGGAAGTTGGTAAGATGGTGCCCCTACTCCAGGATCCAGATGAGGCGATCATTCATTCAAAAGTTTTACAAAAGGAACTTGTAAGCGCTATCGGGCGGTAGTTCCCGGGCTCATTATAGTCTTTCCCTGGTTTGGGGATCGGAATAATGATGGCCTCCAGCGAGGAGGTTGGGATGACTCCCATGTGCCAGATATTATTAAAAAGGTCCAGAAGCAGTTCAACTGCTAGTGGTGCGAGGTGTTTTAAAAATCGGTGGTGTATTTTATCTGGACCTAGTGCAGTGTTTTGCGCCTTATTGCAGTGTTTTGCATGCTTTAATTCATCTATTCTGAAGAAAGTAGTGCAGTTCTCAGTGTTATTAGATTTGAAATTGATTGAATATTGCTCCAGACGCAACTTCATCAGCGCAAAGGCCGGAAGGCAGTTTTGCATCGATGATGTGGAGAACGTGAGAGATGTGAATGAGGAGGCTGGTGTGGAGGGGGAGGAACGAGTGCAGGTGTCAAGATTTCCATCTGGTAATACTGAACAGGATGTGTGTGTGTGCTTGTGAGAAGGTAGTTGGTGTGTAGAGAAGTGTCGGGGTTGGCCGGGGTCGTGCAGGTAGAATGTAGATGTACTTGTCCGGGGTGTTGGGTGTCGGGGGCGGAGGGTTGGATTGGGGGTTTGGGGGTGGGGGACTCCTGATGAGGTCCAGCAAAGTCACAGGGTCGCCGGGTGAAGGTCGAGGACGTGTGAGTGCATCCGGCCGGCCCCCACCCGGCCAGCCGGTGATCACTCAGCTTCTTATAGGCCTGTCACTGTTACAACGAACCAGGTCCGGTACATAGGCGACTTGCCAGCCGGCCAGATAGGGGAGCTAAGTATATGTGCCGACCCTAGTCAAGCCTCAGTTACATTATATATGTATACATAAAGTGAGCCTGGTTGTTTTAGCATATGTTTATGCATTATCTAGATACTATTATATAAATCTATATTGATTTATTGATTGATTGATGCTTGCATTGCGCCGTGTTGGCAGCATTGGCCATATTCACGGCGAGGTAATCTATATATATTTATAGTTGGACTGAGTGCTGTATGCAAATTTATATATATAAATATATGAAGAGTTCAGGCACAAAATATAGTTTTATTAACGGATTTTTACGTGAAAATAATTTTAATTCTCACTAATTCCACTTTTAATATGATCACATGGTTATGAAGAAATGAACAAAAACAGTAGGAATATAACAAAATAATCTTCTTGGAGGTTTGATTCCAATGTCTATCTCCATTTTTGGATTGACATTTACGTGGTTTTGCGCCTGAACTCTTCATATAT
The DNA here is from genome assembly GCA_030323885.1 of Branchipolynoe longqiensis. Classification (NCBI taxonomy): domain Eukaryota; kingdom Metazoa; phylum Annelida; class Polychaeta; order Phyllodocida; family Polynoidae; genus Branchipolynoe; species Branchipolynoe longqiensis. The sequence continues at coordinate 40,645,803 of CM059191.1, forward strand.
ATATTGTTTGTTGGTTTGTTAGTTCTGGTTTTATGTCCTAGCGTCCGACTCTATCTTTATCTACATGCCGCTTTTCTAGTTTGGGCTCTGTAGATCGAAGTCTACTTGATGACTCTGGGTGGCAGGGGTTGGGTTGGTTGGTTGGTTGTTGGTTGTTAGAGTTTTATGTCCTGGTAACATCTATGGTCATATCAGGACGGGTACCAACTTGTGACAGTGTGCACTCATGGGGACTTTATATTGCTGCCCCACTGGGAGACCAGGCCACCAGCACCATGACCTGATAATCCACTCAGTCACATTATCCTGACACTGAACCAACCAGTCCTTGCCCTATCCTAATAATGCCGAGCGCCAGGCTAGGAAGCAACAAGTATCAATTTGACTCAACCACGGTTCGAACCTACAATTCCATGGTCTACAAACATGGGAGACAGACTCTCTAACTCATTCAGCCATCCCGTCTGGTATATATATATATATATATATATATATATGTATAAATATACAGATGAACCTCGATCCAATGGACACCGATGCAACGGATTCCGGATCCAACGGACACAATCCGCTAGCCAGCCGTGTATACTCCCACCCCTCACCCACCAACATCCACACCCGTATACTCCCACACCGCACACATCCACACCCGTATATCATCTAAGGTCATATTAGGATGGGTACCGACTTGTGACAGTGCGCACTCATGGCGAATCTATAGTACTGCCCCACTGGAAGATCAGGCCGCCAGCACCATGACATGATATCCCACTCAGTTACATTATCCTGAAACTGAGCCAACCAGTCCTTACCCTATCCTAATAATGCCAAGCGCCAGCCTAGGAAGCAACAAGTATCAATTTTTAAGTCATTGGTTTGACTCGACCGGGGTTCGAACCCACGACCCCACGATCTACCAACACGGGAGACGGACACTCTAACTGCTCCCCCCCCCCCTATTAGTCCGTTGGATCGAGGTTCATCTGTATATATATAAAGCTTTCAAGCGAGTGGAGTGCTGGTACCCGCCGGGTTCATCTATTTTTCTTAGCAATCCTTAGGTATCACCATGCATTCTTGTAAAAATCAAACCTTAGCCACTCTTCTAAGACCTGACCGCTTGCCTATTGCACGGCCTTACTGTCCACTGGAACAGCCCAAATGGGATAGGTGAATGGGTTGAGCGTCCGTCTCCCGTTTTGGCAGATCATTGGATTCGAACCCAAGGGTTCGAACCCTGGTTGAGTAAAGCCTATGAGTTAAACAAATTATACTTGGCACTGCATAGCCAGGCGCTCAGCATTATTAGGATAGGACAAGGATTGGTTGGCTGAGTCTCAGAATAATGTGACTGAATGGGATATCAGGTTATGTTGCTTACAGCCTAGTCTCCCAGTGGAGCAGTGCTATGAAGTCACCATGAGTGCGCACTGTAACAAGTCCGTACCCACACTGATATGACCTTAGATATTGCCGGGACGTAAAACTCCAACAACCACCCAACCATCCTATCCACTGGAACAGTACACTAATCAACATTGGCTTGCCCCATCCTAATATGTCCTTAGATGTTCCCAGGACGTAAAACTCCCACAACCCACCAATATTTCCTTGCCATTGCCCTTTACGCTGGCATGCGCAGTCTCCACCGTACGCGGCTGTCACTATACTGCTGTCAGTAGGACTACACTGCTGTCAGTAAGCCTACACTGCTGTCAGGAGACTGCTGTTAGTACACTGATGTGAGTGGACTGCTGTCAGGAGACTGCTGTCAACCAGCAGACAGCGTCATGACCTCCGGCCCTGTGTATATATTTATATACCCTGCAGCCGTTGACACCGACACAGACAAGTGACGGCTGTCCTTCGCCGCGTCACTCGTCGGGAGGCCGGCGATCAGCGCGCACGTGGCGGGGCATCGATCAAGGTGTGCCGGCGGCTGACAGCCGACGGCCGGCGCCCCACCTGGCGGGGGCGGGAGGGCGGAGAGGGCGGAGAGGGCGGCCGTCTCCATTTCACCCACTCTCGGCCACCACTTATCATTCTGCCGACTTCTCGCTACACAACCTCCCCTCCCCTCCCGTCGCTCCGCCCATCCCCGATCTCCCCGCCCCTCCCCAGTCTCCCCGCTCCCCCCGGGTCTACCCGCCCATCCCCGGTCTCCCCGCCCCTCCCCGATCTCCCCGCCACTCCTCGGCTTCCCCGCCCCTCACCGATCTCCCCGATCTCCCCGCACATCCCCGGTCTCCCCACCTCCTGCCAACAGGTACCGGCGGCTCATCCCCTACCTTGTCTCCCCGCCTTCCTTCCCCTGCTCTCCACAACTAGCCCTATCACAACCCGCCCTCTTTCCCCGCACCCCCTACCTACCCCCCCCCCCCGCCATCCACCCCCATTTCCCCCACCCTGCCTCCTTCGCCTTTCAGCCGGACGGGGTGGCCGAATCGGTAGAGTGCTGGCTTCTCGTGTGGATGTTCGGGAGTTCGATTCCAAATGGAGTCAAACCAATGACTTTCAAAATTGGTTCTTGGCGCCACCTAGCCTGGTGCTCGGCACTAGTAACTAGGATAGGACAAGGACTAGTTAGCTCAGTATCAGGATAATTCGACTGATTGGAAAAATGATTTCCCAGTGGGATATCACTATAAAATCGCCATGGGTGTGTCCTGTCTGTCACAAGTCGCTACCTGTCCGGATATGACCTTCGATGTCACCAGGACGTAAAACCCCACCAACCAATGAACCAACCTTCGTCTTACTGGTATCGCCTCCCACCTCCCACATCCCACCTCCCACATCCCACATCCCGCTTCGTGTGCCGCCCCTCTCCCTACTGGGTATATCACATCCCCCCATACCATCCCCCCACCCACCCACCCACAACTCCGCCCATAGTGTAACCCCCCCCCCCCCGGCGTCCCTTCTCCTGGTCCCCCCACCTCCCCATTAACCGGGTACCCCCTACTTTTACTGATTACCCCGGTGGATCCACCTCACCTGCAGATCTCACCTTTATCTTCCTACCTGGACCCCCACTGCCACCCTCGTCACACCTCCACCTCCCCGTCTGGCCCCCCCCCCCCCCCCCCCCCCCCCTTCCCACACCCACTTCGCATATATATCTCCGCAAGAGCCGCCCATCTCCTCGTCCATCTCCCCATCCCCTCCACCAATCACACTCCCCTCTCCCTACTCCCCCCAGCCCTCGATTCCTCCCGGGTCTTCAGTTAAAGTTGCATAGTCCGATGGTTTTGAGTTTCTGATATTTTCTGAGATCAATAAATTAGGTTGATTGCTATTATCTACCTTACTTTAATCTGAAGTAACGTTTATTTTAAATGGCTAACTTTTTAGATATTTGAAATGTAAACATGCAAAATTAATTTTGACATGCACGCCAACACTCTGACACCATAGGGTTCTACAGTAAGAAGTTCTATTAAATTGACTTGATCTTCCCTTGTATGTAGCGACAAATGTTTAATAAATACACCATTATCTAAGTTAGATATGTAGAATCAAATCTAGATAATTCTTTTGGTTTTGAAAATTTGATATTTTCATCGGACTATGCAGCTTTAATTACTCCCTCATGCCCCTGAGTACTGTCTTCCACGATGCCACCGAATATGGCCGTTATCCCTTCCTTTTGCCCAGAAGCCCACAAACCGACGGCGAAGCTCCCAAACACTCCCATAATCCCATGCAACATGCCATCCGCGCCCACCTCTGCGAACACCATCCAAAATCCCTCATAACTGACTTAACCCGACACACCGGACTCGCTTCAGGTTGTCTGATATCATTAACGTTGCATAGTACGATGGTTTAGTAACGTTGCATAGTACGATGGTTTTCAGTAATCTATTCAAATAAATCTAGTCGGATGATCGATATAATCTACATTACTTTAGCATGAAGTAACTTTCAGTTGATATGTCTAACTTAAAAGATATTTGAAGTGCCAGTCGAAGATCTAACACCCTAGATTTCAGCAGCAATGAGTTCTACATTAACGCTGCATAGTCCAATGAAATATCAAATTTTCAAAACCATACCAATTATCTAGATTTGATTTTACGCATCTAACTTAGATACTGATGCACTTATTAAGCATTTGTTTCTGCATATAAGGCAATACTGAGTCAATTTAACAGAACCTGTTACTGCAGAAGTCTATGGTGTTAGAGTTTTGGCAAGCTTGCCAAAACTAATTTTTCATGTTTGCACTCGAAATATCTCAAAAGTTTACCATTTAAGATAAAGGTAACTTTGAACTAATGTAAAGTAGATACTAGTGATCGATCTAATATATTTATCTCAGAAAAAATACAGAAATTCAAAACCATCGGACTATGCCCCTTTAAATTGATTAAATTGTTTTAGATGCCGCAACAAAGGCTTAATAGTTGCACCAGTATGTAAGTTGGATATGTCGAATAAGATTTAGATAATTATTTTGGTTGAGACTATGTACATTTAAGTGACTTGCATGATTTTCGTCTGGAATTCCGAAACCACCTGTCAACTTCAATTTGAAGGGTTCGTAAGAATTGTACTGACTAATTAAGTTGATCCATGAAGGGTCGCATCAGCAACATCACCTACATCATCTACATCACCAACATCATCAACATGACTAACATCAGCCATATCATCAACATCATCAACATCACCAACATCACCCACACCACTCAGACACGTCCCCCACATCACTCACACCCGTCACCCAAATCAGAAATATCACCCGCATCACAAACATCATGATTGATTGATTGATTGGTGGTTGCTTTACGCCGTGTCGGAAGCATAGGCCATATTCACGGCGAGAAATGTTTGTTTTTTGTTCAAACCATCACTTTTACATGTAAAAGAAGAGAATCAATTATGTGCCAATAGACACTCATTAAATTAGAAAGCTCACAATCATATATTTGTGGTCAAGGGTTACACATTCCCATAGAAAAAGAAAAGTTTTATTAATAATTGATAGAATCTATTTAGTAAACTATATGAAGTGGTACAGTCCAGCTGCCCTCAAAAAGGCTAAAATGTTTTCCTGTTTTACCTTAGTAAAAACGTCATGCATACTGTCTGCAGTGTAGAACTGTTGACGCAGGGCCAAAAAATCAACGCAACTTAGTAAAATGTGTTTGAGTGTCAGCGGGGACTGACACACATCAACACGCTGACAAGAACTGCTGCACAGCAGTGGGACCATGAATTCCCAGTGACCCATCGGCGCGATTGCAATCACGTGACCTGTGACCTTTGACCTCATGGACCATGCATACCGCATTCCTTCAGCTTACTGACATGACTGTGACTTCAAGATCCATGTGCCCTCTATGCACATGTTTACAAACAACTGGACTCTGAGCCTATTCACACAGAGCGGACATGCGAAGGGGAACAAGATTGGTGACAAAATGTTAATTTCAGCAGGAAACATATTGTTCGTGCAGCAGCATAATCAAATGAATGCATATTGTTTTTCTTAAACCAAAGCACTTAGAGTTGCATAGTCCGATGGTATTTAGCTTCTGTCATTTTAAAAATCAAATTGTCAGTCAAATTTTCAATATTACTTTTTCAAAATACAATTTTCGAAATCAAATTGTGAAAATAAAATTGTGAAAATAAAATTGTCAAAATAAAATTGTCAAAATAAAGTTGTCAAAATCGGAACAATTATCTAGATTTGATCCTACATAAGCTACTGATGTACTTATTAAGCATTTGTTGCCACAACGAAGGGAATGCTGAATCACTGTAATAGAATATGTTTCTGCTGAAGGCTATGGTATTTGGCATGCTTGCCAATATTAATTTTGTATGTTTCAACTTCAAATATCTCCAAAGTTAGCCATTTACTAATATGCTGTATAGGAATTATACGAGTATAATAACCCGAAATTCTATTCTATCCTAACAGCCACGCACCAATAATCGGGTGGTTGAGCCTCGGACTACTCATCTACTGCTCAGGCTTCAACTCCGACGGTGGCGCCACTGCTCACCTGCTCACAATCCTACCCGCTTAACGCAGAAAATGACAGAAACTCACAAATCATCGGACTATGCAACTGTAATATATCATCTTCAAAATAGATCATTTGACATGCCTTTTTGAAAGTAGGTCACCGATTCGTGGACCCGTTGGGGGTTCAAACCTCGATGCTGACTAGTGTGCCAAATGTTGCAGGAAGGCACCTTCTGATCTGGACCGTGTAGTCAATTCCCACAGATCTCCTCTGCACATCAAGCATTCAATCAGCCAGCCCTTCACCCAACGTTCCGCCCAAACCCTCAGTAACCCTTCCTCCACCTGCCAACATAACACTCACACTTCTCCTGACGTATGGTTGTTGCAGTTTCACGCCCTGGTAACATCTACGGTCATATCACGACTTGTGACAGTGCGCACCCATTGCAATGTCATAGTGCTTCCCCAGTGGGATACCAGGCCAACAACACCATGACCTGATATCCCACTCAGTCACATTATCCTGACATTGAACCAACCAGTCCTTTGCCCTATTCTAATAATGCCGAGTGCCTGGCTAGGAATCGACAGGTATCAATTTTTAAGTCAGTGGTTTGACATGTTTGAATCCCACGATATCCCAACATGAGAGACGGACAATCAATTCATTTGGCCATCCCGTCTGGGAGAGGCCTTGTGAATTTGTTGCTGTTTTCCTTGTGGGTATGTTTCACTAGTTTGAATTGATGTATGCGATATAGCCCATCATTTCCCATCCATGTATCCATCCAACTCCTGTCTCCTTCCTTCGTTCCTCCCCATCTGATCCCACCTATTGTGTGGTAGCTAACTATCAGCTGTCAGCATCAAGATCTATCCACAATTCATCCCATAACCAAACCTCAACACTCACATATCCAGGTATCTTCTCATCTTACATTCCAACAACCGTTTTGGTTTCATTAATAACAATTATTGCTATTCTATTAATTCTAACCACCTTTTGTTCTCTTCCCATTGATTTTGTCAAATATTCAACCACATTTCCAACCCCAGCCCCCTGCCAACCGCACTCTGTGCATCCGACAGCATTTGCACATGCCTTTTTTGTTGTTGTTGTTTTTTTTCTTTAAGATTTATACTGCCTATCATGGATAAGTCTGAATAGACTTGTTGTCACCATTATACAGTTTGTCAATAGAAAGCCCGACCATACACTTTTACTGACCATGGGGATTTTTAACCTCCCACACCAAATAGACATGGTATGAAAGCAACTGGCCTTTGATAATTATGTATGTTATACACAGCATTGTACATCCAAATTGGCAGAAGTGGGGGGGGGGGCATGGGCAATTTAACAGGCAACCTTCAGATTAGGAGTCCGACTAGTAAAATGTCAGACACTCTAACCACTCCACCACAGAGAACAAACACCACTGTTGATTCGGAAGGAACGAAGCAAGCCACGAGTGCTGGAAAGAGGACATTTATTTTAGTATTTGAAAGCACACATATCAGTGAATGTCATCTATATCGAATCATGCTCATAGACAAACCAAGCAATTGTTCCTCCCCGGCTAATAAGTGTATATTTGTTCCCGTCTTGAAGCAATACCTTGTATATACACATAGAGCAATAACATTCACTGTGGTGACCTTCAAAACTAAAGAGTTCATTGTCAGTAACTCATTAATACCCCTGTCACACTACGACGCAATGAGCCAACGTGAGCCTAACGTGATGATTTTTCGTCATTACGTTGCCGTACGTTGGGTTACGTTATGATGACGTCATAATGACGTTAGAGTGACGTCGAGCTACGTCATGTTACGTCGTGTTACGTCGGCGCGCGTCGAGGTTTTGAACCTGTTCAAAACTTTCGACGTATCTCGACGTGAAGCTGTTATGTCGGGATGACGTGACAATGACGTTAGTTAGACGTTCCGCGATCGTTATAGCAGAGTAAATGAAGTTAGAGTCACGTTATGTCACATCAGACCGACGGCCCGGGTGGGAGCAACATGTGGGCAGCGTTTTGCACATTACGGTCACGTTACGGTCACTTTACGGTCATGTTACGGTCACGTTACGGTCACGTTACGGTCACATCATGGTCACATTATGGTCACGTTACGGTCACGTTACGGTCACGTTACGGTCACGTTACGGTCACGTTACGGTCACATTACGGTCACGTTACGGTCAGGTTACGGTCATGTTACGTTCACGTCACACCCGTTACGGCGACGTTACGCTCACGTTACACTAACACCCGGTCACGTCGCCAATTACCCCTCCCCTCTAACGTTGTCACGTTACAGCTAACGTCACGACGTATACCGACGTTACTTTCACGTTACGCTCACGTCAACCACGCGGCATTCACGTCCACAATTTGCATATTACGCCGATAACTTCGACGTGATATCATTATTTTCACGTTGTGGTTACGCTGACGTAGTCACGTCGTAGTGTGACAGGGCCTTTACCAAGGCTGCTTACAAAGACCGAATTTGTGTGGTTGTGGGAGGAGAACATACATGTTTTACATTGTGGAAGTATTTACGCTGGAATGTTAGAGGTTTATGGAACAGAAAGTTGATGGATAGCTTCTACAGCACATATAGTTTAGAATGTTGTACTCCAGCCTCCACATTCCATGCCTATGATACAGTAGGCATATGGGTAGTGACTTATAGCACCTGAATGATTGAAGGAGCATAGTCCGATGAAAACATCAAATTTTCAAAACCAAAACATGCCCTTATCTGGATTTGATTCTATATATTCAACTTAGATACTGATGCACTTATTAAGCATTTGTTGCTACATAGAAGGTCATAATACGTCAATTTAATAGAACCTGTTAGTACTGAAGTCTATGGTGTCAGAGTATTGGCATGCTTCCCAAAATTAATTTGGCATGTATTAACGTCAAATACCTCCAAAGTTAGTCATTTAAATTGAAAGTTACTTCAAAATAACATAACGTAGATCATAACGATCAGCATAATGTATTTATCTCAGAAAATGGCAGAAACTCAAAAGCATCGGACTATGCAACTTTAAGTATGTTATGAATCTTATTGTTATGAAATACATCATATGAAGAGTGAATGTTTAGAATGATAAACTGCACCTCAGGATTATGTCCCCACATGTATTTCTGTGTAACAAACATGTATATCACTAATCTGATTTAGATAGTCATAGGCATCGACTTGCTTACTGGGTGCACCTGTCTCTTAAGCCGTGTTCACACGGGAAAAGTTTAAAGCGATATAGACAAGGCAAATAATATGAAGCGATTTAGATGCGCGTTCACACGGACCGAGTTTGAAAGTGTATCGCTTTCACATGGGCAGTGCTTTTAATCGGTTTAAGGCGGAAGTGGATATCTGCGCATGAGCAAGTCCAGACTAACCAGCACCAGTTTGGGTTCATCGACGTCGGCCGAGAGAGTGTGGGTTCGACCTAGATATGTATGGACTGAATCGTATTGGTTTGGAACAGTCAAAACTTCTGCTGGGCAGTGAAACTCTAAAAATAAATGATGAACAAAATATATGTGCACCTCTAGCAGGTTCATAGACCAAATTATATTATATAGTGTGACATGCTTAATCCGCCTCAAGTAAGTCGGTTGCGTTTATAAAATTCCGGCTTATATGATTTGAATCTTATATGATACAAATCAGCCCTAAATTGACTCAGATGCGCGTTCAGATGCCAAATGTGAGCCGAACTAGGCAAGTCGATTTATATGATTCAAATTAACTGCCCCGTGTGAACAGGGCTTACGGTCAGGTCTCGAGCCAAGGAAATACTTTTTTGTTAAATGAAATAAAAACAGCAGTATGTATTTAACTCTGTGTTACACATGTACCTTACTTCAATATTGTCGATAAAACTACACAAACATAAATCATCACACCATTATTTGTATGCTTCCCCCCCACCCCACATCTGCCAATTTGGATTTCCACCGCTGTGTATAACTTACAGCGTCATCAAAGGCCAGTTGCTCTCATACCATGTCTAGGTGGTGTGGGAGGTTAAAAATCACTGGGTTTGTAATAGTGTAGGCTCAAGCTTTCTATGGACAAACTGTCTAATGCTGAAAATAAGTAGTCTATTCAGATTTATCCATGATAGGCAGTATAAATCTTCAAGAAAAAAAAACAATCTAAATTTTGTTGACCAGTTGCTACTCTGTGTTAACACCAATATTGCTATGTAGCAATTATGTTTCTTAATCTTAGCTATGGGATGAAAAGAAAGGTGATGTGACCCTTCTGTTGGTTTAGTTATTTTATTCGGTTTCAACTTTGATCTGGCATATATATACCACAGCTTGCCTATCATACTTAAAAGACTGTATGGCAATGTTCAATTCAGATACTGAGTAACAACAACTTGTTATAACTGAATTAACACATGCTGCTATTGATACACTTTCTATCAGAACAGTCACACGATCAGTACATTATCATGAAAGATTGGCATGACTGCATTAGGTATGTTGACGACGCAACATATTTAATTCACACATGAGGCAAGTCCAGGCTCAGCATGTGACATATTGCCCCCTTTCCCTCACTTCCCTTCTCGCTGCCATATGAACAACAGTAACTTTCACCCACCCACCGAACACTCTTCCTGAAGGGGTTAAGTGCTGAGTTTGTTCTTAGATTAATGATTGGCTATGCTCACCATGTTACCTATCTTGCTCCAAAAACTCACGTGACGGGATTAGCGCTAACATTAACTCACATTAACAATGCCACTCGGAAGCCAGCCTTCCATGTCGCTAGGTGCCAGCTGCCTGGAGTCTCCCATATCATGACACCATGTTCTCTGAGTGAGCCTCCTGCACGCCCGCTGTGGCCATGTTTCCTTAAACCTGATTGATTACTTATTTTGATTGTCATAATCAATCAATTATGATTTACACATTGACTTCTTAGTCCTTTGTCCGAGTGTCATGAATTAGTCGAGTAACACAAATAGGTGTATCTGGCATCATGTATCCGACACCACATAATGTGATTGAGTGGGATATTGGGTCATGGTGCGGGCACCCCAATTTAACTTATTCACATTAATGGGGACCAACTGTGTCAACTCATACAAGGGGCATTGACATGACCAACACAATTTTACTTATTCACAACAATGACGACAAACTGTCAACTCATACAAGGGGCAGTGACATGACCAACACAATTTTACTTATTCACAATAATGACGACAACTGCGTCAACTCATAAAAGGGGCAGCAACATGACCAAGCCAATTCTACGTATTCCCAATAATGATCACCAATTGTGACAAGTAATGATTTGTATACCCTGAAACACAATATGCTCTGGGAGGTATATTAAGGACCCGAACATGGTCTTAAGGTCTTTGTGATCGAGTGGTTTATATTAGTCTTATTGCTGCCTCCCCTTACTTATGAGTGGCGTATAATAACACGCATATGGCTGAACACGCATAATGACAAACTGTTGATTTTGTCTAGAATCCAATGCTGATTGCGTATCTACATTAGGTGATAATAGGTGGACAAAACTTCCAATATCTGACAAATCCCGGCGTTTCAGGCCATACCCTCTTCTCGATTTCTGCATACTCAAAAGTCACGTTAAAGCTGCATAGTCCGATGAAAATATCAAATTTTCAAAACAAAAACAATTATCTAAATTTGATTCTACATATCTAACTTAGATATTGGTGCACTTATTAAATAGTTGTCACCACATAGAAGGCAATACTGAGGCAATTGAATATAATTTATTACTGCAGAAAGTCTATGGGGTCAGAGTTTTGACAAGCATGCCAAAACTATCTCAATAGTTAGCCACTTAAAATAAAAGTTACTTCAAGCTAAAGTAAGAATCATAATAACGATCAGCCTAATGTATTTATCCCAAACAATTTCTGAAACTCAAAACCATCGGACTATGCAACTTTAAACAAATTGAAAGGATAACATTACATCATTGCCTCTTAGTTAAATAGAAGTAATGATTCCATAAAGTATTAAATTATGCCACTCGGTACGTTGTTTCTTGTCATCACAAAGGGCAACAGAACAGAAATTGGAACCGGCCAGAAGACCAGCCTCGCCGCTGAAGAAAGTTCGTACTCAGATAAATCAAATTGTTCAATACAAAAACATGTTTAAACTGTTTCACTTTCATTCAATCTCGTTTTTGTACTTGATGTTAACTTGAGACATTTAGCTCAAGAAACGTGACTAACGTGAATAGATCCTCACCTGCCCCGCTGTCCTGACAGTGATTTGTGTATGATTCTTGGAGTTTTATGTCCTGGCAACATCTGAGGTCATATCAGGACGGGTACCGACTTGTGACAGTGCACAATTATGGCGACTTAATAATGCTGCCTCACTAGGAGACCAGGCTGGTGGCACCATCACCTGATATCATTCTCAGTCACATTATCGTGACATTGAACTAACCACTCCTCAAGCTATCCTAATAATGTCGAGCACCAGGCTAGGACACGACAAGTATCAATTGTGTACATCATTGATTTCACTCAACCGGTTTCGAAAGTGATCTTTTCCCCATCAAATATTAACAGAAATGTCTACCAAAGGGAATATCAAAAGAAGCTGATATATTCATAATTGAAGAGATACACATATTTGTTTTGTCTCTACCCGACTAGCATATCTGATTCCAAATCCCGATGGTATGGAAGAATGAGTTGAATGTCTGCCTCCAATTTTTTCTTTTTTCTTGAAGATTTATACTGCCTATCATGGATAAGTCAGAATAAACTTGTTTTCACCATTATACAGTTTGTCGATAGAAAGCCCAAGCCTACACTTTTACCGACCCAAGGGATTTTTAACCTCCCACACCACACAGACATGGTAGGAGAGACACTGGCCTTTGATGATGCTGTAAGTTCTACAGGGAGATGGAAATCCAAATTGGCAGAGGTGGGGGCAGGGGGAATCGAACCACTGACCTTCAGATTAGGAGTCTGACCTAGAAAAAAGTCAGACACTCTAACCACTCCGCCACAGAGAACACCACCAATGTTGGAAGCTAGTTGGATTCGAACCCCCAAGGATCGAATTCTAACCAACTCAAACCAACCACTCAATATTTAATACATGTTAGAACCTAGCCTGACACTCGGCTTTACTAGGATATATCAAGGAGAAGTGCGATGAGGAAGACCATATATCTGCGTTTGAAATTCCACTGGGTTAATAAAGTAATTTAATAATGATAATTACAAACACAAAGGGGCAAGAAGAAAACAAAGCGACGCGATGGCCGAATGTGGAAGTTTGGGGGTTTGGTTCCCCATCGAGTCAAACCAATAGTTATAAAATTGATACTTGTCTCTTCTTAGCCTGGTGCTCGGCATTGATAGGATAGGGCAAGGGCTGGTTAGCTAAGTGTCAGGAAAATGTGACGGATTGGGATTATCAGGTCATGGTGCTGGTGGCCTGAATTCCCACTAGGGCAGCACTATAAAGAAACTTATTTATTTTGGCCACATCATTCGTCAGCGTTCAATATACCATACATTGTTGGAAGCGAAGGTGAATGGCAGCAGAGGGAGAGGGAGACCAAGAACATCATGGTTTACAAATATTTCACAGTGGACAGACTTGAATTATTCACAGTCTATCAGAACAGCACACATTCGGGACAAGTGGAGAACCATTGCATCCAACCCTCGACTAGAGGACGGAACTATTGATTGATTGATTGAGTGCGCACTGTCACAAGTCTGTACCCATCCTGATATGACAATAGATGTTTCCAGGACATAAAACTCCAACAACCAACATGTCGGTGTCTCTTCTTATACAGAGTACTTTTCTGTAACTGTCACTGTCGTTGTACCCCTATTATCGCCCTTCAGCGTCCTCCGTCCAATGTCACGATTCTGACACTGGCTGATTGCGGGATAGCATGGGGTGATGTATGCACGTGTCAGTCAGTGTTTACATGTACGTAAGATGTTAGCTGGCGAGCCCTTGGCAAGCAGGCAGTCGTTGGTGGCTGGTGGTTGGCAAATAACCCTGGGTGGTGGCCGTGCTTGGCTGAGCACTGCATGTCAGTTGGCGGCCATCGCCGACTGGTGTTTGGCAGTGAATTTGCTTTGAGCTAATGACCCCATCCCTCTGGTTGCTGGCCCATTGGCTCAAAATGGGGTATGTGGGTATTGGAGGGGGAGGGGAGGTGTTGTGGGGGTGGCTAGTTGGCAGGAGTTGGAGGAAGCATATTCTAGATATATATATATCTATATACAGTATAACCCCGTTAAACCATGCTCGGTTAAACCAAACGATCGAATAATCCAAACTTTTTTCGGCGGCCCGGTAAAATACTACCATTTATCATATAACAAAGTTGGTTAAACCAAAGTTGGTTAATCCAAATTATCGGTTAATCCAAACAAAATGTTCGGACCTCAAGCCACTTCCGCAATGGTTAGAACCAAACTTTCATGTGGTTATAAGGTCATCTGAGACCCCATTGACCGTTATATATTATAAATGGTAGTATTTTGAAAGGACCATATAAATTTGTTTGGATTAACTGATCATTTGGTTTAACCGAGCTTGGTTTAACAGGGTTAAACTGTATGTACATAAAAAACAATAATCAAAGTGTCCACATACATTGTATATTACATTTGCGATATCAAAGACCACAAAGTCAAAGTCAAAGCCAAAGCTCGGATAAACCAATGATCGATTAATCCAAACAAATTTCTAGGGTCCCTTCAAGTTTGGTGGAACAGGGTTATACTGTGTGTGTGTGTATATATATATATATATATATATATATATGTATATATATATATGTGATGTATAAAACTTATGCGAGTATAAAGGCGCGTAAGGGAATATCCCCTACGGGCCACCCTGATTCTGTGTACTACTTTATGGGTGGCCCCTCCCCTGGGTGGGACAGCTGGCGCCACCCCCCCCCCCCCAGTGCCGCGAATACTGTCACTCGCGCACTGGAATTTTTATGCCGGTAAGTGATAGCGGGATGGATTGTTTTTGTTAGTTGTTGACGTTTTATGTCCTAGCACCATCTAAGGTAATATCAGAGTGGCTATTTTCCGTTCCAACCAGTGGTCCACAACTGGTTTGTCAAATGCTGCTGTCTGCACTGTTCTGTCTATGGGAAAGTGCTTATAAAATACCCCTTATTGCTTATCAGAAAGAGTAGCCTATGTGGCAGCGGTAGGTTTCATCCAAAGAAATATGTCAGAATGACCATATCTTTGACATTCAATAGCCGGTGATGTGAAAATGAATGTGCTCTAGAGGTGCCGTTACATAAAACAAGATTTTGTTTATTGCTAAGCGGTGGCAGGATTGCTGCTGTCCGTATCTAGGACTGCCATAGCGCTGAGACCAGCCTTTACTATGCACGGACTCTCTCAATGGCCGCCGCGAATCGTCTATGATAATTGAATCAGCAGAATATTGGCTCGCACTGCAGGAGCCTAGGGATCCATCTTCGGGTGACAATTAACGGACAATTTGATGGTGAACTGATTGGTGCCCGCTGTGCACTAAGAAGTGGCACAGAGTGCGGCCAGACAAGTTATGTGCTGGCAGCGGGCACCACAATCGGGGCGGTTGTGTAGTCAATGAACAATTAATAACAGATCAGGGGCCAAATGTATGAGCCACAATTTATCGGCTGCGGAGTTAAGGGCAACCGGTGGGGTATCTATTGTCGGCATTAATATATGTGTCACGGGGGATGTATTAGTCCAAAGCGCGCGCGGGTTAGCTAACATTTCAGTTATTTATAGATTTGGGAAATCCCTCTGCGTTTGTAGGCATATATTAGGCTCAAATATATTAAATGTGACCATATTTAACAGAGTTGCATGCTCAAATCGTGAAATTTCATTAAATTGGCCCTGGGTTCAAGGCGTTATTGGGGCTACTGCCGCATTGGCGGCGATATTAGTGGTTGTATTTTCGAATCGACGAGCGTACGGTGGGCGAACCGCCGCCGCCGCCAGTATGGACAGCGACGTCTATGCGGCGGCGGTGGCGATTTGTTTGCTTTACGTTCGTCGATTCGAAAATGTAAATACTAATATCGCCGCCAATGCGGCGGTGGCCTTAATAACGCTTCGAATTTGGGGTTGATTTGGTGAAATTTCGGGATTTGAGTGTGTGGTTCTGTTAAGTATGGCCCGAATCGGTCCCTAACCTGCATGTTATCCCAGGCTCAAGTTGGGGTTAGTGAAGACGACGTTAACCCTCGAGGCGGTAGCCTAACCCGTGCACATACATTGACATTTTGGCCGCTAACCCGGGAAATCCGCACGACGCGTGGGTTACGAGCCCTAACCCGGACTCTTACATTTGGCCCCAGTATGGTAGATGACTTAGAATATAATAGGAAGTGAAAGTTCCGATTAATTATACTTGTATAATGCTTATGTAAAAGATAATTTATTATATATATATATATAAATAGGTGGAGTTCCGCTGCTTTGTATTTAATATATTTAATTATTTATTATTATTTATTCTCTTATTTATTCTCCACTGTGATATTTCCTGCAGGCCAGTATTTTGCCCCGTGACTAGGGCTCTGGCCCGGCTGATAGTTCATTCGCGCTTGTACTCGACTCACTGTAGCACTGGATTTTAGCTTTGTTTAGGTAGGGCTATTATTTTGCCCAGCCAAGGGCCATCGCAGCAAAAATAATTATACTTATATAATGCTTACACATCACATATGTACACTTATATATATGTATGTATATATATATATATATATATTTAACCGTTCGGCTAATCTGCCCCCGCCTAAGGCGAGCCTAACGTGTTAATGTTATGTAATAATTTCCATGTGAAATTCCTGAGCCTGCCGCGGGCTGCTGCGGCTCCTCCTCCCGTCTGCAGGTAGTCCATCGCCGTCGGTGTCCGCCCCGCGCTAAAGGCGGCCAGCCAGAGTTTCATCTACATACGCAATTCGCCGACGAGCGCGCCTATAGGCCTAAAGTTTCCCTACTTCTATAAGTTAGGTTATTTCAACTAGCTGGCTGTCCCCTTCGCATTTCGGTATATTAATTGTGTTACTGAATAATTCTAGAAGTACGCGTACGGCTAGGGATGCCGCCGCTGTCACTGATAATCAGTTCTAAGTTAATGTCGTTAATTTCCGCCTTGAAGTAACACTACGTTAAATTCTGTTATAGTCTGTCATTATATTCCCACAGATGGAGTAAGTAACTGCATAAGGCCTACTTAGGCTTAAGGCCCTTAATTACATATAAAGCAATCGAATATCAGGTTTTCTATAGCGGTTAATCCACAATAATACTGGAGGATAGTAAAGAATGCAAGGAACGTCTCAGTCCACCTTCACGAGAGCTCACGACTTTATTCTTACCATAACTAACAAGGATACCAGCGAAATATGCATACCTATTTAAGGCGCTACTAACTCCCTTTTCCTCCCGTGTGATTTGATTACCTTGGTTTTAGAATTTAGATAAGAAAAAGACCGAATATCGGCTGAAAATGACAGAGCGCGAATAAACACGTCTGCCGGGTCAGGCCCCGAACGCCCGACCTTCTTTCGTTGCTTAGCTAGTCGCTAAGCAACGCTTTACCCCCGCGTGCACATGCGGAAGCAATTTGCGCTCCCGTTGGACGAGTGCGCAAATTGCTCAAGGCGAGTAGACACGCCCACTTCATATATATATATATATATATATATATATTCCAGCCCAGGATACAAGACCTATTAGCGACCACTCAGGCTGGCACTGTGGCCAAAGAGCACCCTGGCGCTGCGGTCACATCAATAAGCGCCTGATCTATTTACAGTGTCGCATTGGATGGATGCAGACTTAGTGGTTATGGGTTCACCTGATATATATATATGTGTTTGTGATGCATAATCATTATGTAATATATAATTGTATTATCTGTGTATATATTAACAATGCCTCCTACTGTTTCTGGTCGGTGTCCTTCTGACACCGACCCTTACATACCAAACTACCTCAATGGTTACATTGATAGTCAGTCATTCTCTGCATCCCACCGACTCTGGGGCTGCCACCGTCCTTGCCACTCCTCAGTGAGCCGCCAATGCGCACACACCTCTCCCCCACTTATATTTACCACCCACCCATACTGCAAACTCTATAATGAGCCTGGATATGTATGTCCACCACATCGAACCATGCATGCATCAACATATGCAGCTGTTAACACACCAACAAAGATTATTTCAACCGAATTCATTGTTTGTTTGTTGTTGCTTTACGTCCTAGCAACATCTAATGTCATATCAATAAATGTGTATACATTTAAACGTGCAGGCCTCCACACCCCTCACAGCATCAATACATTGATATGGCATCCATCAAATGGAAGGGGGGGCAGGTGTTCCTTTTTTTTTGGTACAAACTTCTACATCAAATAGCCGCGATATGACTTCGGAGACTGCTCATGGATTCCATGCACTCTCCCCTATGCACAGCGGTGAGCTCGGCTCGAAGGAGGCGATATCTCAGCACCGTCTGGCGGTACCAGCAATGTGCCGATGTGATGAATCCCCCTACGACCCAACTGAATTCATTCGTCATTGATGCGCATTGACTTGGCATTTGCCATTAGTCACTCGCAGATGTGTGAACCAGCTGAGCCATATGCATATATATATATATACTGTATAAGAATTATACGAGTATAATAACCTGGACTATCCCTCCTTTCGACCTTTCCCTCATCACTCAGTCAGCTCCATGGACTGATGGAGTCTGTCATAGTCATCTACTGCTCCAGCCTCCAACAACCCCAGCTCCGAAGGTGGTGCCGCCACCCCTGCACACTGTAACCGCCACTCACTGTACCCCTGGAAAATGATATATATATATTTATATATATATATATATATATGAAGAGTTCAGGCGCAAATCCCCGTAAAACGCCAATCCGGAAATTAAGATAAACGTTGGAATTAAACCTTCAAAAATGAGTTTTCTTACATTCCTATTTGTTGTGTCAATTGCTCCATAATCATTTATCCACAAGCAAAGTGGAATTAATGAGAATTCAACTTAGCTTCACGAACATATCTTGTATTTTAATTCAATTTTTGGATTGGCATTTACAGGGGTTTGGGCATGAACTCTTCATATAAATAGAATATATATAATATGTATATATATATAATATATATATATTATAACCAGCGTGCAGAGGAGTGAGTGATTGGGACATTACGACCTAGCAACATCTAAAGTCATTTCAGGAGAGACATTGACTAGTGACCACTCATACTCACGGTAGCTTAATAGTGCTGCCCCATTACAAACCTGTGCTAATGACAGTACGGGCCTCACTCATATTATCCTGACACTGAGATAGCCAATCTGTATCCTATCCTATTACTGTAATTTGTCCATAATTTAGCAATAGATAAAGACTTGTCACACCTTACCGGATTGAGGAAATGGAAAGAAACCGCACAAAGTGCATTGATATCCGGTAAAGTCTGGTTTGTGTCCATTGCATATCCATTGAATATCTGTTGATATCCGTTGATATCCGGCCTGATCCATTATAACTTGGGACGAATGCCAATGGATTGACTTCTATGGTTCTTGTCCGGTTTGAGTTTGTGTCGTCCGTTGGCTATCCGTTCATCTCTGTTTCATGTCCGTTTCATGTCCGTTTCATGTGCATTCATCCGGCTGCCTTTGACCCGATATCGCAACATTTTGACACATTTGAATACATTTTGATGCTTATCACACCCAAACACCACCGGACTAGACAATTCTGTCCGTTGGTCAATCCGGCGAGGTGTGACAGGGGCTTTATCAATGTTCAAGGTGAGCTAGATCATGATTAAACCCTCAAACTTCCATGTGGCGAATGGGCGCCCTAACCATCCAGCCTTTCCTGTGGAGGTTTTAGAACATGGAGTTCTATTCGTCAACCTAGTAGTTGGAGCAATTGCAGTTTCTGGATCGATCTTTATAAACTGACAACAACGCCTGTACTGGTATGACATTAAAGTTGCATACTCCGATGGTTTTGAATTTCTGTATTTTTTCTGAGATGAATACATTAGATTGATCACTAGTATGTACTTTACATTAGTTCAAAGTTACTTTTATTTTAAATGGTAAACCTTTGAGATATTTTGAGTGCAAACATGGAAAATTAGTTTTGGCAAGCTTGCCAACACTCTGACACCATAGACTTCTGCAGTAACAGGTTCTGTTAAATTGACTCATTATTGCCTTCTACGCAGAAACAAATGTGTAATAAGTGCATCAGTACCTAAGTTAGATATGTCAAATTAAATCTAGATAATTGGTTTGGTTTTGAAAATTTGATATTTCATCGGACTATGCAGCTTTAAATGTACCTGTAAAACCACAACACACCAATATGTCTTCAACAATAAAGGAATCATGAAACAATTATCTAACACTTTTTGAAAGCAACTTTCTTTGTGTTATTCCTACGGGGAAGATTTAGTGACACAAGCAGTGCAGTGAATGCACCTAGGGGGCAAATCGAGAATAAGCAGCGGTGGCGAGCAAACATAAATGTCACAACATAGCCATGTATCATCGTCAGTAGGAATCATAGCCTCAAAGAACCGTCATGGAAATGTCAACTTGAATCCTCAACAGGAAGCCACAATTCATGCCGCCCTTTTTCACTGCAGTATATTTACACATATATGCGATATGTCATCATCATCATGCTGTCGGTCGCGATGCGACAAAGACTGCTTTCATTACTTGACTGCCGCACTCCATTTAGCTCTCTGCTGTGAGAGTGATGTCCATGAGTGGGGCTTAATATCTCTCAGCTTCAGGTTTCTCTTGATGGTATCCTTGAACCGGAGACGAGGGTGCGCTCTCTTTCTGTCACCAGAAGACTGTTGAGAATAGAGGATCTGCTTTGGTAGCCTGTCTGATGACATCCTCATGAGATGTCCAGTCCACCGGAGATTCATTTTGATCAGAAGATCTTCCACAGAGGGCAGCCCCGTCTGTTCGAGTATTTCCTTATTTGTCACTTTGTCCTTCCAGGTTAGCCTCTTGCTTGAACTCAGATGTTGCATCTCTAATTTGACCGACCATGGGCCTGACTTTGAATGGTCCATTTAGGGAGGTGGGAGGTTTAGCCCATTAGAATATTGTCACAATGGGGTCGGCGATCATAATGGCACCCAAATAAAGCGATCGATATAGTGGTCGATCTGTGGAGGTGGTCAGTTAGAGAGGCTCTACTGTATAGACAGACCCCCTTCAATGTTTATGAACATTGTGTATGCGCGCACAGCTTGGCTGCAGAACGAAGGCACACTGCCATTGAGTTTCCGGTACACACAGTGCAAAACGTTTATTTTATTCAGAATTCATAGAAATGCAGAACCCTAACCTTTTAAATTTAATCAAATCTATTCCAAGCGGGTTGCTTCTAGGTGGTATAGTTTTAGAGATATATCACTTTTTCTGTATGAAGATTGCTCACGACCATTGACAATGCATTGAGTTTGCCGATACGCACTGTGCAAAACGTCTATTTTATTCAAAATTAATAGAAATGCAGAACCCTGACCTTGGAAATTTAATATAATCTATTCCTTGAATATATTTTCTATATGTGTTCCAAGCGGGTTGCTTCTAGGTGGTGTGGTTTTAGAGATATTTCACTTTTTCTGTATGAAGATCGCTCACGGCCATTGACAATGCATTGAGTTTGCCGGTATGCGCAGTGCAAAATGTTAGTTTTATTCAAAATTAATAGAAATTCAGAACCCTAACCTTATAAATTTAATATAATCTCTTCATTGAATAGGTTTTCTATATGTATTCCGAGCGGCTTGTTTCTAGGTGGTGTGGTTTTAGAGATATTTCACTTTTTCTGTATGAAGATAATTCAAGATTGCTCATGGCCATTGACAATGCATTGAATTTGCCGGTACGCAGAATGCAAAACATCTATTTTATTCAAAAGTAATGGAAATGCTGAACCCTAACTGTATAAATTTAATATAATCTATTAATTGAATATGTTTTCTATATGGGTTCCAAATGGGTTGCTTCTAGGTGGTGTGGTCTTAGAGATATTTCACTTTTTCTGCATGAAGATTGCTCATAGCCAATGAGTTTGCAGTGTGACAGTGTGTTGTCATGCAGCCAAAAGGCGCACACACTGACCTAGATACCTATGCTGACGTCATGTGAAATAGGTCTATGCTGGCTGTCATGGATTTGCCTTACAGTTAATCAGATTTGGTGTCCAGTAAATCTAGTCGGTAACACTTGATCGGATCAGAATCAGAACTCTCCAACTAGTTCTGTCCGAGCGGGTGTTTAATGGTCGTCCATGTAGTAACGCTTAAAGTTGCATAATGGGGTTACAGCATAACATTTTCGAAACGACGTCATTGATTTCGGCTTGATCCTGCATAGTTTGTATATATATTGACGCAATATAATCTCTAGGAGGGATCTAGGTTCCAAGCGTTATCTGAGGATATATGTGGAACACTCTGGGTTATTAATGTCAATAACGCCTAATTAGAATCATTGTCCATGATGTGCGCAACATGGGTAATTGAATGAACGAGACTGTGAATCTCAGTAGATTAGGGCACCATGGCGCCGACTATATTCTATTCTTAGAACTAATAACTTTGGCCGCTGATCGACGCGCCATCTACATGATACTTCTTGAACTACGCAGTTAGATTAAAATAAGACTGGTGGCGACATCTATATTCCATTTAGAACTAAAATGCCGCCGATTGACACACCACCTATAGTGATTTCCAGTCAAAGCCGATGACGTGGCACTGGAGATATTCACTTCGACCAACTTTTCAAACCGAGAGGACATACTTCTGCCGCCCAGATTTGCCGTCCCACCCACCCAACTAATATGATGTATCGATAGGGTTAAGTGCCTGTAATCCTTGAAATATCTAAGGTCATCTCATCATGAAAGAGTAATGTAACAAGCTAAGATAGAAAGAATTAAAATTGCCACTTTATACTACTGTCTCATTCTGTTTTCAATTATTAATGTAGGCTATGGGATGAGATGTACTGTAGTATCGTCATACCCTCTTTAGGTCCACACTTTCGTTAACATCACATAACTATATATATATATGTATATATCAATAAATATATAAATAAATATATATTTATCAATATATACATAAATATATATACATATATACATACAAATATATACATATATACATAGATAGTATAGTTATACGAATCTTACCTGGGTATAGATGATGGATAACTGTTGTTTTCCCGAGGTAGAAGCCTCGGGTAGACGTGGGCTAGGGAGAAGGAAGCACGTGAGGTACCAGCAATTTTAACCTACTTATTGAGGATAAAAATGACTTTCAAACAATGGATACTATTACTTTACCGAAAAGGTACACCAACGGGATAGATGTGGCAGGGTGTGGCGGGAGGGCCCTAGCCCACATCTATCCGAGGCTTATACCTCGGTAAAACAACAGTTATCCATCATCTGTACCAAGGTAAGACTCGTATAACTATACTATTTTACCTCGGTAAACAGCCTCAGGCTAGCCTCAGGCTAGGGAGACCTTTACATAATTCATTTTTATCCTTAATAACATTCTAAATTTTTGTTCTCACCTATTCTTGTTAGTTGGCGAGAAGACGCTTTGCAACGCCGGTAGGCTTTTCTAGTCGTTTATTATAATGTTTTGCAAACGACTTAGCCGTCTTCCAGCCTGCATGCGCTAGTATTCTTTTCACAGAAATACCAAGCACCCGTGCCTTGGAGACCATGGCTCCTCTAGTTGAGTGGGAAGAGTATTTACTCGTATCCACTCCAGCCAATTTCAACACCGTAATTGTCCATCTGGCAAGTGTGTCTCGTGAAATCGCCTTATGTGGCTTTATAAAGCTCACTAATAGTTGTTGTGATGCACGTAAATCCTTTGTCTTGTATATATAAGCCCGTATGGCCGACACAACACATAATTTCCGATCATTCGGAAAACAGTCTAAGTGAACCGTTGATAAAGGGTCACCTAACGTGTTCGATTTAAGCAATTTTGCTAAATCAAACGTAGCTTGTTTCTTGTCTATTTCTAATCCAGTTAAAGACAAAGCAACAATCGTCTGTCCTCTGTGTCCGGTTACTAATAATAACAGGACCGCGACCTTAAAACCTAATTGTTTTATATCTAACCACGAGTTGTGAGGCCAAGCCTGAAACAACTTAAATACTATAGAAACATCCCAAAACCGACTATACTTTGGTTTTGGAGGATTCCTTTGATAAATTGAACGAAGTAGATAACAAAGAACATAATGTTTTCCAACTGTTTCGCCATCAATTCTAGGTAATATAATTGATAACGCACACCTCGCCGCATTAATCGATCCAAAGGAAAGTCCTTCATCCTCTAGAGAACGAAGAAACCGAGCTACTTGTGAAATCTTTGGATTTGTTGGCTTAACTTTCATTAACAAACAATGTACACCCCATTTCTTTAAATAGGTTGTATACATTTTGACAGTTCCTGGCCTCCAGGCATCCGATACTATCCTATCCTCAGTAATTCTGTCCAATCCAAATTGCTGTAGCTGCTTCCTTAGAAAAGGAATGCCAATAGGGGCGTCGTTGACACGTCGCCGTGAACCACTAGCGGTCCGTGGTGCGTCAGATTCCCGAGTTTTCTTGGGAATCGTATACGATCTTTTGCCAGTTGTGAAACTGCTGGCAGCCAAGGTTGCGTGTCCCAATCGGGCACCACCAGTATCGCATGTGTCCCTTCCAAGCCGATTTTTCTCACTACTCGGCTGATAATGCTAAATGGTGGGAAAATATAAAAATAATTATTTTCCCAGGTAATAGCAAACGCATCTACTTTCCAAGCATCCGGTTCAGGATGCCAAGAAACATAACAGGGTAACTTGTTATTATTTCGTGATGCAAACAAGTCAACTTCAGGTGTACCCCATTTTTCACAAACGAAGTTAAACAAAGGTGTAGAGAGAGACCATTCTAAATGGTCATGGAAATTTCTACTTTTATAGTCTGCAAGTGTATTTTGTGACCCTGGAATATGCGCTACAGTCAGCCAGACTTGTTGAGCCTGTGCCCAGTTCCAAATCAGTTTAGACAACTGATTGCAAGGCTTTGATTTGGTTCCACCCATGTTACGAATATATGCCATGGCAGTAGTATTATCAGTTAGTATTCTAACTTGTGATTTATTTATCTTTACTAAACTACATAAGCCCAGATAAATAGCACGCAATTCTAGTGCATTAATATGGTCTGATTTTTCATCATCAAGCCATCTACCTCCTGTTGTGACCCCATCTCGATGAGCTCCCCAACCTTCTAACGAAGCATCAGTAGTAATTACTGTATTAGGTTCCGCCATGCGGATTGGATTTGGTGAACTTGCTATATGTTGCATCCACCATCCAATATCCTGTAACCCTTCTTGCGAAATAAACATCTTTCGCTCAAAATTGCCTTTAGTTCGTGTTAACGCTAAATTTTTATCTATTTCTAGCGACTTAATATGGGCCTTCCCATATAACACAGCAGGTGCATATGATGTCATTATGCCAATAAGAACAGCAACCTGTCTAATTTTTGGCTTTGATAACTTAATAAGCTGAGTCGCTGTAGTCATAAACTTAATTAGTTTTTGTTCTGTTATCGACACTGTAAGGGACTGTGTATCCAGAATAAACCCTAAACATTTGAGTTGTTTTGTTGGTTTAAACACTGACTTTTGTCGATGTACATAAAACCCCAATTTAGTGAGTAATGCACATAAATCCAAAACTGCATTCACACA